>MVGT01003002.1:241383-290227 GCA_002174775.1 Macleaya cordata
AAAATATTTTTCCAACATTACCTCCATCCCCTTCATGGCGCCGAAATCCTTGGTTCTGGGATTCGACTGATGTCGAACCTGGTGAAGTGAACTCCTCCTTTACCTCAGATACTTTATCTAGTTTTTCCTCCAAACGACTCACAAGATCCCGTGCGAGAGCTTGCTGATCAAGCTTCTCTTCAATCGTTAACATCTTCGCCATCAATTCCTTCATCTGTTGTTCCATTAGAGCTTTCTTTTGGGTACGAGTCAGGGTCATACAAGGACGATCTAGCTCTGATACCAATTGATAAGAACCGAATTGGTTCTTACCCAAAGGCCAGCACGAGCAAGATGAACACAAGGGTGTAATAAAATTAACGATAACTTCTTCTCTACCTTTTATTAATTCAATCCAAGTATTTATAGAGTTTACATGGATTCTTCAGCAAGCAAGCACTTACTAATTTTGACTCCTACTTAAAACAGTAACTAAAAAGCAAAAGGAATTAGAAATCCTACAAATTAAAAACTCTCTAAATAAGCAACCTCTAATAATAATCATTCTTAAGCTATTCCACCAATTAATTTGGTAATTGC
Source organism: Macleaya cordata (assembly GCA_002174775.1). NCBI lineage: Eukaryota > Viridiplantae > Streptophyta > Magnoliopsida > Ranunculales > Papaveraceae > Macleaya > Macleaya cordata. The sequence goes on from MVGT01003002.1 coordinate 241,963, forward strand.
ACGTTAAGTTCCACCATGAGCCACTCCATATTCATCAAGCACCTTATGAAATATCACACCATCACGTTGCACGTCGAGTACACAGTCGTATGCTGGCTCCCCACACTTCCATCAATCACCAAATTATCGTTGGAATCTTTAGACTTCAAAACTTCATTAATGGTCGACCTTATCATATTACTAGTGGCATGAGTGTGAATGCCAATTCCATCACTGGTTTTTGGCAAGCAACAAGTTGATTTTAGTCTGCACATATGTCGTAGCAGACTACTCATTAGGGTCTAAATTCAAAATTGGACAACATTAGAGCCTAAACATTAAAACAGGTCAAAAGTTAGGGTCTAAATGCAAATTACCCCTAATTTTAAAAAAATCATTCACGAAGCCATAAAACCCATATTGTATGCAAACTATAATTTGCATATAGTTAATTTTTTTTTTAAAAAAACCCATTCACGAAGCTATAAAATCCAGATTGTATACAAACTAAAATTTGAATATAGTTAATTTTTTTTAAAAATTATTCACAAAGCGAATGCAAAAAATGCATGAAAATAGACTATATAAACTATAACTTGCATATGCAAATTTGCATTATCTCAAGCAGTTATGGGTTTTCATAGTCTAATTACGAAGTTTTTTTTTTCAATTTGGTATTGTCGTCTGATCTCATTTTAAAGATCTTAAAAAATAATTTTTAAAAATATAAATTTGGCTAATATCTAAATTGTGGATTAAAAGTTATAGCATTTTAAATTTTAAAAAACATTATTTTCACTGTTAATAACCTCTTTATTTCTAGCGATGTTGTTTGAACCCGCTCAAATCGACCCTTATAAATTTGGCATATTTTACACCTTTTTATTTTCATTGTTAATAACCACTCTCTTCAAGAATATGGGGAAACTGAAAGAAAACTAGGTTTAGGTGCGTAGCCACATTAGGGCATAGGGGTCATGGCCCCCAAGCCTTTGGACTCTCCCCTTCGATATGTTAAAGATTTTAATGTATAAAGATAAAAATTTTTCATTTAAATATAACCTGCAAAAAGTTTATTATTTATTTAGTGATCCCTAAAGTAATAATTTGATAAGATCTTAACAATCCTATCCAAAGGTCAGCATAAACCAAGCTTAAACAATGAAAAATTAAATTGAATATTACTCTCTTGATAGTACTCATCGACCTATGCATTAAAGGGTTTAAATAGATGTTTACAAGAATTTCTAAAGCAAATAACTTCTAATTCTAATTCTAAAAGAAAACTCCTAAAAGAAATAGAACTTCTAAATATAACCTGATTCCTACATAAGAAACATCTAAGAATTATAGGAAATTAACTCCCCTATGTTAGTCTTTCTCTGATTGACTAACTCCTCTAATCTCCACACTTGCATGGACTGAAGACAACTTTCAGTGGGCCCCATCGAATTGAATACCTTTCTCTGGATCAATATTGCATACATAGACTAAGGTAGAATCATTGGATTTTATCATTCTTCCCCCCTTAACAGTAACCTTGTCCTCAAGGTTTAAAAAATGGAGTACTACGATCTGGGCATTATCATCTGCTGGTGGGGAATTAGGCAAAGAGGAATCAGTGGCGACCTGCTGTGAGAGGGCTGGCTTGATGAAGGAGACATGAAATACAAGATGTATCCGGGAATTTTCTGGCAACTTCAAACGATAAACGACCATCCCAACTCGCTGTAAAATCTGATATGAGCCATAATAGCGAGGGGCAAACTTCTGTAAACGAATAATCATTGAGTCCTCCTCACGACGAGCTACTGATCCTTGTCGATAGGGTTGAAGTTTGAGGTAAACCCAATCGCCTACCATATATTCACGTTCTGTTCGGTGTTGATCTGCCTATTGTTTCATGCGATTCTGAGCACGACTCAAAATTTGCTTCAACGTTGTGAGGACCATGTCTCGTTGAGCTAAAGCATCACCTAATTGAGACTACTGAACCTCTCCAGAAATGTAATTATTCAATGTGGATGGAGGTAGACCATAAACGGCCTCGAATGGAGTCATCTTAATAGAAGTGTGGTATGAGGTATTATACCAATATTCAGCCCAATGCAGCCACCTTGACCAATGTTTAGGACGATCATTAACAAAACATCGAAGGTAAGTCTCCAAACATCGATTCACCACCTCAGTTTGCCCATCAGTTTGAGGATGATATGAAGAGCTCATCCGTAACTGAGTACCCTATAATGTAAATAATTCCTGCAAAAATTGCTTGTAAAAATAACATCTATATCAGTAACAATGGATTTAGGGAACCCACGTAATTTCACAATTTGCTCGACAAAGTTTTAGGCTACTGATGCGGCTGTATAAGGATATAATGCAAGAAAATAAGCATATTTGGAGAGCCGGTCTACTACCACCATAATAACAGTTTTACCATTGGAGTTAGGTAAACCATCGATAAAGTCCATTGAAATTTATGTCCAAATAGCTTCTAGAATGGGTAAGGGTTGAAGTAAACCTGATGGAGGAAGAGTAATATACTTACTTCATTGACAAATATCACATGAAGCAATGTAAATCTTAATATCAAGACGCATGCCCTGCCAAAAAAATAAATTGGAAATCCTCTTTATTGTTTTGAGATAGCCAGAATGACCTGCAGCAGGTGAATCATGAAACTCCTTAAGGATGAAAGTCGTCCATTTGGAATTCGGATTCAACAACAGTTGATGATGCTTGAAAAGTAATCTGTTCTCCACCTTATAATTCTTGGCACTAAAAGAAGAATGCTCAAGTTGTGAAATTTGTTTTAACCCATTGATTAGTCTTAAGATCATTTTTTAATTCGTCCATCAAATCACAACTTACAAAAGATATTGTTGTCACTTGCATTTCGCCATCTTCATAGATGCGTAATAATGCATCAGCCACTCTATTTTTACTTCCCTTCTTATAAATCACCTCATAGTCGTTCCCCAAAAGCTTTGTGATCTATTTTTGTTGTGTGGGTGTAACAACTCTTGATTCGATTAGATACTTTAAACTTTGCTGATCAATGTAAATCAAAAATTTGTGACCAAGCAAATAAGAACGCCACTTTGTTACAGCATGGACAACAACCATTAATTCCTTCCCATAGGTTGATAAACCCTTGTGTTTTGGTGTTATAGCCTTGCTTATATAAGCTAAGGGTCTTCCTTTCTGCATTAGTACTGCACCTATCCCTATACTACTAGCATCACTCTCCACAATAAATTGTTTGGAGAAATCAGGTAAGGTTAAAACTGGGGTTGTTGACATTACTGCCTTCAATAAGTTGAAAGCAGTTTTGGCCTCAATCGACCATTAGAATTGGCCCTTTTTCAGCAAGTTAGTAAGTGGTTGAGCGATTTTACCATAATCCTTAAAATTTTTTACGGTAATAACTTGTGATGCCCAAAAATCCCCTCAACGACTTAAGTGTTGCGGGTGTAGGCCAATCAGTTATTGCCTGATTTTTTTTTGGATCTACTGCAACTCCTTAAGAGGTGATTATGTGTTGCCAAATAAAACATTTGCTGAGCTTCACTACTTATTTGTTATGTTGCAGGACCCTGAAGGTTAATGCAAAGTTTTCCAAGTGTTCATACCACGTTCTACTATAGATCAATATGTCATCGAAGAAGACCAGAATAAACTTCCGCAGATGTGAACGAAATATATCGTTCATTAGATGTTGGAATATTGATGGAGCATTCGTGAGGCCAAATGGCATTACTAGGAACTCATAGTGCCCTTCATGTGTACGGAAGGCAGTTTCGGCAATGTCCTCCATTTTCATGTGAATTTGATGGTACCCTGCACGTAAATCTAATTTCGAAAAAAAACAAGCACCATATAATTCATCAATTACAGGAATGGAAAACTTATCTTTTACAGTTACTTGGTTCAAGGCCTTGTAGTCGATACACACCTCCACAAACCATCTTTCTTTTTTTAGCAATAACATAGGTAAAGAGAAAAGACTATTACTAGGTCGTAGAAGACCAGACTCTAGTAATTCTTTTACCAACCTCTTGATCTTATCCTTTTGAAAGTTAGCATAATGAAAGGGCATACATTGACTGGTGGGGTGCGCAGAATGAGGTTGATGTGGTGGTCATGTGTGCAGCATGGTGGTAATGAATTTGGGGCAGAAAACAAATCTAGATCGATGGAGATTAATTTCTAGATTTCAGGGTGTATTTCCTCCACATCTGTAAGGGCATAAATGGAACTGATCTGACATAGAACTCCTGAGGCTCCTTGCTTTAGCAAACGCTCTATAGTATGGCTTGTAGCCACTCTATGATGCCCTGGATTAGTTCCAGTTAAGCGAATACAATGTCCATGAATTTTAAAATCTATGATAAACTTCTTGAAATCCCAGCTAATGGGACCCAAGGTTTGCAACCATTGAGCACCAAGGACCATATCACATCCACCAAGGGTTAAAACGTGGAAATCAGTAACGAAAAAATAGTCTTGCAATCGGAATCCAAGTTTTAGGCACCGTCTAGTACATGCAATCTTGTTTCCATTAGCTACCATAACCTCAAATCTGTTATCTCTAACAACTTCAATTCCTAATTGCTTAGGTATAGAAGGATCAATGAAGTTATGTGTATAGAATTTATTTAAATTGTTACCTTTGCTTGTTTGATGTCGCCATGTACGCGCGTAGTCTAAGGTGCGTTGGTACCTGCCAAAGCATGCATGGATATCTCAATAGCTTCATCTTCATTTGAATTTATTGGCTCTATTTCTTCCTTCTCTTCGATTTCTTCCTCATCGCCTGATATTAAGAAAAGGGTTTGGGATTTACATCTATGGCCACGAAACCACTTTTCATCACAGTTATAATAGAGTTGCTGCTTCCTTCTTTCTTCGGCTTCGGCGGCGGTCAGGCGCTTGATGGTAGGTGTTAGAGGAGATAGGTTTGGTGAACGTTGGACTGACATACTGGTGGTTGCTATAAATCGATGTGGGTTCCTCATGGAATGCCTTCTCAATGCTAGTTTCTCATCTTGCAAACGCGCTACACCCATAGCATCGATTAATGATTTTGGTTGAAAGGACTGGATTTCTAAACGAACATCATCTCGTAATCCCCTTGTGTAACAACTGATTAAAATTCTTCGGAGAGTCCCAAAGCATGATTCGACAACCGTTCAAAATCTTCTTGATAAGAAGATAAAGACCCATTTTGTCTCAATTTCGCGAGTGTAGCGGTGTGGTCCTCAAACTTGGTTTGGCAAAATCGTTTCACTACCCCTGCTGCAAACTCATCCCATGTAAGACAAGTTGCTACGAATGTTTTGAGCCACTTGTACCATTGAAGAGTTCTCCCTTCTAGGTGAAAACTTGCTAATTGTACTTGTTGGTCTGGTGGAGTATGGTAGAACTCAAAGTATTGTTCGACTTGGTATAACCAATCCTAGGACTGAGTTCCATCAAACTTAGGAAAAAAACTTACCAATATGAATGTTATCAGTCTCATACCTCTGGTTGTCTTGAAATAAACGTCGTGCCGGTGATCCCATAGTTTTTCGTTAGAGAGGGTTCAGATCTAGTGTGTACGGCTCTTGTTTCTCCATAATCTACTGATTGCTTTCTGTTTTGACTTCCTTGAGAATTTCTAAGATTTCCTTCAACTGCTGTTCCATTATGGCTTTCTTCTGCACTCTTGTCAAGGTCATGCAACAGAAAACAACAATGGTGATGGTGTGCACGGAGGTAGATGGGGAGGGTGGAGCCGAGGCACTAATACCAATTGATAAGATCCTAGTGATCCTATCCAAAGGCCAGCACGAACTAAGCTTAAACAATGAAAAATTAAGTTGAATATTACTCTCTTGATAGTACTCATCGACCCATTAAAGGGATTAAATAGATGTTGATAAGAGTTTCTAAAGCAAATAACTTCTAATTCTAATCAAAAGCAGATTCCTATCAAATTAGAATAATTCTAAAAGATAACTCCTAAAAGAACTAAAACTTCTAAATATAACCTGATTCCTACATAAGAAACATCTAAGAATTATAGGAAATTAACTCCCCCACGTTTGTCTTTCCCTGATTGACTAACTCCTCCACTCTCCACACTTACATGGACTAAAGACAACTTTGAGTGGGCCTCATTGAATTGAATACATTTCTCTGTATCAATATTGTATACATGGACTAAGGTACAATCGTTGGATTCTGTCATAATAATTTTAAGTGATAAACTCTACTTCCACCTCACTTTACACCCTATTTATTTTTACACTTTATTTACATCGACCTGTGAGGCTTATAGGTAGATTATACAAGGGTTAATTTTTCGTAAAGATGATCTCCTCTCACCTTGTAGATTATGTTCGTAAGAGATCAATTTTTTCTAAAACTTCTAGCCTCTTTAAAAGTTACTTGAAATTTTAATGATAAAATAGATGGTTCAGTAAAACTTCAAATCTGAATCATGTTTCAATGATGCTCACAAACTCAAAATGGTATGATTTTTTTTGGGATGACCTACTGATTGATGAGATCACTATATTCCCACATAGCCCTTGGTCATTCCAACTCGGCCCAAAACCAGATAAACAACAAAATGTCTAAGGGGGTGTTAATAGTTTTTAGAAGAGTGGGGGTAGAAATTATAAAATTCTCTATTTTGTTTTGATAAGTATAAAATTCTCTATATAAATAGGCCCCTCCTCGCAAAATATTCTGGCTCCTCCCCTGCCTAGGTTAGAGCCAAAATTTCTGAATAAAAATCACTGTGGTTTCCATATAACTTCTCCACATACAGAGAAATTTTCCTCATTGCCTGAATACCCCTAGGTTTAATTGCAAGAGATCAATCTACTTTCATACAATGACTAATGGCTTATTGACAACTTATAAGAATAAACTACCAAGTGAAGGTTTGTCGTAGGACGGCCCAGGTAGTAAGCCATGTTAGGTCCATGAGTTCACTCATGTCATATTTGTCGAATTTCGTGTCAAAGGTAAACTCAAGATGGTCAATGTAACTTGAGTTAGAGTTAGTGAGTCATTCGGTTCGTTGCGAAGCAAAGACTCCAAGAAGCTCAACTCACCACCGGAACTCATCTTAGGATGGTAAGTGACTTAGAAACTCAATATCATAGGTGGTTAGTTCATATTAGATCATATGAGAACCACCGGAACTCATCTTAGGATGGTAAGTGACTTAGAAACTCAATACCATAGGTGATTAGTTCATATTAGATCATATGAGAAACCACCGGAACTCATTTTAGGATGGTAAGTGACTTAGTAACTCAATACCATAGGTGGTTAGTTCATATTAGATCATATGAGAAAGTACGGAATGGCAAAAGATGTCAAAACCCCTTAAAACTAGTGTTTGAAAGAATGCTGTCAGAATACCACGGTTTTTCGGGAAACTGTGACCATTTGTACTGTGGCCAAAGGTTGGTTTCGAAACCAAGGAGGTTGGTTTCGAAACCAAAGTTGAAAAATGATGTCAGGAGGTTTTTGGTTTCGAAACCAACCATATTGGTTTCGAAACCAACCCTGAAAAATGCCAACAGATGGTTTTTGGTTTCGAAACTGACTTGTTGGTTTCGAAACCAAAGCTACAGAATGATGTTAGATGGTCTTTGGTTTCGAAACCAAACATATTGGTTTCGAAACCAAAGTTATGAAAATCATTCCAGGCCTTTTTTGGTTTCGAAACCAACCTTCTTGGTTTCGAAACCAACGCCCAGATATGTGCGATTTCAGCTGTTTCGTGAGCTGTAAAGTGATTCCTTTTCACTTTTTTGCACATTTCCTCTTAGCATATTTTAGGGGAATTATTGGTGCGTGGGGAACACCTCTAAATGGGATGAGGGATCAATGGAATGTCTCCTCATCTCCATTATTGTGTCTAGCTTTTGACCTAATACAACCTAGAGATTTCTGGGTTTGTGCTGGACATTTTGAGTTATAAATAGGGATTGAACCATCAATGTTTAATCAACCATTCACCCTATTTATCAACAAGTTCTTGGAGAGTTTCAACTCTAATTCTTTAGCTTCCAAGCTTGTTGTACATGCTTTAATCCTTCCCATTTTAACTCAAAACCTGAGTTTTGTTGCCGGTGGATTTCCGGTGGTTGAGCTTGAAGTTTCAAGCTTGTGGTGATATACTTGAGGAGTCAAGTATTGGTTCAAGGTGCGGGACTTGTGGAGTTCAAGTTGGAGACGCATCATCATCTACTAAGAGGCAAATTCGTGGATTTCGAATTTGTGGAAGAACTGTACACCGTAGCTGTTGGAGCGTAGAGGGAGTCGTAAATCGTGTCCATCGAGTGGTAAATCGGGTTGTAAGTTTTCAATAACTTTTAGTGGATTTTTGCTGGACTAGGTCCCGGGGTTTTTCCCAGTTTGGGTTTTCCTCGTTAACAAAATCTCTTGTGCATATTTCTATACTTGTTGTGAGATTGAAATATTCGATTCTTGTTCTTAATTCCGCATATTAAGAATCGAATAAGTCAATACTCTTGTTAGAGATTTTTGTTGTACTCTTATCACCTTAGTAATTTTTAATTAGGTGATAGTGTGATCCTTAACCATAGTCACATTGACATACGGTTAAATTCATTAACCGTAGGGCGAATTTAGACTTTCAATTGGTATCAGAGCAGGTTCACTTGCTGGGTTTAACAACCTAAGTGTGATCCTTGTTGTGACTTATGGAATCACAAAGAGAGGGTAGTGCAGTAAATTTACCTCCATTATTCAATGGAAATAACTATCCTTTTTGGAAAGCTAGGATGAGAGCTTTCTTAAAGTCTATAGACCAAAGAGTTTGGAGAACTATTGAGGTTGCTTGGTCTCCACCTACTATGATTGTAGGACCTAGAGACAATTCTAGAGTAGTTCCTAAACCAGAAGATCAATGGGATGCCATAGATAGTGAAGCTGCTACTAGAAATAGCAAGGCTCTCAATGCCATTTTTGCTGCTGTAACGGCTGACGAATTTCGTCGCATATCTAATTGTGAAGTAGCAAAAGAGGCATGGGACATTTTAATGGTAACCCATGAAGGTACTAGAACTGTAAAAATAGCAAAGCTTCAAATGTTAACCACCCAATTTGAAACCATCAAAATGGATGACAATGAATCTTTTGATGAATTCTATGCTAAATTAAATGAAATTGTCAACAATTCTTTTGCTTTGGGTGAATCTATTTCTAACTCTAAGATAGTACGTAAGGTTTTGAGGTCTCTTCCGGAGAGATTTCAAGCCAAGGTTACGGCTATCGAAGAGAGTAAAGATATTGATGCTATTCTTCCTGAAGAACTTGCAGGTAACTTAAAAACCTTTGAATCCAGTTTGCATCATTCAAGGACTTCAAAGGATATAGCTTTTGCAGCATCAAAGAATGTCACCTATACTGATTCAGAAGACGAGGATGATCATGGTGATAATAAGGATCTTGAGTTTCTTTTCGAAAATTTTATAGAGTTTCTTAAAGTCGAGAAAAGAAAAATTCTGAAACATGGGATTTCATCCTCAAGTAAGAGTAAGTCATTAAGTAAGGATAAAGCTCATAAGAAAAATAACAACTCTAGTGATATTCAATGTTTTAAATGCCATGGTTTTGGACACTTTTCCAATGAATGTCCCAACAAAAAGTCCAAAAGCAGGAAAAAGAGGATGGTCACTTGGGATGATTCAGTAAGTTCAAGTGACAATGAAGATAAAGCAAACTATGTGGCTTTTACCACTTCCTTGGAATCTTCTTGTGTCCACTCAGAAGATGAAATAAGTATGGAATCAGAAGATCTTCATACTGATCATATTGGAGACAAAGAAGAAACCACTAAGGCTTTTATTACCTTTGTGGAATCTTCTTATGATCTCCTTGAAGATTTATATACTGATTTTGAAGATCTTCAGGCTACTAAAGGAAGTAGTAAAGAGAACATTGAACTAATGGCTATGGCTGCATCTGTTGATCATGAAAAAGATATACAAGCTGAATCTAATGATCTTCGAAGTGATAGCGAGGATGATGTTGATCCTACAGAGTTGTTCTCAAGAATTCTTGAAAATAGTAAGAGCTTGTCAAAGGCAAACAAGGAGCTCAAACTAGAGAATTCAAGTCTTATGACTGAGAAGAATGATCTCACTCTTCAAGTGGAAGAAGCCTCTAAGAGGAAGGCAGAGGACAAAGAGATTCTTGAAGGAAAAGATAAAGAAATCAAATTCCTCAAGAATGAGCTGGTGGTGACTAATGAGAGAGTCACATCACTTCTTGAAGAGATACAAAAAATGAAGGATGAGCTAAAAGAGTCTAAAGAGATGCTCATAAAGTTCAATCATGGGTCGAATAACCTTGTCTCTATGTTGAAAGGATCGAAGAATTCGAGTGACAAGAAGGGACTCGGCTTTGATCCAAGTAAGGTTGCTAGCACCTCAACGTCGACGACCTTTGTGAAAGCTAAGACTCATCCTCCTCCTCCACAAAAGAGAGCAGTTAAGCAAGTTGACCAACAAGCTCCAAAGCAAGTTGTCAAGCAACATATCCCAAAGCAAGCTATAAAACCACAAGGTAAGCCTAAAGTTTCTAACATTAATAATGTGTGTTCTTATTGTGGTTATAAGGGACATTTGCAGAACAAATGTAGATTCTTTTTAGAAGATTGCAAAAAGTCTCATAATGTCAATCAAGATCTTTTAAAAAGAATCAAATCATTGAGTGACAAGGCTCAAGCATTGACTGGAGATATTGGAAAGCTTGACAACAACAAACAAGGTATGTATTCCTTTGGATCAAAATCTTATTCAAAGAAAAGGAAGAGAAACAAGACCAAAAAGGTTGTGCTTGAGACAACCAAACCTACTCATGTGGACTTAAATCAAATGAAGACATTTAAGAAATTCAAGGCCATATGGGTAAGAAAAAGTGATTTGGCATGTCTTGAAACTCTCACTACATACAATACTGGTAAGTCATCTAAGTACTTATTGGTTAGTGGTAGTGGTCGTACCATTACTTGATTGTTGATATTCTCACTCCTTCCCTTGTTTTGATTGCATATATAGTTGGGGTAGTTGAGTGAGTGTTCTACTAGTTTGCATTTTAGTTGATTGTTATGCATTCTAGTGTTTGTTGTATGTACTTGTAGATAAGTTCTTATTGCATTTGAACATGACATTTCATCTACTAAGTATCATACTTTACAGCATGCCCATTTATTGTCAAATCATTTTTGGGACATGTGTGTATATTTTTTTGTTTGTCATCTTGTTTCTTTGTCAATACTGAATGAAGTGTATAAACCTTTGTTATTGATTGAGAAACAAGCTACTACACAAGTAGTGAATATTGATGGTCAACCACATCAAGCAGAATTTTTTTCTGTAGGTTTGTATTCTCACTTTTCCCCTGTTTTGCATTGCATATTATTTTTGGGTTGAAAAATGAGTTTTGAAGATTAGTTTGCTTTCACAAATTGCATTCTAATACATGTATGTTTTAAGTGTTCTTCTTGTTGTTATTGGCTATCTTTTATAGAATACTTGAACATATAAGAGATTTCACAAATCTGAATTACTTTATTTTATTTTGATATAGCTTGTGAATCTCTTCTCTAAATCCATATACTCTCTTGACTGATCTATAAATCTTGTGCACATAAGAGCCTCTTGAGTAAGTGTGATTTTATCCTAGTTGAATCATTGGATGGGTTAAAATAAAGCTTATGATTCATTAATGGACTGAACTAGCTGGTTGGACTATCTCTCACTAGGATATTGTGTTTTGATGAAGTGCTGAAAAATATTGTTATATCTTGTTATGAAACATCACCAAAACAGTAAGCTCTCGTAAAAGATCTTGAGCTTGGTGAAACACCAAAAGAGTGAGTTCTCGAAAAAAAAAATGTTGAACTCGGTGTTTGAACATCAAAAAGAGTGAGATCCCGCAAAAAGATTGGGAACTCGATGTTCTTTATTCTTCATCTTGACCTCATAGTGACCCACTTGGTTCCAATACGGGTACTTTCTTGGTTGTGTCTCCTCGGATAAGAGTCGCTTGCAAGTTTAGGGAAAATATTGGTAACAAGTTGGTGATCTATGTCTCATGCTCTTGAGTTCCTCAAGTTTCATTCAAACTCAAACATGAAGGTCATTAATAGGTAACAATGTGAGATAGTTCTTTCATGCTAGGTAAGGTTCAGATTTGAAGAAATTGGTAATATGGATAACCTTATCTTATTTTCCTTTTAGGATGGTCTCACATAATGATATTGTTCTCTCAACACACACACACCATAATCAGAATATTGAGTGTTGTGATTTTCATGATTGAGAACTTGCTTGGCTATATTTGAATAAATTTTTGCAATTTCATGATTAAGAAATTTTTAATTGTGATTGTGTATTATATTATTGATAGCCTTGACAACATGATTTGGACACAACAAAACTTTTCTACTTGCATACATTGATAGCATAGATTTGTTGTGTGTTGATGCATGTTGAACCGGATTAGTTTTAAGATTCAAATCTTTCTCATGATCTGGTTGAGGGGGAGCTTGCATGTTTTGTTTATTTGCATATATTTGTGCATGCTTGCTCATTATTTGCATTAAGCTAATATTTGAAAAAATCCAAAAATTTGCATTTTCTCCATTGGTTTTCAAAACCAGGATACATTCACACACTTTGGTTTTATTTCTTATCTTAGCTCTGATACACCTTGTAACTAGCTTTGATAAATTTTATAGTGTGTGACATGTTCTTACTTGCCTTCCACCATACTTTCTTATTGTCTATCTAACTATCTACTTGGTTGAAAATTAGTTAGATATTTATTCTTATGGTTGGTTGGTTTGTATTTGTGTTTCCATACATTGTCTTTCTCAGTTTCTCCTTGTACTTTTGTTGTCTTCTATCCTTTGTCTATTTGTGACAAAAAGGGGGAGAATTATGTGTTCTTGACTTTGCAAGGGGAGTACTATGTGATACGAGTTTTATCACATAGGGGGAGAGATTCTTGTAGCACTTATCAAGGGGGAGTGTAAGCATATTCATTATTTATATTCATGACTTCCATGGTACCTTGATGTGTCTTGTGGACATGTGCAGGAAACAAGTTAAAGACAACCCATAGAGTTTAATGTCTCTATTTGTTTGGGGGAGTTTTGTCTTTTATCTCTCATTGAACCTTATGAATGGGTGTTGAATGGGTTTTGTCACGAAATTGACAAAGGGGGAGATTGTAAGGTCCATAAGTTCCCTCATGGATTTTGTCAATTTGCGTGTCAAATCAAACTCAATATAGCCAATGAGAGTTTGCAAGTTGTCTCTACATTTTTAACCAATGAAGACTTATAGTGAAGGAGAGAAGACTTGTGCAAAGCTCAACTCACCACCATTGGAAGATATCTTAAGATGGGAGAAGCTTTGACAAAGGGGGAGAGATATTATCTCTACCTTCATTAAATGCTCTAAACATTCTTCAAGGTATGTATTTAGTATTTTATAAGATTCCTTGACTTGTTTTGTGAGCATGTGCAGGAAACAGGTTGTTTTATACAATCCGTGTTTTAAGTTCTATTGAGTCATGTGTAAGAAAATACGAGTTGTAATGGGGAAGGTTCTTTATACTATTTTCTTATGTATGGCTTTGTCACGAAAATGACAAAGGGGGAGATTGTTAGGTCCATGAGTTCACTCATGTCATATTTGTCGAATTTCGTGTCAAAGGTAAACTCAAGATGGTCAATGTAACTTGAGTTAGAGTTAGTGAGTCATTCGGTTCGTTGCGAAGCAAAGACTCCAAGAAGCTCAACTCACCACCGGAACTCATCTTAGGATGGTAAGTGACTTAGAAACTCAATATCATAGGTGGTTAGTTCATATTAGATCATATGAGAACCACCGGAACTCATCTTAGGATGGTAAGTGACTTAGAAACTCAATACCATAGGTGATTAGTTCATATTAGATCATATGAGAAACCACCGGAACTCATTTTAGGATGGTAAGTGACTTAGTAACTCAATACCATAGGTGGTTAGTTCATATTAGATCATATGAGAAAGTACGGAATGGCAAAAGATGTCAAAACCCCTTAAAACTAGTGTTTGAAAGAATGCTGTCAGAATACCACGGTTTTTCGGGAAACTGTGACCATTTGTACTGTGGCCAAAGGTTGGTTTCGAAACCAAGGAGGTTGGTTTCGAAACCAAAGTTGAAAAATGATGTCAGGAGGTTTTTGGTTTCGAAACCAACCATATTGGTTTCGAAACCAACCCTGAAAAATGCCAACAGATGGTTTTTGGTTTCGAAACTGACTTGTTGGTTTCGAAACCAAAGCTACAGAATGATGTTAGATGGTCTTTGGTTTCGAAACCAAACATATTGGTTTCGAAACCAAAGTTATGAAAATCATTCCAGGCCTTTTTTGGTTTCGAAACCAACCTTCTTGGTTTCGAAACCAACGCCCAGATATGTGCGATTTCAGCTGTTTCGTGAGCTGTAAAGTGATTCCTTTTCACTTTTTTGCACATTTCCTCTTAGCATATTTTAGGGGAATTATTGGTGCGTGGGGAACACCTCTAAATGGGATGAGGGATCAATGGAATGTCTCCTCATCTCCATTATTGTGTCTAGCTTTTGACCTAATACAACCTAGAGATTTCTGGGTTTGTGCTGGACATTTTGAGTTATAAATAGGGATTGAACCATCAATGTTTAATCAACCATTCACCCTATTTATCAACAAGTTCTTGGAGAGTTTCAACTCTAATTCTTTAGCTTCCAAGCTTGTTGTACATGCTTTAATCCTTCCCATTTTAACTCAAAACCTGAGTTTTGTTGCCGGTGGATTTCCGGTGGTTGAGCTTGAAGTTTCAAGCTTGTGGTGATATACTTGAGGAGTCAAGTATTGGTTCAAGGTGCGGGACTTGTGGAGTTCAAGTTGGAGACGCATCATCATCTACTAAGAGGCAAATTCGTGGATTTCGAATTTGTGGAAGAACTGTACACCGTAGCTGTTGGAGCGTAGAGGGAGTCGTAAATCGTGTCCATCGAGTGGTAAATCGGGTTGTAAGTTTTCAATAACTTTTAGTGGATTTTTGCTGGACTAGGTCCCGGGGTTTTTCCCAGTTTGGGTTTTCCTCGTTAACAAAATCTCTTGTGCATATTTCTATACTTGTTGTGAGATTGAAATATTCGATTCTTGTTCTTAATTCCGCATATTAAGAATCGAATAAGTCAATACTCTTGTTAGAGATTTTTGTTGTACTCTTTTCACCTTAGTAATTTTTAATTAGGTGATAGTGTGATCCTTAACCATAGTCACATTGACAGGGCGAATTTAGATTTTTCAAGCCATAAATTACACGCTTTCTCATCTTACGGAAAATGTAGACGCATAAAGGGAAGAAGCTGCAGTTAAGCACACAAAGGAAAATGGCAAGTCCCCGTGAGTGGCTTAGCACTGCGTAGGTGCCTGTCACAAATGCCACCATCATTGCTATGATGGCAAAGAACGTGCAACGAATGGTTGTTAAGATGAATTGTTTGATAACATCTTGATTGTCATCCTTGATAATGAAGTTGGACCAAAAGTGGATGAATACGGCAAAAGTGGAGAAAATCATAGCTACACTATTAGAGACTACAAACGCAATGAAAGCTGATCTTCTTATTAAAGTCGCCATTCCTTTGTGTGGTCCATCAGTGTTGTAGCCTCCAGGTAGTGTAAAACCTGCTGCAAATGTAACAGTAGCGATTAGTGTCGCTACCAGTAGATGAATTGTGCTTACTTCCTTTATCCTATCCATGGTTTCTTTCTGATGCTGCTTACGTTTAATCCCAGAGTGAAGATTGAACGCTTTCTCTAGCTCTTCCTTTCTGAGACGTTTTCGCCTATTCACCATCAGATCCCTTGTATAAAGATTGTCTAAGGCCTCAGATAGAAACACTTGCTCCAAACCTTCTGGTTTTAAG
This sequence comes from Macleaya cordata, assembly GCA_002174775.1. NCBI lineage: Eukaryota > Viridiplantae > Streptophyta > Magnoliopsida > Ranunculales > Papaveraceae > Macleaya > Macleaya cordata. The sequence goes on from MVGT01003002.1 coordinate 257,952, forward strand.
TTCTGAAAAATATAATAATAAGTAATTTAACATGATAATATATCAAAATACATCGTTATATGTGCATTATGTGTGGGGCCAATATGAAGTTGATCCAAAGAATGATATTGGGTGAGGATGTTCTCCTCACCTTGTTGATCGTCTTTACAAAAAAAATTAGAATATTTTAGAACTTGTAACCCCATCATCGAATAACTGGAATTCTCAAATCACTGAAAAGCAACAGTGACTGCGCTATTCATTTTATCGTTGATTTCACTCTTAGTTTGTTTGGAAAAGGGATTTGGGGGAGAGATTTTGTGGGGACCAAGAATTTGGTGGAAAAATCATGTTATATTTTTCCTCAAAATCCCTGGTCCCCACAAAATCCCTCCCTAAAATCCCTTGTCCAAACGGACTATCAATGGATAATAATGTTACAAGTTTTAGAATGGAATGAGTTTTTATGAGGATGATCTATAAGATGAGAAGAATATACTGACTTAAAAATCAGCCCTAAAATAATCTCTACGTGGGCCCTACAAATTACATGTATATTCAATGTAAGAATATCAATATATCCAAATCCGCTCCTAAGAATGAAAAGAATTTATAGATTATTTGGATGAGGGATTTTAGGTAGGGATTCTGTGGGGACCAGTTATGATTTCTAACTAGTTTTCCACCAAATCCTGGTCCCCACATAATCCCTACTTAAAGTCCCCATCCAAACAGACTATTATATGAAAATTGAGTTTCCTAAGTGCCCCTTTCACAAAGAAATAACTTGATAAATTCTAGAAATTAATCCGATGGCTGATTAAGAGTGAACATTTTTTAGTATTCCACATAAGAGATTGCACATAGTACTCGCTACTCGTGATGAAACCAAGTAGAGATCTTTTTTTTGATAGAAAAAGTAGAGATTTTTAACTATTGGATTTTAGAAATTCTTTGGTGTGGGCCTTATGAACATGCTCATAGGTTATAGGCTATGATCAAAGTATTACGTTTCATCATATCATGCATGCATAGTGAATGCAAGATCTTACATCAAGTGGGCCCATCAAGTGGGTCTCGCCTAAATTTTAATACCTAGATATTATCTCAAAGATCTGATTGACAACAAGAGATTGACGGCAAGAGATGCAACCTATACACGTTCATATCTAAAGATGATCTCCAACATTATTCCCATGTGTATTTTAGGATAGTTTTATATTCTCTTTTCTCTTTCTTTCCCTGTATACTTTCTTTTTGAATTTGTTTCCCTTTTTTTTATTTTTAATTGATTGTAATTGATTGCAATCTAAGATTGCATTCCTTGTATAGTTTTTGTATCCCACTATTAAAATCCAATAATACTCTCATCGTATTTACCATTGTGAAACGACACAAACAAAGGTTCTTCACTTTATTTTGATGGTATCAGAGCTTTGAAACTGATCCATATTCTGACGACTCAATGGGCGACGAGATCTCATCCAATATTGTACTTGCTTTTGCCACATCAAATGTTGTGCCTACTACCACGGTTCAAGCTTCACTTTCGGGTAACCCTTTTCTCATCCATCCGTCAGATAGCCCTACCTCCATCATTCATTCTCCACCTCTCACTAGTGATAATTATGGCACATGGGTGAGAGGAACACCATGGCCTTGAACGCCAAGGATAAGCTCGGCTTCATAGATGGAAGCATATCTATGCCTGAAGATCCTACCAAAGTCCACACATGGAAAAGATGTGATGATCTGGTAGGATCATAGATTCTGAATTCACTAAGTCTTGAGATCAAATCTAGCGTGATGTATGCAACATCTGCTCACGCCATTTAGCTTGATTTAAAGGCTAGATACGCAAAATCATATGCGCCACAAATCTACAAACTCAAGCGTACCATAACGCATCTGAAGCAAGAAAATCTTGATGTCACAACTTATTATTCACGGCTTAAGACTCTCTGGGATGAGATAGATTCAATCATTCCTTTTGAGCCATGCATTTGTGGGACTGGAAAATTGTATCTTGATAGTCTCAATCAAGACCGTGGGATGGAATTCCTTCAAGGTCTTAATGACCGATATTCACATATCCGAAGTTAAATCCTCCTCATTGAGCCACTCCCACCAACACAGACAATCTGTAATCTGATTCAACAAGAAGAAACTCAATAAGAATTAAGTGCCATTGCAGCTCCTCATCTAGAATCAGTAACACTTGCGGTTCCTAGATCTGATTCACGTTTCAATCGTTCATCCGGGAAGCGGCCACATAGTTCCAACAACTCCAATAATCAAAATCGGCCCTTTTATGACTACTGTCACAAACTTGGGCACTTTAAGCAAACTTGCTTTAAGCTGTATGGTTTCCCACCTAAGAACAAAGATAAAACGACACTTGCAACCAGTTCATCTAATGTTGCTGAAGTTGATGTCACTCATGTTCCAAATCTCACTGCTCATCAAATCAATCGTCTACTTGCCTTGCTTCCTGATGAACCATCCATAACTCCATCAACAATGCCAAGCATCAATCTCATAGGTAAAATCTTATCCTCTATGTCATCTGTTTGGGTCATTGATAGTGGTGCATCAAACCACATTAGTTCATCTTTAAATTTTTTTTTCTGATTATAGACCAGCACAAAAAACGTGCATGGTGCAATTACCTGATGGCACACATGCCAAGGTTAAGCACATCGGGACTATTATTTTTTCACCTACATTTCAGTTAACTGATGTTTATCACGTAACAGATTTTAAGTTTAATCTAATATATGTTAGTCAATTCACTCGTACTAACAAATCTTCTGTTATTTTTTCTCACTCATCTTGTCATTTTCAAGACCAATTGACGATGAGGGTGATTGGTCAGGGTGATCTATTGGCAAGACTTTATCATCTCTGTACTCTTAGTTCAGTTTTTAGTTTATCCACTAATAAGCCCTATGACTTATGGCATTGGCGCCTAGGGCATCCGAGTATTGGTAGATTAAAATACTTGGTTAAGAACTTTGATTATATTTCTTCAGATCTTGAATGTTTATATGATGTTTGTCCCCAAGCTAAACAAACTAGAAATAAATACTATTTAAGTACCACTTCTAGTTCTTTTCCATTTCAGTTAGTTCATGGAGACCTTTGGGGACCATTTACACTCCCTTCTTTGGATGGCTCACGATATTTTTTAACCCTGGTTGATGATTACTCACGTTGTACTTGGATTTTCTTGATGCATGCTAAATTTGACACACGCAAATATCTTGATTATTTTTTTCATTTTGTTATGACCCAGTATGGTGCTAAAATTAATAAAATTTCATCCGGATCTAGTGATGTTTTTCTACATCAAATTCAGACTTTTCGATCTGATAATGGTGGAGAATTTTTAACCAATGAACTTCAAACATGGTTTCACCAAAATGGTATCCTCCGTCAATAGAGTTGTGTGGCCACCCCTCAACAAAATGGGGTAGTTGAAAGGAAATACAGACACTTGCTTAATGTTGCAATGGCGCTGCGTTTCTCTCTCTTTGGGGAGAATGTATTTTGGCTGCTGCCTATATCATTAATAAACTTCCCACTCCAATTCTTGGGAACAAATCTCCACATGAAATGCTTTTCAAGAAACCAGCTGATTACAAACATTTTCGAGTGTTTGGTTGCTTGTGTTTTGCACGAAACACGAAACCTAAACACAAATTTGATTAACGAGCTAAACCTGGGGTTTTTGTTGGCTACCCTTATGGACAAAAGGGGTACTCCATTTACGATCTTGAAATTAAAAGGATATACACATCTTGAGATGTGATATTTCATGAAATGGTCTTTCCTTTTCATGATAATCATTCATCCATGACTGTAATCTCTTCTTCGGGTGGTCTCGATTCATCTCCATCTTATGATTCTTCTCATCTTCATCAACCAACATGTGCACCATCTCCTCCTATGTATGATGATATATGCCATGATCCAAACCCATTATCTTCATGCTCTACATCGTCTTTATCACATCAACATACTTCTGGTAACTTACCTCCTTCATTCCCTTCTCAAGGCCCAACTTTGGATGCCTCTCCAAGCCCTTCTTTCTTTACGTCATCATCTGCTTCGAACGAATGTCCATCTGCTTCATCAACTTCAGCTAATGATAACTCTCCATCACCATCACAATCAGATGGTCCATCATCTGCTGGGCATTTCAGTCCAACCCCCATCGATCAAGGACGTCCAACTCGGGATCGTCACCCTCCTCCTTATCTAAAGGACTACATTTATTCTATCCAAAGTTGTACTTCATCATGCCCTTATCCTTTGACAAATTATCTTAGTTATCACCAATTTTCATCAAAACATCGGGCATTTCTTACTCGTATCATCAACAATGATGAACCCACTTCTTTCCGACAAGCCATGCAATCTGAACTTTGGCGTGATGCTATGTCAAAAGAAATCTAGGCCCTTGAGGACAACCACTCCTGGACCCTTACTTCTATCCCTCTAGGAAAATTTACCATCGGCCTTAAATGGATTTTTAAAATTAAATATCACTCAGATGGCTCCATTGAGCGTTACAAAGCACATCTTGTGGCGAAAGGGTATAAGCAAGTTGAAGGTATCGACTATCATGATACATTTGCTCCCGTTGCCAAACTCGTCACTGTACGTGCCTTACTCTCTATTGCTGCAGTCAAAGGCTGGTCATTACATCAATTAGATGTTAATAACACTTTTTTGCAAGGTGATCTAAATGAAGAAGTATTCATGACTGTTCCCCTGGTTTCTCTAAACCTGGTGACACTCGGGTTTGTAAATTAAACAAATCCCTATATGGTCTTAAGCAAGCCTCTCGTCAATGGTTTGCTAAATTCTCTAGTACCCTTATTGGAGAAGGTTTTACTCAATCTATTGCTGATTATTCTTTGTTCAGCTATTATAAGGATTCTCACTCCTTATTTGTCCTTGTTTATGTAGATGATATCATCATTACCGGCACTGATGATGCTGAGATCCAACTTCTTAAAACGCGTCTTGAGTCCCGCTTCTCCATCAAGGATCTAGGGCGCCTTCAATACTTTCTTGGTATTGAAGTCTCGCGTTCATCAAAAGGTATTTTCTTTTGCCAAAGGAAATACATTCTCGACAATCTCAAAGATTCTAGGCTCACCGGCTCTCGCACTTCTCCGTTCCCTATGGAACAACATCTCAAGCTTTTACTCACTGATGGTGACCCTTTATCTGATCCAAGTTGTTATCGGTGTCTCATAGGTCAACTTTTATACCTCACGGTCACGAGACCAGATATAACTTATGCTGTTAACTATCTTAGCCAATTTATGCAACAGTCTCGCACAGCTCATTTTGATGCTGCAACTCGGATACTCCGCTATCTCAAAGGAACGATAGGCCATGGAATCCTCCTTTTTTCAACTAGCATTATCGATCTTAAGGGCTTCACTAACTCTGATTGGGCCAGATGTCCCACGACTCGTCGTTCAACGACCGGATACTTTACAATGCTTGGTGACAGTCCTCTTTCTTGGAAATCCAAGAAGCAACCTACCGTCTCCCGCGCTTCCACTGAGGCTGAATATCGAGCCCTCGCCAATTTGACTACTGAACTTCAGTGGCTCACTTACCTTTTCAAAGATCTACATATTTCACCTTCTCGGCCCATTCCAATTTATTGTGATAGCCAAGCTGCTATTCATATTGCTGAAAATCTAGTTTTCCATGAACGAATGGAACACATTGAAATTGATTGCCACTTCATTCGTGAGAAACTCCTATCTAATCTCATTCGACCCTGTCATATTCCATCCCACGACCAACTCGTTGATATTTTCTCTAAACCCCTTGGGGCTGACCAATTTCAACGTTTGGCTCGCAAGTTGGGCGTTCGAAGTCTTCCTTCTCCCGCTCCAACTTGAGGGGGGTATTACGTTTCATCATATCTTGCATGCATAGTCATGCATGATCTTACATCAAGTGGCCCATCAAGTGGGTCTCGCCTAAATTTTAATACCTAAAGATTATCTTAAAGTTCTGATTGACAGCAAGAGATTGACGGCAAGAGATGCAACCTATATATGTTCATATCTAAAGATGATCTCCAACATTATTCCCATGTATATTTTAGGATAGTTTTATATTCTCTTTTCTCTTTCTTTCCCGGTATACTTTCTTTTTGAATTTGTTTCCCTTTTCTTTATTTTTAATTGATTGTAATTGATTTCAATCTAAGATTGCATTCATTGTATAGTTTTTGTATCCCACTATTTAAATCCAATAATACTCTCATCGTATTCACCATTGTGAAACGACACAAACAAAGGTTCTTCACTTTATTTTGACAAAGTTCAAAACAAAATGAATCGAAACAATCTGAAACAATTGAAGAATTTCAGTTCAAAAGAAAAAAGAACAGAAAATAAGTGAAGATAGGGAAGCTCTTAACTCCAACCCACTTTTTTCTACTTTTATGTCCATTTATTTTCACACTTTGTTTACACTAGTCAGTGGAATCCACATAGAGATGATGTTAATTTTATGTGATGATGATCACCTCCCCATGTGTACCATCTTCACAACAAATCATATCATATAAAGCTTTTGAAAGGGTATAATTTAGCAATGGCCAACGAGTTATACTACATCGTGATAGCTAAATTATTATTAATTATTATTGTTTTGTTTTTAAAGTGATAGCTGAATTAAAAAAAAATATTTTTGAGGAGGATATTCATCTCAACATAATATATCATCCCTATGAAAAATCAGTCTATTCTAAAATTTCTAACACCATCTAAATTTTGGTTTGGTTGAAATATACAGTTTTTTATTCAATAAGGATGAACTCTTCACCGTTGATGTAGAATCAACTTTTGATAGAGTTTAAAAGTTTAAGAATAGTCTGGGTTTTTGTAGAGATGATATAAATAGCGAGGTGAATATCCTCTTAAAAAATTAACTATTGGATTAACTCTATGTGGGACCCGTACTATTTAGACATAAACTATGTATTTTAAATTTATACAACAATTTTTTTTAATGAAGAGTTTCAAAAAATGTGTATATGCCTTGGACACTGTCTAGGGTTTGGGCGGTGACCACCCCGCGCTAAAAATGGAGATCATCCTCTCCTTAGGTTAAATTTGGCCGGCCTTCACCCATCGTAAAAGATAAATGCAAATTTGAGAGAACCACTACTCATATATTTTTGCACTTTTAGCCAAGAATCAACACCATTGTGGATGCTCTAACCCCACTAAAAATGAGTGAAATCTATCAATATAATTGATGATTGAGACTAATGTTAGAGGGATTAAAAGTTGTAGAACGATGTAAATTATCATAATTAAGGAGATGATCCACATGCATGATAGGAGACAATATGCACACCAAAAAAAGAAGAAAATTACCCTTAGCTTATCTCTATGTAGGCCACACAACTGTGTATATGAAGTGTAAAAGCAAGTGAAAGTGAAAAATTTATTTTTGTATGAATAAAGATGCATACACATATGAGGTAGGATCCACTTACATACGGGCACATTTAATTAAAAAAAATTATTTTTGTTTTTTTCTATCTAATTTTTTTTTCGATCTAATTAAATCATATGTTTTGTTATATTTCTGATTAGGGATAGATTTCTTCATTTTAAACTAGAGAGAATAAGCTTGAGAAATAATTTTACAAATAATAAATTTTTAATTAGAGTTAGAGTTTCAATTTGTTAATACTACTCTTTATTGGAATAACTAATTAGAGATTGACATTTGGTAATAACTACTGATGTGGCACTCTATATATATTGAGTTTATTATCACATCAGCATTGAAGGTTTCTAAAATATAATAATATTGTATAAAATGAGCACGATCCGCTTACATTGTTATTCTTCAAATTAGACTAGAAAGTGGCCTGTGGGGGGTCTGCATGGAGATGGTCTAAAAGATGAGTTTGGGTGAGGATTTTCTTCTCACCATGGAGAACATTCTCACCTAAAATCAGCCCATTCTAGAACTTATAACCCCATCGATAATAGTAATCAATGGATGATAGGGTTAATAATTTTAGAATGAACTGATTTTCAGTGAGGATGATCAACATGGTAAGGAGAACATCTTAAAGTTATCCTCCATATGAACCCCAACACCATTGTAAAATCATTGTAAAACCATCTCTTTATATGTAGTGTATGAGCTGGGAAGCTTGACCAAATTTTTTTTTTTTAAAATACTACAAAAACTCTGTTGGCTTAGGAGTTAAGACCCTTAGCGCAATGATCACATCCGAAAAAATAAAAGAAAATGATTTAACAAACCTGAGTTTAAAAAGAATTTGTGAGCTCGAGGTGAATATCCTTTGGATGTTCACACACACCAATGTTTTAAAAATCGGACCGGTATTCGGTTGGGTCAATCTGGTTCAACCAGTAGGTTGACCAGTGGGTTAAGTTTAAACTACTAATACAATAACAACAATAAAAACAAATTATTTTATGCAGCACAGTTGGTAAAGTATCTTTTGAAGTCACATATGGGTCTCGTGTTCAAAACTCAACAGTTTAAATTTTGGGAAATGCTAAAACTCTTAAATAAAAATTAGTTGTATAGTAATTATACTGGCATAATGACAACAATTTAATGGTAGCTAAAATGGTAGGAGGTTTGTCACTTTAGGGTCCTGGGTTCAAAACCCAGCAAGCTCATTTTTGCAAAATGTAAAAACTTATAACACTTTAACTTAAAAAAAACCGGTTTAAAAAAAACCAGTTTAAAAATCGACTGGGTCACTGGTTCAACAGGCCGGGTCGACCGGTTCACATTCAAAAAGACGGTTCTTGATAAAATTATTGGGTCAATGTTGACCCGAACCGAAAATTTGACTGGGTTATCGGTTCACCCGTTGAATCGGCTGGTCCGGTCCGATTTTTAAAACACTGACATACACCCATGTGTATTAACATAAAGCTTATCTAATGGTTATTTAGCTTTGGTTCAATTTTTTTATTTTTTTGTAAGCCCGGGATTGTGAAATCAGGACTCAAAAATCTTAAATATGTGCTTAAATAATTTGTTTAGCTTGTGTGCAAACATAGTCTAGGTCCTGTATAGGCCTGATCCTCTCCGAACAAGGTCTACAGAATCGCCAAGTGAGGTCTACGGAATCACTTGACACGTAAGTAACGCCGACAGGGTTACAAGTGTTGGGGGGACGGATTTCGAAGTGGTTCATCGGATTCACGTGGAGTACGACCAGTGTCTCGAGTGAACTACAGGGACGGGTGAAACGTGGGTAGTAACTAGAGTACACCACTTGTTACGAGAACCTAATCTTAACTGAAGATCATAAAACACCACATCCTTCTTTCTATGCATCTCTTTAAATTTATTTAATCTTTTATGTTGACATATCTTATGCTATATTTGTTAATACACTATCGTGAAACTCATGGTTATCCTTAATCTAAGCCAAGGGAACTAGTGAACTTGCTGGCTAGGTTTTGACCTAGCACCATTAATTTCAGGTCTAGGTCATCAGGCAAATACTCAGTAGCAGAGGTGTTCGTAAGGCAAGAATAAGTCTTCGAAGTTTTTCTAGATTTTCGTGAAGACATTAGCTATTCTTTAAATTAACTTTAGTTTGGTTTCGACACATATTTAGTCCATATTTCTTTGAGAATATTATTCATTCATTTCTTCATATGACAGTTTATCTTTAAGTTAATAAAGTTTATATTCAGTTTTATTTTACTTGTGTATTGAATGTGAGTGCAAGCTTCTTGTTAGCTTGATGTAACGCGTAGACCCTAGAGCTACAGGTTGTTAATATTCCGCGGGAATGCCTAGTTCTCATTGAATAAGGGCTGCAGACCTGAAATTTGAGGGCGGGGTATTACACACCACCATCAACACAACCCTTTCTCTCTAAACTCTTTTCTCTCTCTAAAACATTTTCTCTTCACCACCACCACTACTACCGTCACCATCATCTTCCCACTCTCACCACCACCATCCCGCTCCACCACCCACCGTCATCCCAAACATAAAAGTGAAAGGGGGAGAAGAGAGAGAAAAAGGGGGCAGAAAGTGATGGCTGGGGGAGAGAGTGAAAAAGAATAGGAAGGAAATTTTTTTATTTTTATCTGGGGAGAAAAAGGTGAGAGAGAGAGAGGGGGAGAGGAGATGACCTAGAAATTTTTTTTCCAGGTCATCTCTGATGAGAAAAACAAGGGGGTGAGGGTGGGGTAAAAAGGCTAATTTTAGTTTTTAGATGAACTTCCTAGCTGTTCCCAAGAAAATTCAAGCTGCATCACTGTGAATCTTTTAATTCGTTGTAGTTTTGATGTTCCTTCCAGAAACCCTTTCTATTTTTTAAGTTAATTTCTAATTTTTAAAAATGGGGTGGAAGAGGGTACTAAGAATTAAAGGTGAGGTTTTGAAACTTAATTTGAAGTACTTTTCTGTTTTGATCATTATCAGATGAAACTTTGAAGTACTACTTCAAGCATATATGCATTACTAGTACTAGCTAGCTTAGTTACTAAGCAACCTCCTTCTGAGAAACCTAAACAAAGATTGTGAGAATAAGAGGAGAGAGAAAGCTAGAGAGAAAGAAAGAGAGAGGAGAGAAAAATATATGTATATTTGTTTGGGATGTTTTTAATCACGTCGGTTGTCTTGGTGCAGTTCTCTTGAATAGGTTCAGGAACTCCAACCGGTCGGTTGGTTTGAAACAACTTCTGACGAGGTAAGGGCTTGGTCGCTTGTTGTAGATGAAGACCACCACCACCACTCATTATCATCGACTTGGACATCTTTGCCTTCCAAATATAGTTTCCACCTTAGTTGCAGTATTAAACTCCTCCTTGACGAACCAAACCCTTCCTACTCCCTCCTGGTCTAAAGGTACCATAAGGAGGAAGACGAGGACGATTTCTCATCATATGCTTAATCACCTCATGAGAAGGACTCTTACCAGCCGACCTCCTTTGCGTCGTTGTCATCCTCACCTCTTCGATTACTACTTTTTTCTCAACTTCGACAGATGCCTTACCTTTAATTTTTTTTAGGTGGCCTTCGGTGGAGCAGTGGTGGCCGACGGAACCCACTTAAAGACCAATTAATGACAGAAGTGGTATTTTAGGTAAAAAAATAGGTACCACTTAAGTGAGTCACATGTGATAGACGTGAGGGGTAATAATATCAAATTACCACACATATTTGACATATGTGCACCACTTAACAGATTCTTGATAGAAAAGGGATCAATGTCTAATTTCTGTGTAAAAAGAGACTAACTCCTAATTGAAACATAGAAGAGGGACTAAAGTCAAAAAACTATGTTGCAAAAGTATCCTAATAAAGTATGTTGCAATATCCCACCTCCATGTACTTCTATATACTTGATAAGCAATCCATGAGTAAGAGAGCTGAAAGATAATAAATACCTGCGTTCTCTTTCATTACTGCTGCATGCAGAGCAGTCCTACTACTGAGGCCACTATGAGTTGAGGATGGACATGCTTGTAAGATCTGAACCATAGATTCATAAAACCCATTTTCCGCAGCTAGGTAAACTGGAGTTTCCCCAGCATTATTAGCAAAGTATTCGAAAGTTGGGTCTGCATCTATTAACAACTTCGCTATAGTTTCCTCCCCTTCACGATTTCGCAGTGCCTCGTGCAAGGCTGTGTCATTCTTTTTATTCCTCATCCTCACCAGTTGCTGCACTAATGTTAACAACCCTTCAACAAGACCTTCTCCTCTTTGATCTCTCCCTCCTGCTTGGATGTCCTTCAGCTGGATTTCATTAGCACGATCAAGGAGACACGCAACTATTTTAGAATGCCCTAACTTTGCAGCGATTTGTAGCGGGGTGTCTCCATTATTCATGTTTTGCTGCATTAACAGCGATAGATTAATACATCTGTCGCAGATCTCTTCTACACACGCTATCCTACCGAATGACACTGCAACATGAAGGGTTGTATTATTTAAAAAGGTCATCTGTAGGAGAAGATCACCGTCCCTATCTACCAGTTCTTTCAAGTCATCAATGTTCCCTGATTTTATAGATACGTACAAATGAGGATCCATGACTGCGCAGAGAGAGATAGAGAAAGATCCAAGATTGATCCAAAATCGGAGATGAGAGAGTGTAAAAGAGAAGAAAGAGAGATAAATCGAAAAAAGAAGTCTTTAGTTGACTTCTGTTACGTGCCTAACACTTAACTTATTTAAAATTAAAGAAAATGGGCCTCTAATTCAGCTCTTGGCAGGGGCGGAGCTAACTTGTGACTAGAGGTGTCAATTGGGCTGGGCCGCCTAGGCATGGCATGGCCCAGCATGGCCACGTGGCAGCCCAGCCCAGCCCAGTCCATTTCGTGCCTGGGCTGGCACGGCCCATTGGCTGGGCCGTGCTTGGCAGGCCTCTTGATCCCAGTAGCACGAGCACGACACGAACACGACTTTGGCCTAGCCCAACCCAAGCACGGCATATAGCCCAACACGACACGAGTCCAATACGAAAAATGCCTATTTATAGGATTATTTTTGTCATATATATTTTTGGGCTTTTCTTATAAAAACCAAACATCCTTAACTCATTTTCTTCACAACAAATCTTCAACTCTTAATTATTTATTTTTTCTACATTCTACTACTTCAAAAATATGGATCCGAACGAGCCTATTCAAGGACAAGGGAGAGTTGGAAAACGATCATTCGCAGTATAGGAGTATTTTACATTAGAAAGAATGCTAATAAATGGAGTACTAGAAGACCGGGCAGAATGTAACATTTGTAAATCAAATTTTGTGGGAAAATCCACATGTGGCACTGGCCACCTCAAACGACACATTGCGAAATGCAAGGCTTGCAAGCCCAAAAGGCAAGATGCGAATTCGTCAACGTCAAATGACCAAGGACAAATTGATGCACCGCTGACACCAGAGCCTTGATTGGCGGGTTCATATTGTTACTCAATTTAAAATTTTTATTAATAAATAAAGCTGATTAGTTTATTTTATCCCAACTTGGTGTTCCAATTTTAAATTTTTAATGGTTTGGATGATTTATTTAAGTTGTTAATGTAATTTTTAAGATTTTAAAATATTTTTATAGTTTAATAATTAGAAATTTACTAAGTATTATATAAAGGAATAAAATTTAAACAACGAAAAATTAAAAAAAAAGTAAAAAAATATATTTTGACGGTGTGGCCCATTGGGCAGCCTGTTAACATTCAAAATTCAAAAAAAAAGGGCGAGTTTTTTAAGGGCGGCCCATAACACGTTGGGCTGGCACGACCTAGCACGAGACCTTAGCATGCTGGGCCAGTGGGCCGTGCTGGGCTGACCAAAATTGTGACTTGGCACGGCATGGCCCAGCACTAAACCCAGTCGTACCGACCGTGCTGGCCCAGCCCACTTTAGGGTCGTGTCGTGCCGGCCCAGCACGGCCCAATTGACACCTTTACTTGTGACGATTAGGGGCAGCTGCCCTTGCTCAAAAGCTATAAAAATATTTATATGTATATTTGGTTTAAGAGGATGGATCAGTTTTCCCATTTAACCCCAATCATGTGGGGTTCACATAAAGAGGAATTAGGGGCTGAATTTTGGTGAACATGTTCTCCTCATAATGTAGATTATCATATTTAAAAATGATCTAGTTCTAAAACTTTTAATCCCAACAAAAGTTGGGATTGCATTAGCGGTAAAATTAATGTCTTAAAAACCTTAAAAATTTTAGATTTTGATGGGTGGATTAAAGGGCGCTACGAGTTTTAAAATGAACTGATTTTGGGATATATGATGATCTACATAGTAAAGAGATCATCCACACCCAAATTCAGTCCTTAGATCATACTTCTATATATGTGGAGCACAATAGGAAAAATTTCAGATGGAGGCATTTCATCCCTCTACATTTAGTGCTTTGGAAAAAAATATGTTAGGAACTATTATTTTTTAAACCATAAGAATAAGAGATGTTGGGCCTTTTTTTATTTTTTTTTAATACAACTTCAAATGTATGAGATGTTGGACTTTTACTTTATATGATCTTAACATTTTTTAAGGGTTGAGTTATTGTGGCACCATTTTGATAAAGGGTTTTAACAATCTTTTCACTGGTAGATGTAAACATCTTAAGTACTCACTGACCCTTTGTTAAAAGAATAATGCTAAACTTACAGTAGGTTATACAATAGAACCTACAAGAAGATGCATCCGACGGTGGATGTGTGATTTCCACACACCCTCATCATTTGAGCCCACCATGAATGCACCTTGTTGTGCTCCTACAGACAGAAATTTCTGACTCCGCCACTGCTTCGAGAGAACCAAAACCTATATCAAGAAGAAACTCTCAAGATAATTCCATTCATAATTCCATCTTAGAGACGTAGCCCTTTTTATAAGGCTTACAACCAAAATGATAAAATTACCCCATTAACCCACTAACCCACGCACAACTAAAAATAACCACCCTAAAAAATAGGAACACTAACAAACTAAGTAACCAATCAACTGATCTAGCTGGTTGACTGGTCAAAACTCCAACTACCTCACCTATCTTTCGTATATGCTTTCCAGACACACACCTTTCTTTCTCTTCTTTTTTCTGCACCTTCAAACCACCACCTCACCACCACCGCCACCACCACTGCCACCACCACCACCACACCATGCTACCACCACCACCACAGCAACCGTCGCCACAACCTCACTACGTATTGCCCTCATATTGTCGAACCCAGAAATAATGCAATGATGTTGGTTGCGTTGTTTCAGTCAATAACATAAACAGTGCAGCATCGTGATTGCACTGTTTCTATTAAGCCACCACCATCTTACTATTGCCAAACCCAGAAATAGTGCAACCATGTTGGTGGTGTTGTTTCAGTCAATAACATAAACAGTGCAACCATGTTGGTTATGTTGTTTCAGTTAATAACATAAATAGTACAACCATGTTGGTTGTGCTATTTTTTGGGCAAAAAATATATGTTTATTTATTTATTTTAGTATTGTTGACTGATCTCATTTTAGTAGTCTTAAAGATTTCTTTCTAAAAATATAATTTTTATCAAAATCCGATTTGTAATAAAAAGTTATGACAACTTTCATTTTTTAAAAAAGATAATTATAAAATATTATTTATTTAATTTAAGGCCCCTAGAGAGGGGTAATTATGTCTAATCACTTCTTGGTGAGTTTTTACTAAACGTTTTTTGGGCCTGGTACGTTTTTCATTAAAGTTTTTTTTACAAGCTCTTTTCACCAATCCTCCCAAAAAAATTATAATTTAGCAGAAAAAAGGTTTAAGGCTGATTTTCGATCATCTAGAAAATTAAAGAACATTGCTTTTGCAGCCTCAAGTAGCTCCAAGGAAGAAAAGACTTTCTCTAGTGATAAATAAATTGCTCTTCTCACAAGACAATTCAAGATCTTCTTGAAGAAAAAAAAAAGAGAGATTCCAAAAGCCTAAGTTTGGTTCTTCCTCCAAATTCATGCCTCCTAAAAAATTCAAGAACTTTGACAAGAAGTTTGAAAAGAAGAATTCTACCAAAGTTCAATGCATTAAGTGTCATGGTTTTGGACATATGACTAAAGAGTGTCCAAATAAAGCTCCAGTGAAAGCCAAGAAAGCTATGAAGGTGACACTAGACGACTCCGACACTTACGCCGAAGTGAGGTGTTCTAGTGATGAAGAGAACAAGGAAAATGCTGCTTCCTCAAGTGAAAATGATGAGAGGGTTTGGCACCATCAATATTCATCTTTTGCAACAGTTCAAGAGTATATATATTGGGTCTGCGTGAGAAGCAACCCTTGTGTAGATCGTGAAGCCTCAACACCAAGAAAATAATGAAGATCGCCAAGATCTTTCATGTTAAATTGAGTGCCAAGATGATGCACAAATTGATGTAGAACTATAGAGTTGTCACCTGTAAGAATAATGTCATCAACATATAGGAGTAGAACCAGTATACCTTCTTTGGAGTGTTGGAAGAACATTGAGGGATCCGCTCGATTGCAGGAAAAACCCAACTGTAGAAGAAACTGGCTGAAGCGATAAAACCACATACGTGGTGCTTGTTTGAGGCCGTACAAGGCCTTTTTGAGATGACAAACATGATAAGGACGAGCCGGATCAACAAAGCCTGGCGGTTGTTTCATATAAACATCCTCTGTGAGAAAGCTATGAAGAAAGGCATTGCGAACATCGAGTTATCGAATCTGCCAGCCTTTGGAGACAGCAAGAGCAAGAACTGTGCGGATGGTAGTTGGCTTAACGACAGGACTGAAAGTCTCGTCATAATCAAGACCCGGTTTTTTATTGAACCCCTTCGCTACAAGACGAGCTTTGTAGCGCTCCAAACTACCATCAGCCTTTTGTTTAAACTTGTAAACCCATTTATTGCCCACAATGTTTAGGTTCGGCCTAGGTGGGACTAAGGTCCAGGTATCATTCTTTAATAAGGCATTGAACTCATCTTGCATTGCAGCACGCCAATTGGCATCCTTGGAGGCTTGGGTGAAGGTGGACGGTTCTGGTGGTAAATTTTGAAGTTAGGTTGTTAATGCTTGTGGAATAGGATACTTGGTGGCAAAAAGAATTTTTGGTCATCGTGTGCCATCTTGGTTTCTTGTAATCATATAGTGCCGAGGTTGAGGTGCTGGAGGAGCTACTGGTGGAGGATTAGTGAAATCATCGGCTAGTGGTAAGGGTGGAGCAGGTAGGGGATCAACTGGGATAGCAGTAGCAGGAGGCGAGTCTGTAGTTGATGAGGATTGTGATGGCTGCTGATTGGAAAACAATGGATGGGCAGCACTTGAAGTAGATGTTGACAAGGATGATGCTATAGAAGGAGACAGTAGAGGTGGAGCTTGTATTGGTGCTGAAGGAAATGTTGGTGGCGGCAACACTAAGATAGATTGTGTGTGAGCTGGAACTGAAGTAGCAGATGAGGAGTCCCTGCAAGAAGAAAGAGATGGAAAGAAATTCTCATCAAATACAACATGCCGAGAAATATAAATGCGTTTCGTCACCGGATCGAAACAACGGTACCCTTTGTGTGTGTTATCATATCCAAAAAAGATGCATTGAGCACTCTTGGGATTTAATTTGTTCTTCCTCTGATTGCCCAAGAAAGGGTAGTATGCACAACTGAACACCTTTAGAAAATTGTAATCTGGAATTTTACCAAAAAACTTGAAGTATAGAGAGTCCTTATTTAATACTCTTGATGGCAAGCGATTAATTAAGTATGTAGCGGTACTGACAGCCTCTAACCAAAACCCCTCTGATAAACCACTATGGAACCGTAGTGCATTTGCCGTGTCATTAAGATGACGGTGTTTTCTCTTAGCAACACCGTTAAGGCTGACCATATGGAAGAACAAGAAGAAGATTTCTGCACTGTCCAGGAAGTTGAGTTGTGTTGATATTTTGCACAAAGCAACCTGCTCCACAAAGAGGATGGATCTGAAATGAACTGCCATGCTAATTTTGCTATCAGAGATTCATAGCCTTAATAACAAAGTCCATATTACTTATTCACAAAACCTTTGGACAGTTCTTTACAACACACTCGGGACACTGCACAAAATGAACTTGCATCCATCTAATCAATCAGTCTAGTTTTTTTTGTTTGCCAAACAGAACAACGAATATATAGATAGAGTTCGGCCAGCAGAAAGCTGAGCTACAGAATAAGAACTAGGCAAGCTATGACAAGTTTGGAAGTAAAATGCTCTTCTTCAAACTTGGCTTGATATGTAGCAGACAAGTTAAGGTTTTTACTATGCTATTACATATAAAATAGTCAAAGTCTTTAACTATAAGGCTGATTTGGTCCAGAATGTCTTGGTTTGTCAAAACCAACGCTACCCGTTTTCCCTGCTATTAGGTTTAGAATATATTTAGTGCTTCCTTCTAACAAAATCTTTTTGCATTGGAACTATTGGATCCATTCAAGAGCTTCAAGAGCTCCTCTACAATATCCTTCTTCAAATGGGAGCATCTGAGAAGGCTTTAGATCCTTGACAGAGGCCTGAATTGTCATATGGAATAAGTCCAATACCTGCAAGCTCATTTGGATAAGTAAAGAACACATCAAAATTAGCCAATAAAAATGGCTATAACTTTCAAAATATAAATCGGATTTGAACAAAATTTATACCGTTGGAAAGCATTTTTCAAGATCTTTAAAACGAGATCAAACATGAATACCAAATTAAAAAAAAAATCTAGAAAAAACTCATTTACTAAGTTATAAACTCAAATAATTGTATGCAAACTTTAATTTGCATACATCAGTTAACTTTGAACTTGCATACCATGATCTACAATACTTTCCTGAACATAAAAAAGTACAAATGCTCAAAAGTATGTAAAAATATCCAATGCAAATTATAATTTGCATTGTTTAAAATGTAATTTTCTGGCTTTTTTCGTATGCAATCTGGTTGCATAGAGACTTAGAAAAGTGCAGATGCTCAAAAGTATTAAAAATAGACGATGCAAATTATAATTTGCATCGTATAAAATATAATTTTTTGGTTTTTTTTATACAATCTGGTTGCATTGAGACTTAGAAAAGTACAGATGCTCAAAAGCATTTAAAATAGCCGATGCAAATTATAATTTGTATACATCAGTTAACTTTGAACTTACATACCATGAACTACAATACTTTACTGAACATAAAAAAAAGTAAAAATGCTCAAAAGTATGTAAAAATATCGTATGCAAATTATAATTTGCATTGTTTTTAACTATGCAAATTATAGTTTGCATTGTTTAAAATGTAATTTTTTAGCTTTTTTCTTATTCAATCTGGTTGCATAGAGACTTAGAGAAGTGTAGATGTTCAAAAGTATTTAAAATAGCTAATGCAATTTATAGTTTGCATTATTTAAAATAAAATTTTTTAGCTTTTTTCTTATGCAATCTGGTTGCATAGAGACTTAGAGAATTGCAGATGCTCAAAAGTATTTAAAATAGCTGATGCAAATTATAATTTGCATCGTTTTTTACTATGCATAGGTATTTTTATTATACAAGCAGTTATGGTTTTCATAGTCTAATTACGAAGATTTTTTTTTTTGAATTTAGTATTGTTGTCTGGCCTCATTTTAAAGATCTTGAAAAATGCTTTCCAAAAATATAAATTTGGCCAATATCTAAACTGTAGATTAAAAGTTATAGCATTTTTATTTTTAAAAAAATTTATTTTCTCTGTCTGCCACGTCATTGGTTCCCACAAGCAAAAATAGTTAGAAGTCTACGTGTTTAGCAAAAGGAAGGGTAGTTTAGGTACCAAAATTTTACAGTTTTAAAATAAAAGAAGGAACTATATCCTTTGCTTAAAAACGCTAAAAAGTAGGGATTAGGCTTACTAAAAAGTGCTTGTTCTCTACATGAAATGGTTATAAAAGGAGAGTTTTCAGCCCAATATTGTGAAAAAATAATAATAATAATCTGAAAAAAAAAATATTAGGTGGCCTCCGATGGAGAAGTAGTGACCAGTGGAACCCACTTAAGACCAATTAATGACAGGAGGGGGTATTTTGGGTAAAAATAGGTACCACTTAAGTGAATCACATGTGATACACGTGAGGATTAATAATGTCAAATTACTAAACGTGTTTGGCACATGTGCACAACTTAACAGATTCTTGACGGAAAATGGATCAAGGTTTAATTTCTGTGTAAAAAGGTACTAACCCCTAATTGAAACATTGAAGAGGGACTAAAGTCAAAAAATCCGTACTTTTTATTGGACCCACATAAAGGCTGACTTTTTGGCGCTGATGTTCTCCTCATCATATAGATCATCATATCTGAAAATCAGCCCCTTATTAGAGTTCTAACCCCATTAAAAGTTTATTAGAACTCAAAGAAAATCAACGGTCTAAAAGATATCTAAAATTTACCAATTTTTCATAGATTGATTAAAGGGTGTTAGATATTTTAGATTTGGTTTATTTTCAAATATGATGATTAAAATGCGGAGGAGAACATCCTCACAAAAAATTAGCCCTTTAATCATTTTTATGTGGACCCCATAAAAATGTGTTGCAATAGTATCGCAATAAGGTATGTTGCAATAACCCTCATCTTAAAGAAATTAGTAATAATTATGATTGTAAAACGACCAAATAGTCATTTTTCTCAACTATTACTACAGTTTGATCCCATCTATCTTTTTTTTATCTAAAGCATCTTTTGGTGACTTCTTTTTTACTATTTAGTCCTTTTTTTAACAAATAATAACCTTTTAGTCTTTTGCTAAAACTCATGTGCGTTTTACTTGTATGTATTACTAATTTTATCCTTCTTTCTAAATTTTTAAAGGCAGACAGCTGTAGAGAGAAAAAGTTTGTTATTTTTTATTTTAAATCCTCAAAATGCTATATCTTCTACATTATTAGTCAAATTTTGATAAAATTTATATTTTTGGAAAGCTTTCGACAAGATCTTCAAAATTAGACCAGATAATAATACTTTTTTTTAATTTTTTTTTAAAGACATGCAAATCCAAATTTGCATACTTTAAAGTGTTTCTAGAGTTTATTGCATATATACATGTAATTCTATGCAAACAATATTTTGCATACATACAAAACACAATTTGCATACATTTAAATGCTTTCATAGTGTGTTTGCAAGCATATAAACATTTGCAAAAACTATGTTGTATGCATTTTAGTGCATGCAAATGATTTTTGCATGCATTTAAATGTTTTCATAGTGCGTTTGCAAGCATATAAACGTTTGTAAAAACTATTTTGCATGCATTCTAGTGGATGCAAATTGTATTTTGCACCCATTTAAATGTCTCCATAGTGTGTTTGCAAGGATATAAACATTTGCAAAAACTATTTTGCATGCATTTTAGTAGATGCAAATTGTGTTTTGCATGCATATAAATGGATGCAAATTGTGTGGCTGTATTTTTTTTTAAAAAAAATACAGATCGAAAGCTATAAATGTTGTTTTACACCTAAATCTGTATAAAAACATTCAAAATTCTTCCATTATTCTATTTAAAGTCATGCAAAATATTTTTAACAATATTTTGCATAATTATTTTGCAAAACATATTTTGCATACTTTGTAATATAATTTTTTTTAAAGAAAAAAATATTGTTGACTAGTCTCATTTTAAAGATCTCAATGTAAGATTTCCAAAAATATAATTTTTATAAAAAACTGATTTGTATTTTAAAAGTTGTCATTTTTTGTTTTAAAAACAAAATAAAAAAATTAATTGGTGCTTACTGCTTGTGTATTTATTGCTGGGATATTTTTGTCTAGCAAAATGCACATGTGTGGTTTTTCATCTTTGTGGACTAAACTCTTGGATCGGATTTAACCCCAATTCCACCAACGGTAAATTTAACTTCCTACCCAGCTAATTTTAGTTTTTTAAATTTAGCCCAATTAATATGAAAACAATATGCTAAACGAAGAAGGGTTGGGTTGTAACTCGAGGGGCCTGGATTAGATGGTTCAACCTGTTCTCAGATTGTTTCAAACTATTCCTATCTTGTTGGACTTTTTTGAGAATGGGGCTTGTTGAGTCAATAAAGAAACCAATCTTTTTTTGCTGTAGCTTCTGGGTTAGGGATCTTTTTTGAAAAATTGTTTCACATCTAACTTTCCAGATGAACCATATAATAGTAGCACATAAGTCAGCCCATTCAATTTGGTCAGATGAGCATTGTGTAAGTTGCTGATCCTCCTTTTTTGTTTCATTCTTTTCAGGATGCTCAATGGGGAAGCGTAACATTGACAGATGCAGAGAGGCGTCTACTAGCCAATGCACTCCTTGATTCTTCAAACGAGCGCTTCATCCTTCTATCCGAATCTTGCATCCCCGTATACGACTTCCCCACTGTATACAAGTACCTCATAGGTTCAGTCTATAGTTTTGTCGAGTCCTTTGATGATCCGGGACGTCAGGGGCGTGGTCGTTACCGTCGCTCCTTGGATCCACATATCAAACTCTCTCAATGGCGGAAAGGGTCTCAGTGGTTCGAAATGAACCGTTTCCTGGCAGTGGACATAGTATCTGACACCAAGTACTATCCGCTCCTGAGGAGATCTTGTACTCCATCTTGCTATCCCCACGAGCATTATCTGCCCACTTTCCTGTATATGTCCTTTCCCACCTTGAACTCGAACCGCAGCGTGACTTGGGTCGACTGGTCGAGAGGAGGTTCACACCCATTAACTTACGGTGGAGTTGACATTACAGAAGAACTTGTACACTCTATAAGGATCAGTGGGAAGGGTTGTTCATATAATTCAGGACGAACAACGATTTGTTATCTCTTCGCGAGGAAGTTTGCACCAACTGCACTGGAGCCCCTAATTCTTCCACTCAGTTTTGATATTTTCTTTTTCTTGTCAGTTTAATAACGGCCTAAATTGTGATGAAAAATGGTTATTATTATTATGCCCTTTATAGGTTATTCAGTTCTTGATTTGAATCTTCTTTTTTGATTCTGTAGGGTTCTTTTTCTAGTGTTGAACCTTTTTTTCCGCTTTTTTTTTTTTTAATAGCTTTATGTTGTTTGTTTAGTTCATTTGTTAATTTCTTTGAAATTCCTCAGTTCTGGCATCCCGTGAACTTGCTTCTTCTTACTGTCACTTCCTGGCTGTCGGGTTAACTTGTGCGTTCACAATGGTAATAACATGATCTTTGTTTTTTTTTGTTTTTGATCAGATAACATGATCTTTGTTTTCTTTATTAGTAGAAGTTGGAAAAAAATGAACCTGACCCTAAATTTTTAGTAGTATTAGAAAGAGGGAAATAGTGAAATCTGACCTTAATTTTTAGATGTAGGAAAGAAAGATATCTGACCCTAATTTTTAGTTGCACTGAAAAACCTGATTTGATTTCTGGTTACCAATTGGTAGTATGTAGTAAGTTTTTACTTGATTCTAAATTATTGATGTAGTATTAAATACCATTTTCTAGTAAATCTTATTTTCAGTTGTGGAATAGTGAATTGATGTTATTTTTTGAACGGTAGTAGTGCATTGATGTAGAATTATTGTTCTCTTTTGCAATCACCTATGTAACAAGGAGTCAAGGACACAGCACTTTTCTGGATTTTGTCGTGTTGTCACGACACGCATGTCTAACATTTGTGTACACTTCAGCAAGTACTGGCACATAATAATATTAGATGTTGTGTATATCTTGTGTATAACTTGTGTTGACTTGCACATTATCATGTTAGAACATAAATATTGTTCTAGGTTAATGTCTTATGTGGAGTACTGACAATGTTAGATCTATAACTAAAAATAAAGCACATAATCATTGAGAATGTGTACGACCGCATCCACTTTTTGTCTTTTTTCTAACTCACCATGTCCAACACCTCGTACCAGTGTCCACGCTGACACACGTATCCATATCATTGTTACATAGGCAATCACAAAAGGAAAACCTGAATCAGCATTAATTTGAAGAAGTATCCTTAATTTTAGGTTTTCTTTTAACTTGAAGAAGTATCCTTAATTTTGTTGTTACTATTCCTAACTTCATATGTAGGTAAGCTTAATTGCTGTTCTGGTTATGTAGTTGTGAGACAAGTAAGGATTCATGTATTCTTGCTTTACAAATCAGCATTTTTGTTTACATAGAAATTCTTCTTTTGTCTATATTGTATCGATTATCAATTTTTTAACAAACGCACTTTCCATTTTTTGTTTTCAATTTAAAGAAATAGTTTAAACTTCAACTAGTCCAGTTCTTTATTGTTAGTGAAAGATTATCAATTTTTTAACAAACTCACTTTCCATTTTTTGTCTATATTGTATCGATTATCAATTTTCTTTAAAACGCACTTTCCATATTTTGTTTTCAACTTACAGAAATAGTTTAAACTTCAACTAGTCCAGTTCTTTATTGTTAGCGAAAGATTGAAGACCATGTCTAGAAACACCATGCTTTGTATCAAATAGATGAAAATTAGAAACCAACATTGTAAAGGGATGGACAAAACTTTACCAACCGCACTAGTGAATTGTAGTTAAATTTCAATTACATTGCCCATTGGCTAGATATAAGTTTCTTGTATTTTTATTTCTTTCTGTCATTAAATGGAAGAAACTACAAAGTGATCTTTAAAGTAAAATAACGATTCCTCCAAAATGATCAGTGATATTCTTTTATGTTTGATCACAAAAATTATGCACAAAATTCCTAATATTGCAAGTTACTATTCTTTAACATTTGCTTGGTTGATCAATTATCATCTTCTCTAAAATGTGAAAAAGAGAAAAATAAAGGCTCTTTATCAGCCTTCCCCTATGTTTAGAAATTAGTGATACATCCATCCTTATATTTTTCAGACTTCAGGAATACACCCTTGAACAAAATAATGAAGAAAAAGGGTAGATTTTCACATTTTTCAACTCTGGTTAAAACAATATTGTGATTTTTCCTCAACTATGAAGAATTTGATGATCTTGGTTTTTGAACCATTTCTTTGTGAGTTAATGGTTTGGTCAAGGAAGTATTCCTAATGTTTGAAAGCATGAGGAGGTACTAATAATATAATTATTAAGTTTGTGGACTTCCAATTCAAAACCAATTGGCAATGAGTGGTGTGACCCAAGATCATTATATATTTGGTTTGCTAGGCTCTCATATCCCATGTGGGACTATTCTCAACACGCCCCCTCACGTGTGGCGTTCTTTTGACCCTAACACGTGGAACTTTTTTTGGGTGACGTGGAGCACGTGTGGCCATTGGGCCTATCACGTGTGGGCCTGCGCTCTGATACTAATTGGCAATGAGTGGTGTGACCCAAGATCATTATATATTAGGCTTGCAAGGCTCTCATATCCCATGTGGGACTATTCTCAACAATAATTACTTTCTAAATATAGGAGGATGTTACAAAAATTCCTTGAAATAAATGAAGGGTGGTTATACACTGCATTGTTTGCAAACTCATATCTTTATTTCTTTCAACTTAGAAGGGTTTGATAGTCATGTGAGTGTTAAAGATCAACAGAAATGATGTGGACATGACTTCAAAAGATCATTCTGATGTCTTTGCCACTTCACAAAAATCCTTCTGTTTTTTTTGTTTTTTTTTTTTACCTACAATGGCCAAATATGGGTTCTCTTAATGCTAAATTGAAGGCCCGTACTACTAGTACAACTATTAATGTTTGTGGCACATTTGTGGTAACTAATGGCATATTACCTGATCACATGAAAGATTATCTCTTTTGTCTGTCTTTTTGAGTGGGGTGCATATATTCATCTCATGGGTGCCTTTCAACTGAGAGTTGAAGTTAGTTACTTTGTGGGGGATGTTGTTTCGTCCTGGCTTTTGATGAGAAAATGTGATCCATTGATGAGAACTTTCTCTGCTTTGAGTTCAAAGGGTGATCAGTTGATGAAAAGGTGATTATCAAGAATATCAATATCACTATCAACTGAATCAGCAGCCTAGTACTTGTTCCAGGAGTCCCAGAATAGATAGTTTGCAAAGTTAAGAAAAGTAAGGTCTGGTCAAGAACCGGTAGAAAAGGTTTTATCTTGTTTATACGTACGTTATTAGATGTCAAATTACATATCCTATGATTACATTATCTTAATCTAAAAGGTTACCTACTAATCTAATGTGATTAGATGTCCCATTACATAATCTATTAGTACATTATCATTAAGAAAACACCTTTTTGTTTACTTGCTTGCCCTTCTCCTGTGTTTATTCTGTGATATTTGAGTTGTGAATGGCTCTGCAGTCTCACTCGTTTGTCGAAAGCTTCTTGTGATTCTCTTTATTAAGACTTCATTAAGTAGATTTTCAAAGAGTACTTCAGGTGAAATCTGCAAACTTCATTAAGGGTGGTGTTGATTGGTAGTTGACCCCCCTGAACATACAACAAAGATAGTTCTCTTTCTCTAGATAGAAGTATTATGTTGGTTGCTAACTTGCTTGTATTATTTATTTATTTTTTATTGAGTGTGTAGAGTTTTTGGCAAAAACCCCCCCCCCTTGGAATGCAATTGCTAATTTATGAAGTTGCTATTTTTTGAGTCCTTCTTGGACTAGGATTCCTCTTTCATAGATACCTCTTGTAAACCTATAAATAGGGAGGTCCTAGATAGGTTAGAGGTGTGCTATAGAGTGCTATGAGGCCAATGTAAAGGTGTTGGAGTTCCTAAGGTTCAAAAAGAGGTAAACCTAGGGTTTTGGTCTTCTTGTGTAGTGAGGAATCCAAAAGTGTGAGAGACTTTTTGAGTGAGAGAAAGGGTTTGTGAGGATCTAGGGTTTGAGGGTTTCTTCATGGGGGTTAGGGCCCCTGCCCCAACCCAAGTTTCTAGTGTTCTGCATGTGTTCTCTCCTCTGTTACTATGTACAACCATGGAGATAGACTTTCAAGGTTGAAGATGATGTGAGTGTGCTGTTCGGAGTAGTTTAGAGAGTCGATCTCTAATAGATTCTCATTGGTGTTCTCCGGTAAGTCTTGTAACATCCTTGATGTATGTTTATCTGGTTGGTTGAGTAAGAAGCATTGTAATATGTTCTTGATAATAGTGGAAGTTTCTCCGGTGCGCCGATTTGGCCGTGGATGTAGCCCGTGAGGGTGAACCACGTATATCTTGTGTTGTGGTTGATGCTTGTTTTTATCTTCGTCATTATATTTTCTTGTTGATTCATCGTTATTAAGTCTCAAGATCCTTAAGCCTGTTCCGCTGTGCGTCGGGGATGTGTCGTTGGTATGACGAAATTCCTAACAAACTGGTATCAGAGCTGTGGTTCGACCTGGAAAACCGTGTAGTTTGTTGTATCATAACAAACGGGTGTGGCAGGTTCGATTTGGAGAGCTGTGAAGTTGGCTGTTTGGATTTGATTCATAATAAGTTGAATGGTAAAGAACGGGAGTTTCGTTCGGGTGGAGGATATGTGAAGATAATGTTTTGATCTGTTCAACACAAGTAAGTGATTTGTGGTGTGATTCACAAATTGGGGTGGTTCAACTTGAAGATAGGTGTAGAAATAAATTCTTCATTGGGCTCTTGTGAAGTTTTGGAGCGGGATGGAGTGTTCTACGCGGATCTTGGAAGATGGGTGTAGAAAGAAAGTCTTCATTGGGTTCCTGTGAAGTTGGAGCGGGATGAAGTGTTCTACGCAGTTCTTGGAAGTGTGGGTAGCCGTACACTATAAAGAAAGGGTTACAAAGATGAGATGGTGATTCTCATGTGTTAGGGGCGGTCCAGCAAAGCTCCGAAGGTATGCACGAGATGTTTTGAGATTTGTTTAAATCTGTTTATTATTCTTGATGGCTTGCGCGGGTTGTTTCAAGGATGTGCCCGATCTCGTTTGCATAGACCACGTTACTTTGGGCGGTGTCACACGGTACATATTAATAAGCAAGTATGTTGGGTGTGATGGTGGTAAGTTTGTCGGATTGGCGATGGCTTGTTGAATTGCTTATAGGTAAGCCTGTTAATCGCATTTGTGGGTTTGATGGTGATGTTCAAACACACGGTAATCTTGACATGTGCTGGAGGTTTTAGCTTGCCTTGATTAGGTGGAGCTGGTGATGTTTCTTTTGGATGGTTCTCTTGGTGATCAATGTGGGAATCTTGCGCGAGGATTCAGTTGATGGTGTATTTGAAGTTTTCAAGTTGCAGTAGTGAGACGGTGTAGTTTCACATGTGTTCTTCAAGGTTGAAGATGGTGGCAGACTTGGATGGTGCTTCAAAATCATCGTATTTTGATCGAGGAGATGGTTCTAAGAGGTGTGAAGGTGGGTTTGCCAAAAAGGTGGAGATTTGTAGAGTTTTTGGCAACACCCCTTGGAAGGCAATTGCTAATTTATGAAGTTGCTATTTTTTGAGTCCTTCTTGGACTAGGATTCCTACTTCATGGATACCTCTTGTAAACCTATAAATAGGGAGGTCCTAGATAGGTTAGAGGTGTGCTAAAGAGTGCCATGAGGCCAATGTAAAGGTGTTGGAGTTCCTAAGGTTCAAGAAGAGGTAAACCTAGGGTTTTGGTCTTCTTGTGTAGTGAGGAATCCAAAAGTGTGAGAGACTTGTTGAGAGAGAGAAAGGGTTTGTGAGGATCTAGGGTTTGAGGGTTTCTTCATGGGGGTTGGGGCCCCTGCCCCAACCCAAGTTTCTAGTGTTCTCCATGTGTTCTCTCCTCTGTTACTATGTACAACCATGGAGATAGACTTTCAAGGTTGAAGATGATGTGAGTGTGCTGTTGGGAGTAGTTTAGAGAGTCGATCTCTAATGGATTCTCGTTGGTGTTCTCCGGTAAGTCTTGTAACATCCTTGATGTGTGTTTATCTGGTTGGTTGAGTAAGAAGCATTGTAATATGTTCTTGATAATAGTGGAAGTTTCTCCGGTGCGCCGATTTGGCCGTGGATGTAGCCCGTGAGGGTGAACCACGTATATCTTGTGTTGTGGTTGATGCTTGTTTTTATCTTCGTCATTATATTTTCTTGTTGATTCATCGTTATTAAGTCTCAAGATCCTTAAGCCTGTTCCGCTGTGCGTCGGGGATGTGTCGTTGGTATGACGAAATTCCTAACAAACTGGTATCAGAGCTGTGGTTCGACCTGGAAAACCGTGTAGTTTGTTGTATCATAACAAACGGGTGTGGCAGGTTCGATTTGGAGAGCTGTGAAGTTGGCTGTTTGGATTTGATTCATAATAAGTTGAATGGTAAAGAACGGGAGTTTCGTTCGGGTGGAGGATATGTGAAGATAATGTTTTGATCTGTTCAACACAAGTAAGTGATTTGTGGTGTGATTCACAAATTGGGGTGGTTCAACTTGAAGATAGGTGTAGAAATAAATTCTTCATTGGGCTCTTGTGAAGTTTTGGAGCGGGATGGAGTGTTCTACGCGGATCTTGGAAGATGGGTGTAGAAAGAAAGTCTTCATTGGGTTCCTGTGAAGTTGGAGCGGGATGAAGTGTTCTACGCAGTTCTTGGAAGTGTGGGTAGCCGTACACTATAAAGAAAGGGTTACAAAGATGAGATGGTGATTCTCATGTGTTAGGGGCGGTCCAGCAAAGCTCCGAAGGTATGCACGAGATGTTTTGAGATTTGTTTAAATCTGTTTATTATTCTTGATGGCTTGCGCGGGTTGTTTCAAGGATGTGCCCGATCTCGTTTGCATAGACCACGTTACTTTGGGCGGTGTCACACGGTACATATTAATAAGCAAGTATGTTGGGTGTGATGGTGGTAAGTTTGTCGGATTGGCGATGGCTTGTTGAATTGCTTATAGGTAAGCCTGTTAATCGTATTTGTGGGTTTGATGGTGATGTTCAAACACACGGTAATCTTGACATGTGCTGGAGGTTTTAGCTTGCCTTGATTAGGTGGAGCTGGTGATGTTTCTTTTGGATGGTTCTCTTGGTGATCAATGTGGGAATCTTGCGCGAGGATTCAGTTGATGGTGTATTTGAAGTTTTCAAGTTGCAGTAGTGAGACGGTGTAGTTTCACATGTGTTCTTCAAGGTTGAAGATGGTGGCAGACTTGGATGGTGCTTCAAAATCATCGTATTTTGATCGAGGAGATGGTTCTAAGAGGTGTGAAGGTGGGTTTGCCAAAAAGGTGGAGATTTGTAGAGTTTTTGGCAACACCCCTTGGAAGGCAATTGCTAATTTATGAAGTTGCTATTTTTTGAGTCCTTCTTGGACTAGGATTCCTACTTCATGGATACCTCTTGTAAACCTATAAATAGGGAGGTCCTAGATAGGTTAGAGGTGTGCTAAAGAGTGCCATGAGGCCAATGTAAAGGTGTTGGAGTTCCTAAGGTTCAAGAAGAGGTAAACCTAGGGTTTTGGTCTTCTTGTGTAGTGAGGAATCCAAAAGTGTGAGAGACTTGTTGAGAGAGAGAAAGGGTTTGTGAGGATCTAGGGTTTGAGGGTTTCTTCATGGGGGTTGGGGCCCCTGCCCCAACCCAAGTTTCTAGTGTTCTCCATGTGTTCTCTCCTCTGTTACTATGTACAACCATGGAGATAGACTTTCAAGGTTGAAGATGATGTGAGTGTGCTGTTGGGAGTAGTTTAGAGAGTCGATCTCTAATGGATTCTCGTTGGTGTTCTCCGGTAAGTCTTGTAACATCCTTGATGTATGTTTATCTGGTTGGTTGAGTAAGAAGCATTGTAATATGTTCTTGATAATAGTGGAAGTTTCTCCGGTGTACCGATTTGGCCGTGGATGTAGCCCGTGAGGGTGAACCATGTATATCTTGTGTTGTGGTTGATGCTTGTTTTTATGTTCGTTATTATATTTTCTTGTTGATTCATCGTTATTAAGTCTCAAGATCCTTAAGCCTGTTCCGCTGTGCGTCGGGGATGCGTCGTTGGTATGACTAAATTCCTAACAAACTGGTATCAGAGTTGTGGTTCGACCTAGAAAACCATGTAATTTGTTGTATCATAACGAACGGGTATGAGCGACATGTTCGACTTGGAGAGCTGTGAAGTTGGCTGTTTGGATTTGATTCATAATAAGTTGAATGGTAAAGAACGGGAGTTTCGTTCGGGTGGAGGATATGTGAAGATAATGTTTGATCTGTTCAACACAAGGAAGTGATTTGTGGTATAATTCACTAATTGGGTGGTTCAACTTGAAGATGAGTGTAGAAAGAAGTTCTTCATTAGGCTCATGTGAAGTTTGTATTGAATGTCAAAGTTACGTATGATGTGTCCAGGTCGGTAGAGGTAACCTTGAATTAAACTGAGGAATCCAGCAATTCGTAAAGGACTATCACTCTCCTTCGAGAAGAAAGGGAGGTGGCTTCCGAGATGAGGAATGAGCGTGAGTGAAGAAGAAGAACGAATATCTTTAGAGACAGAGAGCCAGTCTGAGAGAGAGAAAGAGAGAGAGAGAGAGAGACTGATCCCCCCTGCACAATATCCCCGGTTGGGTATTTATAGCCTTACCCTCTTGGGGTCCTTCTTCTCTTTCCTCCCTCATATTCTCTTTCCTCTTTTAGAAAAAAATAAAATCAGAGGATATTCTTGACACGTGGCCGGAGGGCCACTCTGTCAGATGTCAGGGCGGTTTCCCCTACAAGAATCTTCATGATTGATACGGAAGATATCCTAACGGTTATTGCTCAGACTTTCTCCTGGCGTTTCTCTCCTCATGAGGAGTATCTTGGCGGGGGCGCCCTGGAGGAGGGGGGCGCCCTGCTATAATGGCGCCCTGCCTCCAGGTGATGGCGCTCTAGCACCCCCTACGTGTTCTTTCTTCTCTTCCCCTCCAATCCTCTTCATCTCGTTTGACCCCCTTTTCTTTCTACTAAAAAAGGAGCGAAATCCTCGTTCAATGATGTTATACCCCGAATAGACGAAAGCATCCATGGTGATACTGCTCCCGTGGCGCCTACGTGGCGCTGTTCAAAACGCATCTAATACATTTTAGTCCCCTGCACGGTGGGGAAACCTGATACCCCAATTTCCACGGCGTGCAAACCACTCCATCATTCAATGCTCGTAACGGATAGTTTGAATCTAGCCGTCATTCCGTTTTTCGAGGAACGTGCTACTAATGGTAACGGATGGTTTGAATCTAGCCGTCGTTCCATTTTTTGGGGAACGTGCTACTAATGGTAACGGATGGTTTCCGCGTGCCTTGATGATTCTCCCAAGATGCATATATATACTTACCCCCCCTTTTTACCGGGGCAGTAAAAAATTCAAACTTTCCCTCCCTTCATCTTCTTCCTCGTCTCTTGACTGAGAACGCAGTGTTCATCGCCGGAATTCGTACATACCTTTCCTTTTATGGCACGAACTCGGGCCGTAGTCGTCGATCAGGGAGACGCCTGTTTTGCTGACGGTCCGAAGGATCGTCTTGCTTGTTCGGACCGCTTCTTTGAGTTTGCCGAGACCGTGGTTTTTCCCGATCCTCCCTCTGATCATCAACAATATCTTGTTTCCAGCGAAGAGGGGGATCTTTAGGCTTTTGAGGTTTCGGAGATTCCTCGTTTCCCCTTGGAAAGAGGAGATTTTGAGTCCAGTCCGATTGAGTTTCAATGCCATGGCCGTCCGACGTTCGGTTGGGACAAATGGGTGGAGAGTGTGTGTGCTACTGAAAATTTATCTCACCACTTGGAGAAGGCCGGCATCCGCGCGGCCGTAGTACGCTCGAAAGCCGTGGTAGTTTCAAAAGATTTCAGAGGGCTCGTGGGTTTGTTGAGTAGGTGGTATCCGGCGAACCATACTTTTATTTGTTCTTGGGGGGAAGTCTCCGTAGGC
>MVGT01003004.1:1851-15460 GCA_002174775.1 Macleaya cordata
AGCAATGGCTAATTTCTTCTTCTCTCTTTTCTTCCTCCTTAGAGTTATTCCAAGGAGAATTAGTAGCTCCTCCTTTGATTTGCTTCCAAATCTAGTATAAAAACTCTCTTTTTGATATTGAAAATACTTATTTCTAATTGAAAACCTCTCTTCTTATTTCTCTCTTCCTATTTCTCTCTTCTTTCTTATCTCCTCTTCCTTCTTGTCTTCACAAACTACCTCTTTATATAGGTGAAAATGAAATCATAAAGTTAATGGTGATCGATTAGCTACTACAATGGTGGACTAGCACCACTTAGTAGTAGTAGACTAACCATCATACTTAGTGGTGGTAGTAATTATAGTAAATCTACCACTATCTAGTGGTAATGGAGTTGGATGTTAGGAAAAAATCTTTATTATTATTATTTTTAGTCAAATATTTAATAAAAATAGTAAATACTAGATAAACTTTTGTGTACCAAAACTTTGATGTGACTTATGTCCCTAGTTTAATGATTTGAAGACATGTACCAATCAAAATGATCTTGTGGATTAAATCAAAAGTTTTGAATGAATAAACATTATTCCTTAATAAATTATCCATATGTACACATTATACTATAATGACAATAACTCCTAGACAAAGTCCAAATATCACCCACCATACCATTTTGAAAACTAGATTCAAAGAGCTACAACTTAATCAGAAATAGTCTGAGGCCAATTTGGAACATAAGATGTCCAAAAATGAGTTTAAAGTATACTGATGAATATATATACGAAAATATAAATAATAGCCTATAAAATGTTGAGTTGTCTTAACCCAAAACAAATAAAGATGGGCTTAGCCCATTTAACCCATAGTTTCATTGCCAAGTCCATTACCTGAATTATTGGGTTAGCCCATCTAACCCATACATAAATATGTATATATATATATAGATTTTATTACAAAAGATGACTACACAAAAGATAATTCAATTTAAGATAAATTCATAATACTAGTTCTCGAACTCAAGACGAATTTGAACTCAAAAATTCAGGGTATTACATATACTTAGAAAGAGGGAATCGATTATGAGGAGACTTTTTCGCTAGTAGCCATGCTTAAATCAATTAGGATACTTTTATCTATTGCGGCTCATTATGATTATGAGATAAGGCAAATGGATGTCAAGACTACCTTTCTCAATGACAATCTTGAGGAGGACATTTACATGGTCCAACCAGATGGTTTTTATACAAAAGAGCCAGGAGCATATGGTATGCAAGCTGCACAAATCCATCTATAGATTAAAGCAGGCCTCTGAAAGCTGGAATATCAGATTTGATTAGGCAATCAAGACTATTGATTTTGATCAACATCCTGATGAACCTTGTGTGTATAAAAGGTGCAAAAAAATGTAGTAACATTCTTGGTATTGTATATGGATGACATCCTACTAATTGGGAATGATGTAGGAGATCTTTCATTAGTTAAGTTGTGGCTTTCCAACCATTTCAGTATGCAGGACTTAGGAGAAGCTAGTTACATTCTAGGGATCAAACTTCTGAGAAATCGAAAGTCTAGGATGATAGGCCTATCCCAAGCAACCTACATTGAAAGTATGTTGAAAAGATTCTCCATGCAAGATTCCAAGAAAGGATTCTTGCCCTTTAGACATGGCATTTATCTATCCCAGGATCAGTGTCCCAAGACACTAGAAAAGATAGAGGGCATGGAAAGAGTTCCTTATGCATCTGCAGTAGGAAGTCTTATGTATGATATATTGTGTACACGACCAGATATCTACTATGTAGTAGGTATGATTAGTCGGTACCAGTCTAATCTTGGTAGAAAACACTAGAAAGCTGTAGGAGAACTAAGGATTATATGTTCATATACGGCGGTGGAGATCTTGTTCCAGTTGGTTACGCGGATTCTGATTTTCAGGCAGATGTCGATGAAAGAAAATCAACTTCAGGATATGTGTTTACTTTAAGAGGAGGAGCCATTGTGTGGAAGAGTATTAAACAGAAATGCGTCGCAGACTCTACAACAGAAGTTGAATATGTAGCAGCTTCTAAAGCGGCTAAGGAAGTAGCAGCTTCTGAAGCGGCTAAGGAAGTAGCGTGGCTAAAGAAATTCTTGATGGACCTTATAGCTGTTCTAGCAGCTACTCCACCTATTGTTCTTTACTGTGACAATAGTGGAGCAGTAGCCAACTGTAAAGAACCAAGAAAACATAAAACGAATAAGCACATTGAAAGGAAGTACAATGTCGTCAGAGACATCACTCGGAGAGGTGACATTGTTGTTGTTAAGATTGCATCTGCAGATAACTTAGCGGATCCCTTTACCAAAGCCTTGACNTTGTGTGATATATCTCCATCATGACCGGAGTGTTGACTCCTAAGTCCAATGCATTGATGTAACAAGTTTACATCGAACAGGTCAGCATGGAATTTTGTTATTTCATGTCACTGAACAACTAAAATTCCATGGAGACCATTGTTGCATTAAACCTTAATTCTGAGAATTAATATATACATAACGTATATATTATGTCCATTTTGTTTTGCCAATCATTGAGGTCAGAACGTAAACGTGGTCCAATATTCTGGACTAGATAGATGGGCATAATTACAGAGTGAGAATATTTTAGTTCAATATGAAATCCACATTCAGTTTGATATTCTCTTGTTCATCTGTGGGAATTATTATTCTAAACTGGCCAGTGATCTCTTCTGAGATTATTAGAATAATAATTAGTCTGCACAGATTGAGGTACAAGGATCAAGATATAATAATCCTTAAGGATGTGACTGGTAGTAAAATACTAGCCTAAGGATTATTGTGAATATCAGTTCACAGTGAAGGGTTTGAATGCAGGTACAATGGAAGAAGAGTTTATTTATAAATACTGCAACTATCAGAGTATTCAGTCACAAAAGTGTGGTGGACTAATTTGCGATTATTTTAGTTAATATTTAATTATGTGAGACATAAAGACTAAATATTAAATAAAATTTAAGTTAAAAGTTGTGGGGCCCCAAGACCTAATTAGACTGGGATTCTTAGAAGGAGGTGGAGACCTCCCTATATAAACATATAGAGAGGGTCAGCACACACTAGAGATCACCCCATTGTGTGCCGCCACTTTCTCTCCCATCTCCATCTCTCTCTTCTCCTAGTTCTAATTAGTAACTAGTGGAGAAAACCCTAGCCTCTTTTCTAGTTCTAAGTTTTTTGTTTTTCAGTTTAAAGGAAAAGAAGAAAACTTGAAGATCTAAAGTGGAGGATTGGAGCAACTAGTTGAAGCCTTCTAATATTCAAGTTTGTTGGATTAAGCGTTGAAGGTAAGCAACTAAACTATTTTAAAGATCCCTATTAACAGTTGAAAGATCCTACATGAATCAGAGATTAATTTTTTAAACCCTATTATGTTTTCCGCTACGTAAATATAATCTCTGGTTTGTGGGAAGAAACCCAACAACTCAGACCTTCTAAAACCACAGCGAAAGATTCATCATTTGAATAGATATACATTAAAGGTTCAAGTACTCAGATTAAATTTAATCACAAATGGAAGCCCATTGAATGCATTTCACGCCATTTATTTTTGTGCTATAAATCCCCCCTTTTTTTAACCTCAGTTTGTCTAAGCTAAACAATCCTCTGTTCAAGCTATCTATAAAAAATCTTCAGCTATATCTGTCATCATGTCTTCACCAAATCGCCACAGGTGCATATTGAAATACTAAGGACGAATACAATACTACGATAGCATTGTGTTTTAGTACTCGCTAAACCTTACATTTATAAACCTTGGCAATTGTAGCGTAAGTCGGCTTGTGTCATTCTTTAGATAAATTGATGGGAAATTTTCTGCATGAACAGATAAAGCACATGTAAACCTATAGGTTTTCTTATTAGGTAAAAACTCTGAGAGAAATTAAGAAAGAGATATCCACTTCCCATAATAAGAAACTATAAACCTGCATAACTATTAAAACAGTAACAATAACCAAAGAAAGGTTTGGAGACAAATAACTGAAAAGACCCATATCCCATATCAATGTCCTAAATAATAAAATGGGACAATTGAAATACCTGTATAAGAGGTTATGGAAAATTAGTCTCTCATCATTTTTTGCAAGACTTTCTTCTACTCCTGAATGACGTGCAGATTCACTTAATATAGCAGACTGTGAATTAGTAAGAGACTTCACATGCATCAAAGATGTAGGTAAGACTCTACTTCCACTTGGTTCATACATGACAAAATTACATAGGTAAGACTCTACTTCCACCTGTAAGACATAGAAAAGTATCAATTACAGTTGAATATGAGATGGTTTTCACAATATCTATAGATGAGAGTAGCAATAGAATCAGTAGTAACTTATGCAACCATCTGGGTCTCTATTTAAAACACAAATCTCAAAGATTAAAAGTCATGTTAGGTCAGACACGGATCCAATGCTGATTGTTTTAAAAGCATGGAGATTAGAGTTTTGAAGATAAAACAGTGCAATAATATTGGTTGCTCAAATTTATATGCTTAGCATTTTTTGGGGATATCATTTGGCATTAGGGCTGTACACGGTTCGGTTTGGTTGGGTTTTTTATCAAACCTATAGCCAAACCATTAATTAATTTAGGAGGACCAAATCCATACCAAACCGTGGGTTAACTAGTTAAATTTTTAATCTAGTTAAATTTAACTAGATTAAAAAAATATTAACATATGACATTTATCAATTGATCATTTAAACTTAAACTAAACAAGACATAATTAGAGCATTTGCACTATAAATAATTAAAGTTCGTTCAAACTTAAAAAATAAAAAACTGATAATAACTAAATATTTATTTAAATTTAAAACATGAAAAAAAAATATCCAAATGTTCAACCATCTTAAGTAATTATTAATTCTCTCTCTTTTTTTGTGAAAATTATTAAATTTCATATGAGAAGATTATCCTTACTAAAAATTATATCAATCAAAAATAATTATAAGGTAATTTATAGGCCATCCATTTTAATTATTACTCTTAAATTAAATTTTGATAGGGCTACAAATTTTGGTACGATATGATTAGGGATAAAGTCATAAATTTTTTTAAGGAGAAAACCACAAAATGCAACAAATTTCTTTGGTGTGCCTAAAAGTTTGTGGGGGCACGTGTTAAGAAATGAGTTGGTCAAATTCTAATTTTACAAAAAACTAAGACACAATATACTAAAATCTTAATAATTGGTGGGGCACTCAATTTCCTCATATGTATTAGATGTTGGAGTTTTAAATTTTTTTTGGTGGGGCACACTCCCCAACAACTTGCAAGGTAGCTCGTTCCCGAATATGATTTATTTTTATTTTTTTATGAAGATGCATGGTGAAGTCTGTGAAGAGTTCATCTTCATATCTTAGATATCTCTATATAGATCCCAACATATTTTCTATATCAACATAGTGGAAATTTTAATCACGGTATGTCCACAATTGAATTTTTCACAATAAAAATAATAATTATACAAAATAATAAATATATTATAAATAAATTAATAAATATGTATAAATTTAAAAACATACATCACATATATGTATTGCCTCATATAGGATACAAATTGACATAGATACATTCACTTATAAAATTGTGATTATATTAAGAGCCAAGCTCTTATTCATATTTTCATGAGTTAGCATGCATATTTATACATAATAATGCATGTGTATACTATATAGATATACGAGCGGGTTTTTTTTATGGTTTTTTTGGTTTAGTCTTTCGGTTCGGTGTTTTTAGTACGGTTTCGGTTTTTTTGATTTTTTAAAAACATGAAACCAAAACCAGACCATAAATATCGATTTTGCGGTTTTTCAATTTTTTGGGTTTTGGGTTATTTGGTTTTGCGGTTTGTCGATATTTTTTTCGGTTCGGACCGGACTTAAAACCGCACCATGTGCGGCGGCATATGATAAATTTTCTTTTGTTAGAATGTGTTGGATGAGTGTCTTTAATAGGCACCCAAAAAAAAAAAAAAAACTAAACCACGAAAGGATTAGTATGTGCTTGACAAAATAACTAGTTTATTTTTTTATATATGTAGACAAGCTTTACCATTTCTGAGTGTTATTACTTTCCATTGCTATCGCCTTTGGCTGCTAATTAAGGTGTGGTTTGGTATATCTGCAATAAAGATTACAATTAACTTTAAGTGATAAAGAATTAAAGATGTGGAATATTCTATGGGTAAATTAGTCGAATTTTATTTTTTAAACAAAGTATAAGGTTTTTATCATATTGTATTAAACTTTATATAAATGTAGAAACTTTTGAAATAATGGAAATCATTCATGATTCATTTCAAATGAAAACTTCAATTGAGCGGTTTTACCAAATGATCTATTTCAACAAAAGAAGAAAAAAACAAAAGTCTTACCTCAACTTTATACAACTCTTTCTTGTATGATGAACCACTTCTACTTTCGAAGAATGCATCGCACATCTTACCAAATGTTACCTAAGTTAAAAAGATCTTAAAATCATCAATCTCATCATCATCATCGAGGCGACTATCTTCATCTTCGTCGGAGGAGGTTTCATGATTGCTAGTAATAAATTTCCAGTATTAGGTGTTACTTGAGTACTACTAGTGCCCTCGTCGTTGACATCATTAAACCCCCTAATGTCTTCTTGATTGTCTTCATCAACATCCAAAGCTTTGAACAAATAGCAAGCTACCACTTTATACACGGTGGCGATTACAAGATGGATAGTCACGAGAACCCAGTTCCTATTCTCTTCTATTATCATTTTTACCTTTCCACCTCATAATATGAATAATTAGTTCTTCCATATCCAAACATGATTAGAATAAGCTACGAGTGAAAGGTGATAGTTATTAAAATAAGTAGAGGTTAACTATTATGATTAATTTAACTTACGGCCTTCGCTTTGATGTTTAATTTAAGACAAAAATTGATTATATTTGGGTTTTTATCTTACAAATTTCAAGTCCATCGTCATTCTATTTGAGCATCCATAAAAAATAAGAGATTCATAAAATAGTTGTAAAGGAATTGAAAAAAGTGAACGGAAGATATGGGAAACACTTGTTTTGTTGGACAGAGTAGTATTTCAATAATCAGCATCTTTCATAGAATGCTCATTCTTGATATATCAAATAACAGATTCCTTAGATTAGTGTTCCTCCTGAATATATGTATAATTAGACTTGTATCTAACAAAATTAAGTACTACAAGTTAAAATGTGGAAGTATACTTTGACAACTCCAAAGGAATTTCAAGTTTATCTGCAAACATAAAATCATCTAATAATTTAATAAGAATATGAAAAAAAAAATAGAATCAACACGGCTGGAGGGACAGCACATTGTGTATGTTCATCTATTTATCTCTCTAAACAATATTTTTTAAGGATATCTAATTCCTTTTTATTTTATTTATAAGGTTGTAAAGAAGTTCATTATAGTATTTTTAAATGCAAATTTGTATCATGGAGAACAGAAAAAAAAAAAATAAAAAAAATAAAGGCTACCTTCAAAGCTACCCTGAATCTTAATTATATGGTAATTCACAAGTCACCAAGGGCTTATCTACTGTCATGGGATAAACAATAAATGAAACAACTAAAAGTCATGAATTATTTTGAACATCATGGACCATTATCGAACAAATTCAACAAAGAAGTGCT
The DNA here is from genome assembly GCA_002174775.1 of Macleaya cordata. Lineage (NCBI taxonomy): Eukaryota > Viridiplantae > Streptophyta > Magnoliopsida > Ranunculales > Papaveraceae > Macleaya > Macleaya cordata. The sequence goes on from MVGT01003004.1 coordinate 9,537, forward strand.
AAAGAAAAATAAATAGAACATAAACACAACTACAATATGGAAACGATGCTTTTCCTTTTGGATCAATGCATGGACAAAATAACATACAATCAAACAAGATTCCTTTCCTATTTAATATAAGTTTCAAGAATTTGACTCTATGTCTATCATGGAAATTATGTCTTTAACGAAATCCGGTTTAATATTCTCACAAAAGAAGATCAAGGAAATGTTATAAATAATCGAATACAGCATCTATTTCTAGCATGTAGTTTTAAGAAAAATAATGGATCTCTTAAACCCAAAAGAAAGATGGTTGTAAAGTGAAAAGGAATACTATGAAACTGATTAGTAAATAAATTATCTTTAAAGAAATCCAGTTTAATCATCTCAAAAAGGAAACCTAAGGAAAAGTTCTAGATGATTGAATATTATATCATCAAGTATTCACTTACACTAAATCAGCTTCTATCCCATTAAAAAGGAAAAAGATTTTGGAACCGGACTCATAATCTGTCTCACTAGACAGATTGAGGTGGGACCTCACATCCACCAAACGATGGTTGATGATGGACGCCACCTCAATCTGTCCTGCTGGACAGATGTAAAGATCGGTCCCAATAGTACTGCTGCATTAAAAAAACTATGAAACCATTGGTCATAAATATATTTGGTATATTCCATATTCACAAGTTACAAAGTACTTGCTGCCTATCATGGGATAAAAACAATAAAACAACTAAAACTCATCATAAATTATTTGCAAAATCATGGAACACAATAGCGAAGAAATTAAATAGCCACCAACCAAAAAAAAAAAACCCTTGGGTGAATTTATAAAAAAGAAAATAAATTCAACTAAAATCTGGTAATGGACATATAATTTTTTAATTGACAGAAAAAATCCAAGATCTAAGAAACTAAGCTCTATCTGTAATATTATATGACTATTTATCTATTAGGCACAACAATAAAACAAAAGCCTATGTGTAAAACCACCATAAATCCTACATTTGATCTTATCAAATCTCCAAGCACCCATAGACGATAGTACCCAAAAGTTCTAAAATAAAAACCAGAGGTATATATGAATAACTGCAAAAAAAACATGTAGGGCATTCAAATAAAATAGATTTTTGCAGAGAAAATTAAAAAAGTTTCACTATCAGAAAGTTGACTTCAACAAAATATCTCTTTTTGGAAATTAACTGTTCCAGAAAAGGACAGCATGCAAAGACAAAGAAAAGCTCAACAATAATATTCCTGCAAACATGATGAATCACAAAAATAACATTGTTAACGAAGGAAAGGGGTTCATCTACCCTTTTTTAAGAACAGACAATAATACACGAATTTGAATTTTTACCAGTATTTAGTCTCGATCTCTTATCAGGACTGCAAAGTTTGAGGCAGCAACGTTCGAGACTTCAGAGACAGAAATTAAGAGGATAACAAAAAAATACTTATAGAAATGATTTAATTAAGGCAATAACAAAGAGATTTAGAAAAGAGACTAAACACTTCACAAAGAGAGAAGGAGAGAGAGAGAGAGAGAGAGAGAGAGAGAGAGAGAGGCATGTTTGAGACTTCAGAAACTGGTACGTATGGAAGTGATTTAGGGCAGCAACAAAGAAATTAAGAGACAGTAAAGAAATTAAGATGACAACAAAGAGATTAATATGAAAACAAAGAAATTAAGAGGGTGCACATGTAACCTAACAAATTAACTTACTAAGGAAACAAATCTTGGAGACATTATGATAGAAAGATTTGCTTACCATAATAAGAGATTGCCTAGCTATTAAAACAACAGTAACCTACCAAGAGAATATTAGAGCTGAACTCTTTCTAGTACGATTTAATTTGCCAAAGTCGATCATATAACAAATCAAGTTTTTTGACTTGGACTTCAAACTAACGAAAATCATGCCTTTACTAAAAAGTAGATAAGATGGGATAAAAATAACTAGACATAATCAATATCTAGTATTAATTTTCCTAAGACTCTAATGGTTGTGCAAATTTTGCTAAGATAGTGCAAAACACATTAAAACAAACAATACTCTAGTAAATCCCAAAATCAATGAATCCTCAACTGTTCATCGATATTCACAAGAAAACTAATAACACATCAGGTTGACACGCAACCCTTCCACCATTCATCTTAATGAGGATATAACATAGAGCTGACACACAAGTTCTAGTACTCCTCATATGGTTCAAGTAAAAAACGAAAGTTTCATTTTTAAACCACTAAAATCTATTTCAACAACGAACAACTTAAATGCGGTTCAATTCACACTTGGCTACTTTTCTAAACTAAATTCTTGAAAGTTATACCTTCTTATCTCAGAACTTAGCTTCATGTCAGTCCTCCCTTTTGGTATTCAAGATAGTACAATTATTCTAGTCAAGAAAACCACAAGCATACACACAATTACAGCTAGTTTAACATCTAACCACAATTTGAATATATGTGACTTGTTTTACAATATATATAAACACATACCTGCTCAGATTATTATCAAACAAGAGGTGTAGTTCACTCACAAGCAAGTCATCTTCCAGCAACCTAGTTATGCTATCCTGTTTCAACCCCTTTTTTTTTTTTTACTTATAAGATAAAATGGACAGCTTGGTAGCAACTAAATAAGCCTATTATCACACACCCATCCATCCAGTATTCATTAACAAACATTGTACAAAACAGCATAAACCAGAAATATTACACTAATATTTTATAAATAACATTTTTTTTCCAGCAACTAAAAGTTTATAACTTACCTTAGAAAACCATATGATAAGATTATAATTAACCCATAAATTTGAAACAGAAGAACATCATCGAACATGAGATCAGATACAACAAATAATACATAAGCAGAGGTTTCCTACATATTTTAACAGTAGATAAAACACAGTAAAGTTTGTTCTCCCTAAATTCGTTTTTTTTTCTAGGGTTTCATACTACAACAAAGTAGGGTCTTACTCCTAGAACTACACAAATCAGAAAACAAAGATCACTTGCTCTTTCTTGTAGGAGAAAATCAAATCCCTAGATCCTAGTTCTTCCCTCCTCTTTCAAGCCCTAAAAGACAAATCAAACCAAACCAGAAATTAAACAAGGAAAGGGATAAAACCAAAAATAATTTTAAGAGAGAAGGTAAGGGAGACTCACTGGAGAGGCTGCGACTAAGATCTCCCTCTCTCTATCTCGTCCCTCTCTTCTCTGTTGCGTCTCTCTCTCTATCTCGTTTTTTTTCCAACTACCCTAGCCGACTACAACAAAGTGAAACAAGAAAATAAATGAAAACTCTTTTAGAAAGTGGGCCCCAATATTTATCGATCTATTACTAATTATAAAAAGGAAAAATGTAAAAAAAGTCATTGTTTTTCAGCGGACCTACATTTTTAATCCTTTCCCAAAATAGTTTTATAATTTTAATCCTTCTTTTTTATTTTAATTAGAGGTTTGTAATTTTAGTCCCTACAATATAAAAAATCTATAAACCTTTTTTTAAAAATACCTAACTTACCCTTTTCACCTTTTTATCTTATTTTTTTTAAAAACTTATTTTCAGCCCTTAACAACAAAAGAGCGGGAGTTTTCTTTGGAGAAAACCCTTTTCGATCGAGAAATCTTCCCTCAAATCCTTCGTCTGGTTCGATCTGCTCGTATTTCGTCTTTGAAATCTTCCCTCAAATCCTTCAAAAGAGTAGAGAAGTTGTTGCAAGTTTTCTCGTCTTTGTGTTCTTCAATCTTACTTGAAGGGGGTTTTCATCTTCGTTGCCGATCTGCTCCTATTTCGTCTTCTTCAATTCTTACTTGTAAGTTTCAGTGATTTAAACAGACTCTTTGCTTTAGTTTGTTTCTTCCTAATAAGTTTTCAAAGAACTATTACTTTCCTTTCGCCCTCCATTGTTGATTTATTTGATCTCCTTAAAAGCTTTGTTACTTGCCTATGATTTGGTGGAGTTATTTGGAATGTTATATTGTCAATTTCTTATTCTGTATTTCTCTGGTTCAATACCTTCTTGTTTCTTTCTTCTTAAGAAACTTGCAAGTTTGAAGTTGCAATTTTTTGTTTCTTCTACGTTTAGATTTATTTTGTAGCATTGTTGCAGGCAATTTGACTCTCTCTTTTTTTTTATCTTATTATGCATTTTCGATTTTCATAGTTATCTGAAATATTTCATAATTGTGTTGTGAATTTGTATCACTTTCCCTGTTTGCAAGTCTTAACTTGCAATTTTTTATGAAATCACTATGCCAGAAATGGCATTTTTTGATGGGTGAAAACTGTCGAAAATCGTTGTTTTCGACAGTTTCCGTCCGTCGAAAGGTCTATCAAAAAAGGTGTAGTCAAAAAGGAAAATGACAGTTTTAGAAAGTTAATAAACCATTTTTTAAAACGACTATTTCCGTCCGTCAAAATATGAACGACATATTATACTAGTCAAAAACTCATAAGTTTCCCATCCACTATTTCCTTGTCTTCGATAGTTACAAATTGTCATTTTTGAATTAATCGTATTTCTTTTACTTTTCTTTATTTTTATTTTTACTTTTTGCATTTTTCAGTCAATTGTGTTGTGTGAAAAATAATGTTGAGCAATCAATATACCATATGCTCATATCATGTATGTAATAGATATGAACCTCAATGACAAAGCCAATTAGAAGAGGCATTTAGCTGCAAAATTTAAGTTTTAAAATGGTAAGGGGCAGGCTATCGAAGTATGCTAAAGTACTAAGCAAAAATTTGAACACAAACCACAATAGACAACTCAAATAATGAAAGGTAAAAGATAGTAACAGTATGATGTCTCCTATTTAGTACCTTCAACTGTTATCACGAACTTAAATGAGCTAATCCTCAGTTTGCAACATATACTACACATATGCATAATGCCTTTGGTAATAGAATTCATTTTGATAGGTAAAGAAGAATAATGAAAGTTAAAAAATACATGTAATGTTGCAATCAACATATTAAGACCGGATACAAATAGCCAAAAGCCCAACAACATAAAGCCTACTAATGCATCCATTCCCTGCCTATAATGAACAACTAACACATAAAACAAAAAGTCAAAAGCCTTGTCATTTAAATAAAAGTAAAGACGAAATGAAAAACCATAATACAGTTGTAGTTTGCAACCTATAATAGTCAGCAAGTGCTATGATAACAATAGATAGATAAGCAGTTACAAGAAGAATAAAGTCAATGAAAAATTAGAATCACAAATTAACAAAGCATAACACTTAACATATTCATTGTTAAAAAGAATATATAACATTTAGCATCTAATTAAAAATAGACTAGTTCCATCACTAAAATCAAAAAAATAAAAACAGAAAATCCTAACAATGAACAGCTAACTATAAACTGATCTCATCATTATTCTTTCAATTAACACTAATATCGCAAGATTGTTAATAAAATAATTAATAGCAACATTAGTTTCATAAAAGGTAAACTTTTCAGTATCTAAATTGTAACGCCCCGTACCCCAAATACAAGGGACATTACCATCAGTCTACCGTGAGACTCAATTTCGGCAGAGTCTCCCCTGTAAACTGGACCTTTCGTCACCTAATAGACACAGTGCATATAAAAATTTACGCAACGGAAGCAAATTAAATCAAGGATATGCACTACAAATTTGCCACCCATTTTTTTTTCTCAACTCAACTGAAATCCTAACGATGTAGGACCAGGAGGAACCTGCAAAGTACTACGACATTCACATTTCACATTTGACATAAAATAGTTGTGATAGGATATATAGTTAAGTTTGTTGTTTTCCTACCAAAATATATATATAGTGGAAGAAAATAAAGTAAGAGTTGTTTACACAAAAACCAAATGTCATAAGGCTCACACCCGAGCCATCAAATAGTAGCCAGACACCTACTGTAAACGAGAGGAGGGAAACCTACG
>MVGT01003004.1:20098-38735 GCA_002174775.1 Macleaya cordata
TATATATATATATATATATATATATATATACATATATACATATATACATATATATATCTATATCTACAAAAAATCAGATTTCTTTCTTTTTTTTTTGTTTTGTCTTAAACACATGCTACTAATATCTAACTAAGATATATATATTATATATATATACATTTCATATATCTACAAAAAATCAGATTTTTCTCTTCTTCTCTTTTTTTTTTGTTAGCGGGTCCCATCTAAATAATAATTAAAATCAGTACAATTATAAAATAACTAAAACACATAACACATGATCAAGAAATGAAAGATTCAAATCTTTGGCCTTGAAATTAACAGTAATTTTTCTTATAAATGTAACTTCTAGCTCTCTTTCTCATTCTCTCTCATTCACTTGATGAGTGCTAGTTTTAACTGAATAGGGGCACATCATATTTAGTTATAAACTTGCTTCTTGTAACGCCCTGTACCCCAAAACAAGGGACATTGCCATCAGTCTACAATGAGACTCAAATCCGGCAGAGTCTCCCCTATAAACTGGACCTTTTGTCACCTGATAAACACAGTGCATACAATAATATACACAGCGGAAGCAAAAGAAGCCAAAGGTATGCACAAAATGGCCACCCATTTTTTTCTCAACTGAAATCCCAACGATGTAGGACCAGGAGGAACCTGTCAAGATAACATTGTCTAAAGTTATCCCATCCTCTAAGTCACTTGTAGTATAACTATAACATTCAATCTTTCACTTAACATGGATATATTTGTGATATAATATATAATTATGTTTGTTGTTTCCTGTCAAAATATATATAGCGAGAAAAGATAAAGTAAAAGTCACATTCATATAATAAAAGTAACATAAGGCTCACAACCGAGCCATAAAACATAAGTCTCAAAGTAAAAGAACATAGGTAATAAGTCATCCACTATGACTGAAGAGAGGAAAACCTACATCCACCACAAAATAAGGAATCCCTCGCCCCGTAAACCACGTCACAGCGCCACTAAGGATCCTAACTCGATCATCAAACGTCAATTGTAAAACCACGAGAATAATTGGGTGAGAAACTCAGTAGGTAGATCAACCATCCTAATATCATGACATGCAGCGATTACTCCGATAATATCTCGAAAGCATTTATAAAAGCAATACATATTATATAGTTGATTGAAACATCAAAGAAAATCCTGCATATATATATATATACAAACAATAATAGTGTACTTCTGCAAGCATAGCTAAGGAACACGACCGGATTACCCCAATCAGAATTATTTCAAGGTCAGATAGTAAGTGCGCATAATTTGACGACTGCAGATTAGACAAAGGCCCCCAACTAATCTAGAGAAGGTTCCCCGACAACCTTCCCCTGCGTCTAACACCCATCGGGCAGGCATGCGAACCTCAGTTAAACTAGTTACTCAACACCACCAATAAACATGGTTTACTAGGAAATAATCGTGACTTCCCAGACTTCCCTAGATGNGTCCACCTAAGGCATACCCGGTTCTTTGTGTCGTCGTGAACCCTATTAAGCCCGGTAGTGAGACGCCACTACCGTCTTTAGACGGTCATGGAAGAAATTCCTTTTTGTCACATTTTCAAAGTTAGATTTCACATCGAGAAAACACTCGATAAAACAGATTTTCCTCTCTTCCAAAGGTTTTCAATATATCAAACACGGTTTCATCTACACATGTAAAATATGGTTTTCCAAACATAACCATCATTTCATCCACATAAGTCATGATATGAAGATTTGAAGTCACAACAGTTCATAATCCATGAGAAATATTTCATAAACATGATATATAATTGAGCATGCATTTTTCCATATTAAAATCAGTTTCTCAATGCTTTCTTCATATCATAAGTTCGTTATTATTCATAAATCACATGCCATGCCGTGTATACAAAGAAAATACATACATATTAGTTTGAAACATGCATTAAAATGGTTGGGTGCCTATTAAGATGAATTGACCACCTACTTCTAGCGGTACAAAAACTGATCCTCTTCACCTAGAGAGTCAGTAACACCCAGCTCACCAGCTGGAGAAAAAAATAAAGGAGACGAAAATAAGGTTCTAGTACTTAGAACCAACAAGTCAAATAAATAGAAGAGGAACAATAAAATTAAAATTAAGAAACACCAATGACTTGAATACATCTCTAACCCTCATAAGTTAGTAGAATTCGAACTACTCCTACTTCAAGAGTCCCCAATCATCCCTTTTTTTATCAAAAGGCAAGTCAAGGCTATATGTAACTTAAAGCATCGATTAAGTTAACTTCACAATAATCCTCCAATATATTAGTAATCCTCAAACAATCTAAAAATAGGTAAACCGGACCATTTTAGACTTAGATTTATCCTCAAGGTTTTCTAATACGATAGTTTCATCTATAATCACCTAGATTCACGGTCTAACATAACCAAGTTGATTTACAATTGAATCTCTAACACTCCTACATCTATAACCTCAAATTTTTCGTATACAACTCGAGTCTAATCAATTCATTAACATCATACTAATAATTTCAAAATCAAGAGCTTTAAGCACCCATTGTAAGCATCTAATCTATCACCATTCTAATTCAAGCTCAACCAATATGCTTTTACACTCTAACTAATTCATTACTTAAAATTAACAAAAAATTAATCCAAATAGTCTACTAGGCTTCTTCGAAATTTGATAACCATTATGAATATTCATATATTGATCAAGACTTACATTCCAAACTCTAATTAAGGTAAACTTCAACTTTAACCATCATTAACAGTCCCAAGAATACTTAAAACAATCCACAAACTTCATCCTAGTTTTATAAGTCATTACCCACCAAAACAATGCAAGATTTTATATTCACCATCAAATTTATTTACCTTGAACATCAACCTTTATTTTATTTTTTCTATCATCATCCACAACTTTACTAGGATTAATCACCATAACCTCATCATTTTCAAGTCCTCACTTGTATGCATCAAAAATAGAGGAATTAAGATCATAAAAACCATAAACTCATATCAAATCTTCAAACCTAACAAGCCAAAATTTCATCTTCATCATAAATTTTCGTTTTTCCTCAAAAACTCCAATTTACATCACAAAAATCACAAGATCTAGAACATTAGGGTGTTGATTTCTCACCTTAACATGAAAAATTAGCCCATCTCATCACCTCTTTCACCATTGAGCTCCAAAACACCAAGATCTACACTAACAAGCATGTTGAATAAAAACCTTAGGTTATTAACTCAGAAAAATCAGCTGAAATTGATGGGTTTTTAGGTTAGAACTTACCCCAAGTGATTAAAAAATGAGGGGGAAGAATGGGCTGAGTTCCCTTTCTTCCTCTTCCTTCTTTCTTTCTTCCTTCTTCTCCTTCTTCCTCCTTCTTCCTCCTGCGTTTTCTGCTGGTCCCTTTTTTTCCTGCAGCAGTTGGGACGGTAGCTGCTACTACTCCTCTCTTCTTCTCGGACAGCAGCTGCTGCCCTCCTTCCTTTCTCTTTCTCCAATGATCTCCCTCTCCCTCAGCTTCTCCTTCTCTCATGCACCTTCTCTCACAGTCTCTCCTTCTCTCTGCACCTTCTCTCTCCAGTGATCTCTCTCTCTCAGCGCTCTCTCTCTCTTAGCCACTCTCCCAGCTCTCCGTCGAGCTCTCTCTCAGCCTCTCTCTTCTTCTTTTATTTCTTTTCTTTCTTGTTTTTTTTCTCTATCAGCAAGGCTTCTGATTGGAGTGAGGGTGGTGACGGTTTGATTTTGGGTCACGGTCTGGGCCGCGGGTCAGGCCAGCCCGTGTCCCCCAAACCTAGCTAAAAATCCCTCTCTTTTTTTTATTTTGCTAATTTTATTTTTATTATTTTTATTATTATTATTATTAACGGGGTTTCACACTTCTGACAAGGTATATAGAACTAATTAACACTTCTTCAAATATTTCAAAAACCTAATTTTATCACTCACCTAAACAATCATGGGCACACCATCAGATGTCTGATTATACTGCTCAAGTAATATAGTCAATGAAGTTCATCAATTTAGAGCTAAAAAAATTATGTAAGAAAAGGAAAAGAACACAGAGAAGAAAAGCCTGATCGAAAGCCAACGATTCACCTCCTTACTTGCTCAAGTCTAACTTTAATTGTATTCAACAAAAATCTTTGGAAGAAAAAAATTACTGCAAAAAAAATGGAAAAGTAAAAAACTCAAATGTAATAGTTCATGGAATCCATAAAATATACTCCAACAAGTTAAATTTTTGATCCACCCCATTCAAGAAAGTAAGAAAACACACAAGGTTTTTGTAGATCGATTGGAATCTTTGATAACATTTGAACCCTAATTTCATCTTTAAAAAAAGACCCAAAAAACCCTAAACATTTTAGGTTAAGAACAAGCAATTAGGGTCTGAATTTGTTCGAAACCCTAACCAAATTGTAGGGTCAAACATGAAATCGAAGAACACATACCTGGATTTTGAACGTAGGTCAGATTAATCTCTTTCTTCTTCTCCTTTTTCTTTATTTTTACTTCAATCTCTCTATTTCTAGTTTGTTGTTTTACTCTGTAAAAAAGGAAAAAGTAGGTATTTTAACCCATCAACAACAGAATGAAAGGAAAAAAAATAAAAACAAAAAGAAGTGAAGAACGAATGGAAAAAAAAGAATAAGGAGAGGAATTTAAGCTCTTCCAAATGCGTCTCTATTTCGATCTGCTTGCTACCTTTGTGTATCCTCTGTTTAGATCTCCTTCAACTTGTTCCTCTGCATCTCTTCTAACTTCTGAGAAAAGAAAGAGATAAAAAAAAAAGAATAAGAGAGAAAAAAATAAGTTGAGGGAGAGTTTCGTGGGTTTTGAGAAGCGCGGGATTCAAGTTAGTGCACGATTTTGCTGAAACTAATTGGCACCAGAAAAATATTTTAAGATTTTGGTGAAATTTTACGGTTTTGGATATGTCAAAAGATGGCATTCAAGAAGTCTTATAAATTTTGCTAGAAATTGATGGTTTTCAACTGTCAAAAACAAATTGACGAATTTGGTATGTCGATTGTCGGGTAACCCAAGTGTCAAAAAAAGCCATTTCTGGCGTAGTGAATCTTCCTTAACAAATGTTTTTTCATTTTCTGTGATGTGTTTCAGCTATTGTAAATGGATGTGAGTATCCTTGCTGTCATTTGTTTTGAAAGGGATAGTTTTGGTGTCCGAATTAGGTTGGACTCTACGGTTTGCCATTTGAAGGATGTTATTTGTGAGAAATGGATTTCTCTCACACCATTGTCTATTGAACTGTACTTCTATCGGGACAACAAGAAAAATGTAATTGAGACAGACTCGGAGCTTCAATCACTCGCTTGATTTGCACATGCTAAAGGGGAGCCTAGTACAAACATCTTTGTAAGCTTGGTTCAACATCAAGGTTCAACTTCAGCCTCAGTGCAGTCGGAGGCTGAAATAAGAGAAAAGAGAATACATGTGCAGTATTGAAGAAACCAAGGCATTGTGGTCGATGTAATAAATATGTTTACCACAACTGTACCCCTTGTACTAAAGCATTAAACGATTGAAATTCTTTGTTTTAATTTCTTAGAATGTTTACGATATTGGATTTTATTTGTGTTGGTATTCATTTTTAACAGTCCATACATGTTGAAGTCCAAGTTTTAATACAATAAACACCATTAATAACCTTTTTTGTTAATTTTAACGATTGCAACTTTGAACTTACAACTTAATAAAGATATCGTATTTGAATCTGCAGTTTTTTATTAACTGAAGCATGTATTTAACCACTCAACAAACACACTTTAAGGATTTATAGTTTGGTCTTCCAAGTTTTTAATGATTACAAGTTCAAACTTGCAGTTTGTTAAAGATTGCAAGTTTGAACTTGCAACTTATTAAAGATAGCGAATTTGATTTTGCGGTTTTTTATTAACTAAAGTAGGTATGTAACAACTCAACTAACACACTTTAAGGATTTACACTTTGGTCTTTCAAGTTTGTACTTGCAACTTTTTATCCATTGCAAGTTTGAACTTGCAACTTTAACAAAATTGCCAGTTTAAACTTGCAACTCTGATATGAATGCAAGTTTTGACATACAATTTTTTGAAGACCTTTAGCAAGTATTTATAACCTCTCAACAATCAACATTAAAAGATTTACAGTGGGTGGCAAGTTTGAACTTGCAACTTTTTTGGCGATTGCAAGTTCAAACTTGCAACTCTGAAACGATTGCAAGTTTGAACTTGCAACTCTAAAATGATTGCAATTTTAAACTTGCAGATGTTTGACTTTTAGCATGTACTTATAACCACTCAACAATAAACTTTAAAAGATTTACATTGGGGTGGGGGGTGGGCAAGTGAAGTTTGTACTTGCAGCTTTGAATTGTTTGCAAGTTTGAACTTGCAACTTTTTATAAATACGCAACATATAGTTAACCTACATAGATATTTATGAACAACAAAGATTAAAAAAAATTTAATAAAATTGTGATTATAAGTATGATTTGTCCATGTACTTTTAAACACGCACACATAGAAGTTTTTAACTTCCGCAAAAAAACATTGTCATCAAGTATGTAAACCTATCAAAAAATTATGTCCACTTTCATGTCCATCAAACATACACACATACAAAAGTATATAACACCTCTATCAAATACAAACACATACAATTCTATAACACCTCCATCAAACAACCCCACCAAGAAGATTTAAATTTCTGCTACAACTGATCATTGAGGTTTCTAACAACCATAATCTTCATCTTTGAGGATTTTGTATGTAAACTTTGCTCTCATCCTCTGTGTCTTCTCATCAATATTTATTTCTGGTGATAGTTCTTCTTTTAGATTTGTTATCCGTTTTATGTGCTTGCAAATATGCATCCCACAATTAGCACTGGATGTTAAGAAACAATCAAGTATAATATGTTAGATTGTAATTCTAAAGTATAATTTAATTCACTTGAAATAAAATTGTTAAGAACTTTGTTTACTTACTAAAGGTTTTGTTGTGGGCATTTCTTTGATAAAACCCTTTTTTCCTTCTCAGTAAGTAGTGGGAGACCTTTATCTTCACGAGATTTATTTAATATCACATTAAAACACCAAATAACTAGATTTCAATCCAAAATACATGACTTGTAAACTCAGACTTGCAAATGCAAGTTCAAACTTGCATTAAAACATCAAAAAATAGATTTCGATAAAATATACATCATTTAAAAGTTCAAACTTGCACTAAAAATTCAAACTACAGAGTTCAAACAATAATACATCAATCGCAAGTCCAAACTTGCATTTAGACTCGCAAGTTCAATAGAAAATAAATGATTTTCAAGTTTGAACTTGCAATAAAACTCCAAAGAGTAAATTTCAATCTAAACTAAATGATTAGCAAGCATTTTAAATCCAAAAACAAATTTCATTCCAAACTAATTTGATTCAGGAGTTCAAACTTAAATTAAAAATTCCAAAAACAAATTTCAGTCTAAACTATCATGATTCGCAAGTTCAAACTTGTATTTGAAAGTTCGAAATAGGAATTAATGAAAGAGACGAGAAAATTTCTGAAAAAGTTTACCGAATGAATGATGATGAGTTCAGAGGCCACAGAAAGGAGGATGCCGCCAGCCACAAACTTTAGGGAGGAGGTTGACGTCGACCATCGACCAACGGAGGTTAGATGTAGAAGAAAACATGAGAAGAAGGAGGATGACGCCGGCAACAGAAGACCTAGAATCGACTCAAGAGGGGAATGACGGCCATTTTTTTACTGTTAGGGTTTTTAGTTGATTAGGTTTTAGATCATACGGGATGATATAAAGGATATATTTGGAATAGTTTATTTTTAAAGGCTAATTGTGTCTTTTTAAAAATAAGGATTAAATTCATAAATGTTTTTAATCCAAAGGATTAAAATCACAAGACTTAAAAAAATAGGGGCTAAATTCTCAAAGCCCCTTATAAAAATTAGCACTTAAAAGTTTGCCCCCTACACCAAAACGAATTTATAAGGGCTCCCACGGCTAATTTGGGCCCTCTCAAACACTAATTATTCAAATTAATTTAAAGGGGTGTTACAATCTTTATTGATATGCGGAGAATACTTATAATCTTCTATATAGAATCTGCATTTGTTCTTTATGTGACCCTTATAACTATAATAAGAACACACATTAGAAACTTTAGGCTTACCTTGTGGCTTACCAACATGATTTGGCATGTTTTATTGAGGTGGAGGGTCCTTAGTTTTTACGAACTTATTAGTTCCTTGTTGAGATGTGGAACTCGTAGATGCATCATAACCTAAACCTCTCTTGTAATTGGTACTCTTGGCTACATTCGAGAGATTATTCAACTTATTTGGTCCAATGTTGAACTTTGCAAGCATCTCATTGGACAAAGATAAGTCTTTCCTTGACATTGTAAGTTCTTTTTCAAGACTTTCAACTTTTTCAATTGATTTATCAAGATGTCTCTTGATCTCCTTATCACATTCCTTATCTTTTTGTGTTGCTTCATTCAACATGAGTGTCAAGTCATTCTTTTTAGTCTCCAACAAACATGTCTTCTTTGTAAGTTTTTGTTTGCCTTTGACAACTCTTCACACTTCTTTAACATATTCTTGAACAACTCTGTAGGATCAACATCACTCTCACTATCACTCCGAAGATCATTAGATTCAGTTTGTATATCCTTTCCGTGATAATTAGAGTGATCAACAGAGGTAGTCATAGCCCATAGTTCAATTTTGTACTCTTTATTGCTTCCAACAATACTAAGAAGATCTTCAGAATCAGTATATAAATTTTGAAAGAAATCATCAAAAGATTCCACAAAGTTAATAAAAGCCTTAGTGGTTTCTTTTTAATTCTATTGAATAATATAGGTCTATTTACTGCACTACCTTCTCTTTGTGATTTCATAGGTCACAACAAGGATCACACTTAGGTTGTTAAACCTTACAAGTGAATCCACTCTGATACCAATTGAAAGTCTATATGCACCTTATGGTTTAGCTGGATTAACCGTATGTCTATATGACTATGGTTAAGGATCACACAATCACCTAATAAAAATTACTAAGGTGATAAACAGTAAAACAATAATCTCTAAACAAGGAGTTTGACTTATTCGATTCTTAATCTGCGGAATTAAGAACAACAATCAAATATTTCAATCTCACAACAAGTATGAAAATATGCACAAGAGATTTTGTTAATGAGGAAACCCAAACTAGGAAAAACCTGGGACCTAGTAAAGTAAAAATCCACTAAGAGTTATTAAAAACTTAGATCTTGATTTAGCACTCGATGGGCATGATTTACGACTCCCTCTATACTCTGATCAGCTACAGTGTACAGTTTTTTCACAAATTCGAACTCCACGA
This sequence comes from Macleaya cordata, assembly GCA_002174775.1. Classification (NCBI taxonomy): domain Eukaryota; kingdom Viridiplantae; phylum Streptophyta; class Magnoliopsida; order Ranunculales; family Papaveraceae; genus Macleaya; species Macleaya cordata. Next base: position 29,497 of record MVGT01003004.1, read on the forward strand.
ATTTTCTTCTTAGCTGATTATCAATTCTCACGCATACAACTTGGAGTCCACCAAGCCAACGTGAATAAGCTGCGTATACAATCTAAGGTCCCGGGGTTTTTCCCAGTTTGGGTTTCCTCGTTAACAAAATCTCTTGTGCATATTTTTTATTTTATCAAGAGTAAACAGTGTGGGAAACACTCTTAGCAATCTAACCACCTATGGTACTTAGTGTTAACGCCTCACACAAAATGGTGTGTCTCCAACTTGTACTTCACAAGTCCCGCACCTTGAACCAATACTCGACTCCACGAGTATTTTACCACGAACTTGAATCTTCAAGCTCAAGCATCGGAAATCCACCGGCAACAAGAGTCACATTTTGATTTAAAATGGAAAGAATTAAACCATGTACAACAAGCTTGGAAGCTAAAAGTTTAGAGTTGAAACTCTCCAAGAACTTATTGATGAATAGAGTGAATGGTTTATTTGAACATGAATGAGTCAACCCTATTTATAATGGTGATTTCCAGATCTAGATCTGAAATGCACTAACTATCATGAGTGCATTTCTAGATCTAGAACACAGCATTAACAATGAGTGATGTTCTTAGATCTAGTGTATGACACCCTTACCCACTTAAAGATGTTTATCACACTTATAAGATCTTTCCAAAAGTAAGTAAGGGTGAAAAAAAACTCAAGAAAATAACTTTCCAGCTCAAAAATATTGCCCAAAATCGCGTATTTGGGTGGCGCTTTCGAAAGCGCCAAACTGCTTTAGAAAGCGAAAGTAGTCTATCATTCAGCATTAGTCACGCTTTCGAAACCATTTCCACGCTTTCGAAACCATTTCCACGCATTCGAAACCATTGCCACATTTTTTAAAGCGTTTGCCACACTTTCGAAACCAAAACTCAACTGATGTTTTTAGCGTTCAATTTCGAAAGCATTGTCACGCTTTCGAAAGAGTTTGTCATGCTTTCAAAAGAGTTTGCCATGCTTTCAAAACCAAAACTCATCTTATGACTTTTTTGAGCTTTGGTTTTGAAACGGTTTTGAAATGGTTTCCAAACTGAATTTGATTACAGTACACGATTTCCCACAAAAGTGTGGTTTTCTAACAGTATTTTTTCAAACACTAATTTTAAGGGGTTTTGACATCTTTTGCCATTCCGTAACTTCTTATATGATTCAATATAAACTAGCCACCTATAGTATTGATTTTCTAAGTCACGTACCATCCTAAGATGAGTTCTGGTGGTGAATTGAGCATCTTAGAGTCTTTTCTTCGTAACAAACCGATCAACAATTCACTAATTTTAACCTTCTTGAGTAACTTTGACCTGAAATTCGACAAATATGATATGAGTGAACTCATGAACCTAATAAAGTGCATATACTAGCATGTGTTAATTTATTATCATACTAAGCTTGTAGTTTTATGGGAATCATTTTATTTTCTTATTTATTAAGAATAGAACCTTCTAATTACGATAAAGGTTTAGCTGTAAATGTGAAAGCCAATTTACTATGTGGGATTCTGGACAGAAACCTCTACTTGGAAAAGAATAAGGATTTAACCAAAATAAACGTTTTCTTTTAGTCTAAAACCCCTAGATAATACACTGAAATCCTCACTCCTAAAGAGGGTTGTAGTATGTGGTAAGTGGGTTTCAATGTGTCGTAAAGAAGGTTTCAGTGTGCATAATAGAAGGCACACTGAAACCTATTTAAAGAGGATTTCATTCATTGTCTTATCCAGGGGATTTAGACTAAAAAAAATATTTGTTGGGATAAATCCTAAAATATTTTTCAAGTATGAGTTTTTGGCTAAAATTTCATATTATAGTTTGGAATTTACGTGTCTCATTTTACAATTTCTCTTTGGGCCTCCAAAATCTTAGATCCTGCCCTAGTTGGATGAAAATGGCTACGGTGGGATGGAGTTGCAGAGCTAAATGGAGAGTTAGCAAGGAAGAAAAATCACATTTTATAAATGATATTTCGAGTCATTTTAGTAAAAGGTTGAGGGGTACAAGAGTCATTTTTAACCCGTCTCCGAACTCATTTTTAATCGACAAAGCTGCTTCAAAAAGCAACCTCTTAGGTACTTCTTAAATCTGCTGTGAGGAGTAGATTGCTTCTATTATAAGTACTTTTTATTGATTTTACCAAATATTTAACCCCAAAAAATTGAAAAAATAAGTACTTTTGCTAAAAAAACAAAAAAAACCAAACGAGCCCTTAGTCCAAGGAAAACTCTAAATTTCTACTGAATCCTCTTTTTTATCGTGAGAAATCGACTTTTATTCAACTTTTATTTTCTTAATACCTGTTTACACTATGCATACACTGAATTTTGAATCTAGATAGAGATGATCCTAAGGTTGGTTTTTAGTGGGGTTAATGTCCTCACTATGTAGATCTTCTTAAAAAAAATTATGGGTTAAAAAATGACTCAAATTAAAATTCGAATCAACTTTGGATGATCTAAGTGCTGATTTTTTGGTGATAATGATCTATTTACCCAGTAAGTCATCTTAAAAAATCCACATCATTGTAAAACTTGTAATAAAAGTAAATTAGTGGAGGAGAGATAAATAATGATCGTACTATTAGATCATGACGTACATGCATGGGAAACCATGCATGCACACGACAAGACAAGTTGAACCTTCCAAGACTTTCTAGTGTTTGAGTATTTGTTAGTCTCTACAAGTCTTTCTATATTTTAGAGGAGTCCGGTTATATAACCCCCTTTAGATAGCTCAATAATGATCGCTCGATCTAGACCGTCCCGGATATAACGACGACATGTGATATATAACCCCTTTATATAGCCCAATAAAGACCTCTCCATCTAAGCTATTGGTTTTCAATTTTTCAATGGTTATATTATGACACGTGGTCAGCCAAATATGACTTTTGAGCCGGCTCACTAATCGGCTTGGCTAAAAAGAGGATAAATTTTTGAGAAGTTAAGGGTGTGTTCAAATGGAACCATGTCTCTCTAATTATCTATATTTGGTTGGTCATTAGAATTAGGGAAGGAGTTGGATTGAAATCAAACTTTGAGTGTTTGGTTCGGGTTGGATGATATCCATGTAAAATTTATAAATGTTGAACAAATGAACCAAAAAATTGTGAATAAATAAATAAAAATTAGATAGATGAGAAGAAATCCTAAAAACTCAAGAGATAGTTTTTCTACATTTTGATGTAAAACTCAAAAATCTGTTAAAAAAAATCTCGAAATGGTAATGAACGAAATTATAGAGATGAGAAATTTGAAATGTGAACAAAGAAACCCTAAAATTTCAAGATAGGGTTTTTATAAATAAATTTGATAGAAAACCCAAGAATCAATTAAAAAAAAAACTATAAATGGAACCGAAAAAGAAATTGAAAACAAACCCTAAATCAATAAGTGCCAAAATTAACCAAAAATTAATAAAAAAATTGATTCAAGAAAACCTACCGAAGTTGATTCATTTGCTCTTTTTCTCAAAATGGGCAAACAATCACTTTTTTTATTGTACCCAATTTGTTGCAACCCTTCCTACTCTAAAACTTTTTTTTTTTGTTCTCAACATATCCAAACATTTCATCTATTACACAGTTTGTTAATATCATTTTCGCGAAGATAACTCATCAAACTCAGTATAGGCTGCCAAAAAAAAAAACTTAGTATAGGCATGAAAGCCCGAACTACATTCAAGTGACTGATAATGTCAAGACTTATTTAGATCCAAACAATCTACCTGATAAAAGCCAAAGATTTATTTCACACCAACTATCGAGCCAAAGCTTGTCACTGATTTCTGCAAGATCAGTGGGATCCTTGAACGCTAGTGGTGGCTCAACTTGAGGGTTTCAGTGTGTTACTTGAAGAAAGAGAGAAAAAAGGGGAGAGAAGAGAGAAGACAGAGATAGGGAAGGCGGAAAACCTGTTCAAATCACCAAAGCATTTGGAGTTTTTAGGGTAAAAAAAAATATGCTGAGAGCCAGAAATCTAGAGAGAGGAGGGCACACAGAAAAAAAAAGAAGAAGAGCACCATGGAATCTGATTCCAGATCGTGATCTCCAGCGGCCAGATTTCGATCGGTTATTAGAATTTTGTCCTCCTTTAGAGCATCTCCAATGCTAATGTGAATGTGGTAAAATAAGACTGCCACGTAGGATAAATAGACATTCTCTTTAAAAAACCTTCTCCAATGCTAATGTGAAGAAAGGATGTGATGATGATGTGGCGGTGGTTATTTTAGACATTGTGAAGTAGAATGTCTATTGTCACAATGTCTTACGGTCCACATCAGCAATATTTTTTCCCTCCAAAATTTTTAGTTACTTTTTAAACAAAATAAGTTTGACCCATTCAAAAATTAAGTGTCACATTAGTTAAAAAGTCACCCTAAGACATTTGCATTGGAGATGCATTTTTTTCAACAATGTCTATTGTGAAGATTTTGTTGCCACGTAAATTAGACATTGTCTTATAAGACATGCTACGTAGATAAGACATTGTCCTATAAGACTTTTGCATTGGAGATGCTCTTAGCTGAGCCGGCTCAAAAGTCATATTCAGTTTGCCACATGTCATCATGTAGACCATTGAAAAATTAAAAACTAAGGGTAGGATGGAGAGGTTTTTAATGGGCTATATAAGGACTCTCACACAGTTTGTGTGGAGAAAATATCAATTATTATTTATTTCTACACGTATATGGCAAGACTACAGGGACATCAAAATTTGACATCAAATATTACATTTGATTAAACAATTTAAGATGAGACCTTATTTTTAATAAAAATTTAATCTTTATTTGGGTTAAGTTAGAAAGTGATTTGGGTTTTTAACCCATTTTATAAACAAAACCCAGATCTAAAAATTAGATCAGGGTTAATGGAAGTAGAAATAAGAAAAAGAAGAAGAGAAGGAGAAGTGTAAGAAGATAACCGCAAGATTTTAAGACGAAGATGGCAGGACGACGTTGGGTAAAAAGTCGGTCGAAATTAGATCAAAAGTCGGTCAAAAGTGAGTCAAAAGTGGGTAAAAATTTGGTCGAAAGAGGGTTCACGGTGACCTAGTGCTGTCGCCTCTTTATTCTTCTATTACTTCATCTGTTCTTCTTCTTTTTTTTCCTGTTTTTTTTTTCTTCTTCCTCCTCCTTCATCTTCTTCCACTTCTTTTTTCTTTTCTAGATTTAAAAATTAGATTTGGAAAAAACAAGAGGAAGAAGTAGGAAGGAGGAAGAAGAAGAAAAAGGAGTAAGATGAGGAGTCGTCTTTTCTCTTCCTCTTCTTCTTCTTTCTCTTTCTCTTTCTCTTCCTCTTCCTATTCTCCTCTTCCTCTTCCTCCTCCTCCTTCTTTCTCTTTCTCGTCTCCTCCTCTCCCAGATCTAAAATTAGATTTGGGTTTTGATAAGAAATGGGTTAAAATTTGATCCATTTTGTAAATAAAATTCAGATTTATTTAAGGGTCCCACTCTAAATTAATTTATTGGGATGTAATGCTAGATGTCAAAATTTGATGTACCTTAGCATTTCCCAACTCACATAATAGGGTCCTGTTAACGTGTGCCCTTAGGGCACATGATAAGATTGTTTTTGAGCGAGCTTTTTTGTAAGTTAGAGGCCTTCAAATTAACTGAATTTTTGTAGATATAATATTATCATTATTTATAAAATGTTCACAAAAAATCAGCTCAATCAGAGATATTTAACCCTCCAAACAAATCACTTTAAATGTCAGCCATTCATTCGTACTATTAAAGTCTAAATTAAGTATTTGTGATGCTAGACGGTGCTAAAAGTCTCCGATTGAGCTGATTTTTTTAGATATGATCCAAATAATATAAATAACACACATATAAAAAAATCAGCCCATTTAAACAACCTTAAGAAATTAAATAAAATATAAAACCTAAAACCTTATCATGTGCCCTTAGGGCACATGTTAACAAAATCCCACATAATAAACATGTCAGAACTAACATGTCAGAACATATTTTAACATCATTCAACCTACCACAGGTGCTAACGAGGAACTGAACACCACCTGACACGGTAATCACCTACAACGTGTTTATTAGTTGGAGAGGGATTGCATATAACTTAGACTGTGTGTGGGGATCAGCGTTCGGCCGCAAAGTTAATTTACGGCGACGCCTGTGGCATAGGTATGCCTTTCATCACTGCTTACATCCTCCTGGATCTTCTTTTTTATTTATTTATTTATTTTTCCGTTTTCTTCTTTTTCCATGGGTTTATGAAACTTAAACAAATTGAATTATATATGCACCAATTAAGATTCGAAGAATGGCTTACGTAGTTTTTTTTTTTTTTTTTTCTTACGTAGTTTGTTGAATTGCTATATTCTACTAAAAATTCAGCTACGCCATAAACGTACATTTAAGCCTCAAATATTAAGAAGTCCTGGTTTCAGAGAACCCATAGAGAAATACTTGAGAAACTCAAATCCCAAACTAGACCTGGCACGACTCAAGATCGACCCTACTCGGGTGGTCTGTTCAAGATTATTAAAGGAGCTACCATTTTAGTCCTTAATTCTTAGAGCCACTTTTTATCAAAAAATAAGGCCCCTTACCACATTTTTATTTTGTCTTTTCCCTTTGGTTTTGAAGAGAGAGGATCGAATCGATCTATTCTCCACTGTTTACCCGAGTACAATAAAAAAAAATTTAACCAAACTCACTGTTCATTAATTAACTTAAACTCAAAAAAGTGTGGAATGATCATAGTAATTGGTGGTGACTAGTAGAGCTGGCAAAAGTTGACCCGACCCGCCAACCCTACCCTAACCCGACCCACCAAACCCTACCCTAACTCGACCCGCCAGCTAAACGGATAGGGTTAGGGTTGAGTTTTTTTAACCCGTCAAAAACGGGTCAACCCGCGGATAACCCGCGGATAACCCGTCAACCCGCGATATTTTCTTTCTTTCTTAACCTAACCTAATCTCTTTTTTTTTTCTTCTCTTCTCTAAACATACCCCTCTCTCATTCTCTCTAGATCTCTCATCGCCGACCTCTTTCTTTCTTCTCTTCCCCACCACCTTCCCTCTCTCTCTCTAAAAACTCATCTCTTCTTTTTCTAGATCTTTCCCTTTCTTTGTTAAAAACAACCATCTTTTCCACTCCATCAAATCCTGCAACAAAACCTATTTCCAGATCACTTCTTTTCTTCCTCTCCATATTTATTTCTCTCTCTATGATCTTCTCCACCATCAATTTAAACATCTATTTGGTTATTAGCACTATATAAGATTTCTTACTAAGAACCAATGAAGACTTTCTGTGAATTCATTTTTCTACAAGAATAGTAGAGACCCTTTTGGCTGGAAAGATCGATGCATCCATCTGATTTAGAGACCCTTTTACCAAGAACCAATGAAGACTTCAACATCATCCAGAAATAGTGTGGTGAGATTCTTTACGTTTACGACCTTGAATGGGAAAATGAAATCTCTTGTAATTTCTAATTTGGCATGTAATTTCTGATTTGGGTTTGTAATCTTTGATGAACTTTCCCCAAATTTTATTTTGGATTTGAGTTTTTGTTTTAATCAATACAAAAAAAAAGTATATCAATATCCATTTTTTGACTGGATTGTGTAAAGAAAAAAATTAGGACATTAGCTTTTAGATTTCTACTCTCTAATTTTTAGGGATACTTAATTTATTTATTTTTGAATTGTAACCCCAGGAAAAAAAACCCAAATTCATGTTCAAATTGTTAAAGAAAAAAAAATGCATGATCACTTACAATTTGATTTCAAGCCTCATTTTCTAATTCTGAAAGCCTACCAATTTTTTTTAGTTTTATTTGTGCCCTAAAAAATAATTAGGGTCACTAGGGTCGCCGTTAGGGTCAACCTGTTAGGGTTAGGGTCGGGTTAGGGTCTGAGAAATTGACCCGTTTACTAAATGAGTCAGGGTTAGGGTTGACAGATTTTGATCCGCCAACCCGCTAACCCGCCTAGGGTCGACCCGCGGATGACCCGTTGCCAGGTCTAGTGACTAGTGGCCCTTTGAGCATTTAGTCATGTACGATGAAAATATCTATTCTTTTCTGGGGATTGTTTCGTTAGACAGTTTCATGTCTCCGTGGCAATAAATATTTACAATAGAGGCAAAAATAATCTCTAATGCAAATATTTTGGGATACTTTTTAACTTATATGACACTTAATTTTTTAATTGGTTCAACTTATTATGTTTAAAAATAAGACAAAGGAGTTTAAAATTTCATACCTTTCAAAAACTCCACGGAATGGGGGCTAACCCAAAATAATTCAGTAAATGGGTTGGTCTCTTAAATTCTGCCAATTCTACCCCTCACCCCCGAACCAAATTCGACCCACGTGAAACCTGAAACATGAAACCCATGTCTGATAATATAATTCCTTATGCAATATATAGTTGCATATGAAATTATAGATTCCATTTTAAACCTAGCCTGATCTTCACGTCCAAACTTGGACTCCGATCTCCTTTCCCGATGGAGTGGAGGAGGTAGAGAGAGGAAGTATTTATTTTTGGTGTTGGGGTTGAGGGGGTAGCTAGAGAGAGAAAATGAAGGAGAAAAAAAAGAGGGAAAAAATAGATTATCGATGAACAGATCAAAAATGTAGAATTGTTCTCTAGATCTACTCATCAGAGGAGGAGATCGGTGGTGTGCTCTCTAGCATGGATACTGTCTTCTTCCTCTCTCTGACTCTCTCAAAACCCTAACAGTTCAATTCAAAAAATGAAGCAACAAAATCATCATTGGAGTCCGACTTCGGAGGTAAGAATCGGGCTAAGTTTTAAACGAAATCTATAATTTCATATGCAACTATTTATTGCATAAGGAATGATATTCTGTGACATAATAAGTTGCATATGCTTTTATATGCAACAATCTATTGTATAAGAAATGCTATTATGAGATAGAATAAGTTGCATATGAGGTATCTAGTTTACACGATAGCAGAGGTCTTCGTGTCTAGTGATGTAGTGGAGAGGGTAGAGAAATAAAGAGAAGAAAAGACAATGCGGTAGGTCGGGTGTCACTAGTGTGGTTTTGGGTACTAACCTAGGGCATGGGAATGCAGGGGCATAATTGAAAAAAATGAGGGGATCGGTCCTTTTACTCAATTATTTTGGACCGGCTCCCATTCTCTTTAGTTTTTCAAAGGAGTGGAATTATAAGCTCTTTTGCCCTAAAAAATAACCATAAATTTTAGAATTTTTTTTT
>MVGT01003004.1:53383-77245 GCA_002174775.1 Macleaya cordata
CCCTGGTCTCAGCATGTAGCTACTTCCAATAAAATGGTCAGTATTATTACCTAAATTCCATTGAGCTGTCATATGAAATTCTCTCATATTGTAATGGTTCAGAATTAATATCCCAGTATACCGTACTAGCTGTAAAGGGTGGAGCTTCTCTGTGATTGCTTATTTGATTACATAGTCCTNAGCTTCTCTGTGATTGCTTATTTGATTACATAGTCCTCCTATTCACTCATGGATATATTACTTAGTCGGGTTTCTTCTTTTATTGTTTGTGTTTTTATTTATTTATGATCCATTTTACCAGTAATTCAGTTTTTTTTTATACTAATAAGCAGAGTGTTTTAAAGAAGAGAGAGAAGAGAGAGAGAGAGAGAGAGAGAGAGAGAGTGATAAAGCCCAACAAGGGGCAATAAAGTTAGTTGGTGTTGGTTCCTCTCAGACTCTCTTTGTGTCCTCTGAGCATCCTTAATGTTTCTTGCCTGCTTTTTTATTTAGTTTAATAGAAGACTGAGACTCCCTGCAGTCATATAGATTTGTGGTATTAACTGTTATAAGAGTTTTTCAACTGTTGTTTCACTTTTAATAGTGTTAAGGCCTTTGTTTGCTAATGTTTGAATCTTCTACGTGGGTTTTCTATTTCAGGAGGCCTCCTAAATTAAGTTTGAAGATTGAAGAGTCCGCTCACTTCCATGCAAAAATTAATTCGATGTCCCATAAAGAGGTCATAAACGATATAAGGACCAAACTAAGCGAACCCCAAAGGGCGATGTTCGAAAAGACGTGCTTTGGGCATCTTCTACAATTGCAAGTTCAGTTTTGTGGAGCGATTGTTCACAGTCTTTTATTGAGAGAGGTAGATTGCTCAAGGATGGAAGATGAGTAAAAATGAAGTTTCTCGTGGGAGGTAATACCTTACAGTTCACAAAAAGAGAGTTCGGTTTGGTAATAGGGCTCCCTGTCTACAATAGGCCCATTTTTTACCTACCGAGCATAGGCTTAGTGACTTATATTTTGATGATGTGAACCATATAGATATGCATGCAATCGTAGGTGCATTGGATAAGTGCCAAGACGATGTAGATAGAGTTAAGCTAGCATTAGTGTACATGTTAGAATATTTTTTGCTAGGGAAGAATAAACAAAAGACTTATATAAATCCCATACACCTCCAAATTATTGATGACCTTGATGTGTTCAATTTATATCCTTGGGGTCTAGTATCGTTTGAGCGAACTATTTGTTCCCTCCATAATGCACTGAAAGAGTTTAGGGAGGGAGGGAAAAAGGCAACACAGGAAGCAAAGACGGAAGCACATTATGCATTGTTGGGATGCCCGTATGTTTTTCAGGTAAGATGCATATAAGAATATTTTTGCACTATTCATTATTGTTTTTCCATGTAACAATGAAAAATGTTATTTTTTGTGCTTAAACTGCTAGGTCTGGCGTACGAGAGCATTTATGACCTTGGGGCAACATTGCTTCAAAGTTGTTTTATGATTTACATATCCATCAAAAAATGCATTCATGCTCTCACTTTGTTGAGTTGTAGACATCCCTGCCTAAAAACTGGTTTTCACATAACATGGTACCCAACGATGCCTCTCATCGTATAATCCTCTAAGCCACGAGTTATCTTTCAACTTATACTTGTCTAGCATCTCACTCCAACTCTTTTCAAACTCCTCTGGCCTTTGAGAATCATACACATACTCATGCAAAGCAAACCTGATAGAGTGGTAATTACTGTCATTTCCGCTAAATTTTTCAGGTACTTTCTTTAGAATATGCCACAAACACCATCGATGTTTGGTATTAGGAAAAACCATTGCAATTGCATTTTGTATTGCTTTGTCTTGGTCGGTTATTATTCCTTGAGGAGCACAACCATCCATACATGCAAGCCAAGTACTAAATAACCAGACAAAAGTGTCTGTATCCTCATGTGACACCAACCCACATCCAAGCAACATCGATTGACCATGATGATTTACCCCAACAAAAGGAGCAAACGGCATGTCATACTTGTTTGTCAAGTATGTAGTGTCAAATGTGACAACATCTCCGAATTTCTTGTAGGCTTTTCTACTCCTAGCATCAGCCCAAAAAACATTCTTCAATCCACCCGTTTCATCTAAGTCTATATTGAAAAAGAAATTTGAATTTTGTCCTTGCATCATCAAAAAATAATTCCGAATTGCAGTGGCATCTCCTGCCCCAAGCCGTAACCGCCTAATCTTTTCTACAAAATTTTTAGCATCTTTTTGGATGAAGGGCACTTTATCATATCCGCCCGCTTCTTCAACAAGTGTTCTGAAATTTGTGGGTACATTTATCCCCGATTGGTCATTTAGTGCGAGTTGTCTTTTCACTCTCTGACTAATTTCTCTATTGCACCGAAAGAGACGTGATTTTGATGGACTTATCTCATGACAATGGTCGAGACAGACATTGATAATCATCCATTTTCCATCTAGCTCAAATCTTGCTACCACTACAACCTTGCACCCTATTCGACTCATCGGCCTAGGCTTCAATGGATTACTGCTTTTACTTTCTCTATTGCCTTCATGAGAACACACAAGCCTAACATATTTCGATGCCCCATCTTCATCTTTTGTACTTTTTTTGTTCAGTAAAGTATTGAATTGCAAGAAAAAAATTTAAATTAACTGATGTATGCAAATTATAATTTGCATATAATTATTTGAGTTCATAGATTGTTAAATAGGTTTTTTCTAGATTTTTCTTTTTTAATTTGGTATTCATGTCTAATCTCGTTTTAAAGCTCTTGAAAAATACTTTACAATGGTATAAATTTTGTTCAAATCCGATTTATATTTTGAAAGTTATGGTCATTTTTATGTTAAAATTTATTAATTGGTGTTTGCTAACGTGCAACGTCATTATTCAACATATGGTTTTTTCATCTTTTTGCATCGTACTAACGTGTGCCGAGGACTGTAAGTGCATTAAAAAAAAGGCTATTCTCTACGCCAAATTTTTCCCCATGTAAGGGCATCCTACTCATTTTCTATCTTTTCAAATATTAGTTAGGCAAGTTATCAACCAATGGATGGTATGGGGTATCAAGGAATTAAGTCAATGAAGAAGTTCAGTGAGTAATCTAATTTAGAAATTAAATTTTTTTTTTGGAGAATGAGTCAGATATTCTTGAACCTTAGAGGATATAATTTTTTTTTGTACGCTCACAATAAAATAGTGAGTTCCATCGTAATGTGACGTTTTACAGCAAATTACAATCTATGAGGATTCATCAAGAAAACTTTCATTTTCTATGCATTTATTAGATAGCATCGATGTTTGGTGAGTTCAATAGTGTAAAAAGCCCAATGATATTGCATTGCCACTGCAGGAACGTGCGACTTGGACACAATAAACAGTTTAAAATGAATTTACATAAAAAATGGTTACTCATGATCCCATGCCTAAAATAGTTATCTCTTTCCGATCCTAGTTAATTTCCTTTTTAACAAGGACAACCTGCTGCTAGGATTTTTTGCTATGATTAATAAATTCTCCCTCGCTCCGCAGAGGTTCCTCTAAAAGAAAGTTAGTGATTTGTTTATTTTTAAACTTCAAATTATTTTATCTCTTACATTAAAAATTAAATTTATACATTTGGAAAGCATTCGTCGAGATTAATAATATATTTTGACAAAACTTTGATGTTTAAAAATAATTATATTAGTAGACATGTTCACTCCTTGGTTTGATTGTGTTTGTTTTTAAAGTATAAGACTTCGAATTTGGATACAAATTAGTTTAAAAAAACGTTTTTGATTTTCAAAATGTAAAAATATTTTTGCATAATTTTATTATTAAAGTACAGTAGTCTGTTTATTTTCGCAATTGTAAAAACATTGCAAAAATATTTTATATACAGTTTTTAGCAAAAAAATTTGACAAAATATATATATTTAGAAAGCACCAGTCAAGATCTTCACTTATTCTTCTGATGCTACTTGATTTTAAAGTAAGCAAATTTGAATTTGGATCCAATTTAGATTAAAAAAAATAGTTAAATACAAAGTTTTATGCCATGCAAAAATAAAAAAAATTAGAAATAGATATTGTTGACCGCGATAAGAGAAGGTCTCTACTCTAAACAAGAAAATTAATTTTGCCTCCTAAGAAAAGAACACATACTTATTAAGTTTATGGGCATCGAACTCAAAACTAATAGGCAATGGATGGAGGGGTTCAAAAATTTTACACATTCGGTTGGAAGGCTCATCTTCCCTAGGATGACTATTCTAAACAAAACCATACAATATAGCCTACTTTGACATGGACTATGGAATTCTTAAATGCTCCCTCTACTCTGACCTTTGGATTGTGCGGTCTGCAGTAGTACACTAGGGCAATGAAAGAATGGGGTCAAGGGAATTAGACCATGAGGAATAGGCCAGGGGAACCCAACCTGAGTAGTTTGCAACTTAGTGCAACTTTTAATGGTTAGATTAAGAATATTGTGATGTACACATTCTTAAAAAGAATGTACAAAATGGTACTCATTTAAAGGAGCGGGTGCAAGTTATATTCGTTATCCAACCGTTAGGTGTCGTATGGCTGCCTCATTTTGTGGGTTTCGGTGGCTCCTAGATCAATGTCATATTGTCAAGTTAATGCTAGTAGGCCCATAAATAAGAGATAAAATGATTGTAAATATTCTCAACATTTTTAAAATTGCGATTATATATTCACAGCTTTTATACCCCTTATGCATGCTACTGAAATACCATATTGAAATATAATGTTGAAGAAACCTTGTTCTATATTCTTCAATATACCAAATTCAACTGTCAGTGCCCTGTTTTACATGACACTCTGTATGGACTATGGAGTGACGAGCATACGATCATGCAGGGGATATTTGAGCCCGGTCATAAAAGCCCCTATTAAACCCCTGTATTTTTAGGGCACATATGAGATAATTCAATGCGCTAATTTTTGTTGTACATGTTTATCTCACTATAAAAATCAACCTCACAAGAAATCAACCATTTTTTTCAATTATTTTTTTATGGAATTTTAATGGGGCTAGAGATCTTAAAATTGGGTAATTTTTTATGAGAGTGATCTCAGATTCTCAATGGTAAGGCGACCTCACCAAATACTAGCCCTTAGATCTTCTCATGTGGGCCTTACAAATGCAGGGGTTTTAGTAATCTAATTTAATTAGAATAGAAAATAAAATGTACTTAATTTCTTCCTTCTTTCCCATGAGTTTGTTGTTTTTGAAGGAAAATGTATTGTGTGTTCCTTGGATTTGAAAAAAACTTGTAGCTGGGGAGTGTAAATTTCTGTGGGTTTTAATGGTTTACCATAACTTTATGAATAAAATTGCTTTCCGTATAATATCTGAATTGTAAATTTTTGGAAACATATCTTTTAGGTCAAATAGGGTAACCAAATTCCGGCAGAACTTCTGGTAAAAAAAAAAAACAATCTTTTCCTTATATCAGGTTTTAAGGAAATGCGAGGCATGGTTTTAAGGCTCTGCCTCTAATTGAAAACAAGAAATTTTTTTTTTATCACAAATAATTAAAAGAAAAACTATAGAAAATTATGAAAATAAACAAAGAAGGCAAGAGACACAAGATTTAACGTGGTTCACCACTGAGGGCTACATCCACGGGCGATGGCGATCCGGACTTCTCATTACAATAATAATTAACAATGCAACATACATGTTGTCATCTCTTGCAAAATATATCCCAAAACTCCAACCCAAAAATACAAAATTATCCATTAATGGAAGGTACTCTTGTTTTTTTTGTTCTTCTCCTTTATCTTGTTTTCTTTCTTTTTTTTTCCCTCCTTTTTCTTTTTTTGATTTTTTTCGCCTCCTTTTTTGTTTTCTTTTCTTTTTTTCTCCTCCTTTTTTCTTTTTTTTTCTCCACCATTTTTTTCTTTTTCTTTCTCCTTTTTTTTTCTCTTCTTTTTTTCTTTTTTTCTCCTTTTTTTCTCCTCCATTTTTTTTCTTTTTCTTTCTCCTTTTTTTTCCCTTCTTTTTTTTTTTTTCTTTTTTACTCCTTTTCTTCTTTTCTTTTTTTTTTTGATTTTTTTTTTTCCTCCTTTTTTTCTTTTATATTTTTTTTCTTTTTTTTTTTCTCCTTTTTTTTCTCTAGAGAGTAGTACCTCCAATAAAACATAATGGATGTCGGAAAGCAAGAGCAAGAAGTGTAGATTAACGTTGATGATGAGTCTGAACACCCAGGCATGAGTTCTTTTTGTCCGGATGCGCCATTAGCGCCATTGTTTTTTACTGCTTCTTGATATTATCTCTATCAACTGAATCATGGAAGAGTCCAATGATGAAAACTATTGAAAGCAGATGGGTAAGATTGAAGAAGAAGAAGAAGAAGAAGAAGAAAAGATGAAGGCAGATGTGAAAACTGATGAAGGCGGAGGTGATGAAGGCAGAAGTGTAAGTAGTTATATGAGAACATGCTATGCATTGGAAGGTCGACTTATATAATACTCTATTAAAACACCAAAATAGAAATTCTTATTAGGCTAAAACCTTCTAAATCTGTAACCCATATTTGGCATCTACTATACTTTCTAATTAATATAGTCCTCCATTTCATGGAGTGTCTTAATTCATGTGCTACTTCTGTAGACCGCACGATCCAAAGGACGAATAGGAGCCGTTAGATCTAGGATTTTCATACGGACCATACCCACATTCTTACTTGATTTCTTCATTGTGTGGTCTACAAATAACAACGATCATGATTTTTTTCACCCCCACGCAACAAGTACCTTTTCTGCTAGCTAGAGTCCCAGATTGCACGTTTTACACAAATATAGCAAGTTTTGTAAACCTAAAAACTGGTTATTCTCATGAACTCATGCCTAAAATAGATCTCTTTCCCATCCTAGTTAATTTGCTTTCTAACAAGGACAACGACAACAATAATTCATAATTATTATAACTATTATCATAATAATAAAAATAATAATAAATAATATTAATAAGAGAGAAGTTATTACTCATCAAGGGTTAATTTTTTGACAAGTTGTTCTTCTCACTATGTATATCATCATATCCCAAAATTAGCCCTTTCTAAGACTATCCACAGCGGTCGTAAGATAAAAGCTAAATATAGCTTACCAAATATAACGTGTATCTGAGTAACACAGTGGTGGAAAGCTATGTTTGCTAAAAAAATTAATAAAAAACTACATAGGGACACATGCATCATTTAAAAAAAAAATTAAAAATGCCAAGCGGTGTCCTTATGCATTTTCAATTTATTTTTTTTTAAAATGACGCAAGTGTCCTTAAACAGTTTTTTATTAATTTTTTTGAAATTAAAAAAAAATAATAATTGTAGGACGACCAACCCCCTACCCGCCCAACGCTCGGACGACCCTCACCCATCCTGCCAAACATCAAACGACCCTTCCCCACCCCACTTAGCTAAAAATTCTGCAGATTTTTACGAAAAAAGACAAATTTTGCCTATCTGCGTAACATTAACCACTGCGTAACATTTTTTAGAGATTTACCCAGAATATGTCACCATTGTGGATGCCCTAAGTCAATCGAAAATTAAAGGCAATAAGAAAAAGTTTAAAATATGTCAAAATTCTAAGGGTTGACTTGAAGGGGTTAGAAGTTTTAAAACAGACTCATTTTCTGATATGATGATAAACATAGTGAGGAAAACACCCTCTCCAACATTAGCCCCTGAATCAGGAGATCATCTTCATTTCGGCCTCATAAAATGTGGGGGCTTCAATGGGGCACATTAAGGTGTCCAATAACCCCTCTCTAATAATAGTAATAGTAATACATGGATAAAATTTCATCATCTGAAACACTTATAACAAGGATAGTTCAGGGGCTTAAAGAGTATTTTGCTTGCTTGTTGAGGAAAGTTTTATAACATATCATTCAATGCAGAATTATCTCGTCGATCTACAACTTCTGATAATATAATATCATACTATCCTTTGAGGTTCAATTGAGAAAAGCTCTGCGTCACCATTAACAAGGCCGAGAATGAGTTTTAGGAACAAAAAAAATTATAAAGAGAGATCTGCTTGGTTTTCAATATCCCAAATCGCCACTTTGCCGTCCAAACCTGTGTGGAATGATAAGGCACGAAAGAAAATGGAGTAAAAAAGAAGCTCCTCAGTAGGGTAGCAATGTACATATATTACTCAAAGCAGGGGAGAAGAATAAATGGATATTATTTAACTAACCTGAAGTGCTAAATTGCTTTACTGAACCATCTTCTGCTTTCTTCAGTGGTATGATACAACTAGTATTTGGAGTGAGATGCAATTAAATATAAGATCCCACTAGGTGAAACTTGAACAGGAAAAAAAAAATATGAAGATGTAAAGGGAAACAGATTAATGGAAACAAACATGACTAGCAACAAAAATTAAAAATCAGTTTGTTACACGTACTTTATACAGTTCTGATGAACACCTCCACGAGGCTTTGAAGGTTCAACTGTGTCACTGCTCACTCCATGTTTTGATTGACCGTAAAATTTCCCAAATGCTTCAGAAAACTGGACATGAACAAGTAGGACAAAATTTATGAATCCCATAATAATCTGATAAAAACCACTAAGATTAGAATCCCAGAGAAAATTTATGAATTATAGGATTTCTTTTCCCATATTAGACATAGCACCATATTAATTAATGTGATTAAAATATATTTCAATACCCCACCCATCCTACCACTCTATCATAGGTTGACCTGCAAAATTTTGGATGAAACATCTTCAGAAGCAAGGGCGGAAGCTAGATTCTGGTGTGGGTTATTTTTCCATCCTGGCTTTTCTTGTCTAACCGACCATTTGAAAAGATATTAAAAATAAAATAATTACTCCGAAATGGACTTCCATAGCAACACTTCTCATGCTTGCGTAGGGTTGCACATGGTGCGGTTTTAAATCCGGTCCGAACTGGTCCGAACCGAAAAAAATACCGACAAACCGTAAAACCAAAAAACCCAAAACCCAAAAAAACCGATATTTATGGTCTGGTTTTGGTTTCATGTTTTCAAAAAACCAAAAAAATCGAAACCTTAACAAAAACACCGAACCGAAAGACCAAACCACAAAAACCCGTACATATACCTATATAGTATACACATGCATTATTATGTATAAATATGCATGTTAACTTATGAAAATATGAATTAAGGAGCCTGTCCCTTAATATAATCACAATTTCATAAGTCAATATATCTATGTTAATTTGTACCCTATATGAGGCAATACATATGTGTGATGTATGTTCTCAAATTAATACATATTTATTAATTTATTTATAACATATTTATCACTTTATATAATTATTATTTTTATTGTGAAAAAATTCAATTATGGACATACTATGATTAAAATTGCCACTATGTTGCTATGGAAAATATGTTGGGATCCATATAGAGATATCTAAGATATGAAGATGAACTCTTCACAGACTTCACCATGTATCTTCATAAAAAAATAAAATAAATCATATTCGGGAATGAGCTATCTTGCATGTTAGCGGGGAGTGTGCTCCGCCAAAAAATATTTAAACTCCAGCATCTAATACATATGAGGAAATTGAGTGCCCCACCAATTATTAAGATTCTAGTATATGTGCCTTAATTTTTTGTAAAATTAGAATTTGACTAACTCATTTCTTAACACGTACCCCACGAGCTTTTAGGCATACCAAAGAAATTTATTGTGCATTGTGGTTTTCTCCTTAAAAAATTTATGACTTCGTCGTACCAAAATTTTTAACCCTATCAAAATTTAATTTAAAAGTAATAATTAAAATGGATGGCCTATAAATTACCTTATAATTAGTTTTGATTGATATGATTTTTGGTAAGGGTGATCTTCTCATATTAAATTTAATAATTTTCACAAAAAAAGAGAAAGAATTAATAATTACTTCAGATGGTTGAACACTTGGATATTTTTTTTTTTCATGTTTTAAATTTAAATAAATATTTAGCTATTATTAGTTTTTCATTTTTTAAGTTTGAACGAACTTTAATTTTTTATAATGCAAGTGCTCTAATTATGTCATGTTTTAGTTTAAGTTTAAATGATCAATTGATAAATTTCATATGTTAATTTTTTTAATCTAGTTAAACTTTAGTTTTGAATGATTTGTCCGTTAAAAAAACCGAAAACCCCTAAAAAAATCCGAAATTTGGAAAAAACCGAAAAACCTAAAAAATCCAAAAAACCGATGGCGTTGTTTTGGTTCTAAAAAAAAAAACCATCATGATTTGGTATGGTTTTGGTCTTCCTAAATTAATTAATGGTTTGGCTATGGGTTTGACAAAAAACCCAACCAAACCGAACAGTGTGCAGCCCTATGCTTGCGTAATCTGCTTTCAAAGCAGGGGCTTGTGTCATGTATTTGAGAACACAATCAATTGAAAACAGCACCATAACTAGGATAGGAACTTTACATTTTCTAGATAAGAAAATTAGGCTAGCCAAGAAATGCCATGAACATTTCCTAACAATGATCTCTCTTAGTTTAACACTCTTCCACTTCCTGGCAATAGACAACCTCATGCAAGTCTGCATCCTTCCAATTTCGTTTAACCAACATCATCCTAGTATTCAAAGTTTCTGTTTCCAATGGGTTGGTTGGCTTTCACAAGGTCCTATTCCACTCCGTAAACAGTCTAGTCCAACTCAAACACAAGTCATGAACCTGGAACTTCATCTCCACCGTACCTTTTCTAATCGTCAAGTAAGAAAGAAACAAACAACGTTAGGATTTTCATTCTTTTGCTTAGAATGTTCTGAAGTAAGAAAATATTATCCATTCTGTGATCACCAAGTATTTTATCTCCAGTTTTCTTATTACTTCTCTTTCATAATAAACACAAACGAAACAACCCCCTTTTTTCAATAGGCAGTGGCAGTTGCCTATTATACTCGATTACACCACGACACACATGCACACCCTTTTGTTTTTCTTTTCTCTGAAATCATCAAGGATGTTATCACAGGAGTACCTAGCATTTCAAGGAAAAGTATGTTCACTAGTAACAGCTAGTAGGCACGGTCACAATCTTAAGAAAAATGCTATACTTCACTACAAGCTATTAAAGCAATGAAATTACTCCAAGAATCTATCTAATTGAATTTGACCTAGCAGATGTATGCCAAAAGGAAACCAAAGCAAGTTCTCTCCAACATCATGTATTGAGGGAAGCATTGAATTCCAGCTTGAACATATCCTCTGAAGACCTATATTCATATATAGTTAACCATAAAAAGCACTAACGTAAAACGTTGAAATACCTGTGAACCGTATTTTGAGCTTGAAGCAGCTGTTTTCCTTTCATTAAGGGATTTAACATAGCTCCTAGGACAACAGAGACAGAAAGATTACTTCATTAATATCATTTCCTTGCAAGTAATAGGAGAACATTATTTAAGTAAGTTTTCCCTTGAGAAATTGGGAAGTGCGTGATTTCATTCAAAACTAAAGGCCACCTTCACCGATAGAACATAAGTAACAAATTTTTTTATACCGAGTACACAACACAGTTAAGAAAAGGTTATTCAGAAGGAGAACATGACATACCATAAGCCACTTTCATCTGCAGCGAAAACCATTGGGTTACAGTCAAATCCGACACCTATGACCATTCTCTCAGAAACGAACAAAACCTGGAAAAAGTTCATAAATGCGTAAGCAATAGAAGTAGTAGACGAGAAATTAGAAGAATGCTCAGATATTTAAGGATTACAAGAGAGGATGCTGACCCACATCACGGAGAGGTAAATCCCGGAACGCTACATTCTGAGCAGAAGGGGCAGGACCAACATCTTCAATAAAGTAGATCGTAGAATTGTGACCTGAACAGTTGCACAAATAGATGTCATCGGTAGAAGAATACAATTTCAGGCATCTTTTTCTGTTAGTGGAATGTCAGAAACATAGAAGCTTGTGATTTGTTTAGGCAATTTTAGATACCAAGGCGCAGGCACTTATAACCATGGTTTTAAAATTCGTTATGAGGCGTACGCCTCAAGGCGAGGCAATACCTTTACGCACAAAGGCGTACGCCTTTTGAAAATGCTTTATATATATATATTCATTTTTATTCAACTTTTTGTTTATTTTATATTATATAAGTTAAATTTGAGACATATTCTTGTGTTTCCCAATGCCACTTTATATTATATAAGTTATGTAGTTATATACCAATACAAGTATATAACAATACTTATATGTCCATGAATTTATGTAATTTTTCTACGCTTCGAGGCTACGCCTTTGTACCGCCTTGGGGGCTACGCTTCGCCTTTTCAAAGCAAAGCGCATCGAGGCTTAAAATCGCCTTTTAAAACCATGCTTATAACCTTATCCAAGATATTAAATATGCACCTCCATACAATAGATACGAAATAGTACAATCACTACATTCTGTGACAGTTAACTAGAATGTGAAACACATTTCAGTGGAACTAGCATTTTGTGACATGAAACTTAAAAAGAGCCCAAAATAATTATATTGAACAATGAACAATTCTCTACTATATAAATTTTTATCAGAGAGCTATAAGACCAGACATGCTTTATGGAGTGGAAGGATAGCAGTCAAGAACCAACATATGCATAGAATGAGCACAGTAGAGATAAAGACGTTGAGATAGATATTTAGGAAAGAAAAGAATCAGAAATGAGTAGCCCCAAAGGGAATTAAAAAAAACTCAATTGAAACATTTGTTCTGTTTATATTTAGTACTTGGGGAGAAACTTCAGAAGGTCAGCTTAGGAAACATACTGCCCATACTGAAAGTTTATCATACGAAGTAAGAAGTGTCTGACCTACATAAGCCAGGGTATTGCCACTTGGGGACCACTTTACACCGAACGCCCAGCTAAAACAGAGATCCAGTTGCACAATTTGCTGCTTCAACAAAAAACATTTCCATAAGGCATAAGCAGTAACAATCAAATGAACAAAAGGAGGAATAGGACATCAGGCCCCAGACTTATTGCAATGAAATGAATATGTGTAATGTAATAATTTTATAGTTAATGAATCCCTGAAACAAAGTCAAGAAAGGAAAATATATTTATAGAAGAAAAATTTAACACGAAAATGAGAAATAGGACAGAGTTACAGAACACCTAAGGGAATGTTCTTGGACACGATCTTTACATACATATTTTGGGAGCATGAAATTGAAAATGTAACCAGTACTGAGGGATTTATATGTCAATATGGACAGCTTTGCAATTGATTCTAACAGGTCTGCATATATCTATGGATTGCAGAACATTAAAAATATAACAAACCCCATGGATGATAAATAATCAGGTATTTTATGTTTGAGTTAGGATCCACATACAAGCTTATTCATACAATGTGGTTACAAGGTTTTTGTAGGGCCCACATGGAGATGATCTAAGGGGAGATTTTTGGTAGGGATGATCTACTCACCAAAAATAATATCATTCTAACTCCTAATCCCATCAAAAGTTGGGTGATTTATAAGCCGTTCATTTTATCGTTAACTTTAAACAAACTCTTGTTGGGGCTAGAAGTTATAGAACAGGGTGATTTTATATGTGGATGATCTACATGGTGTGGACATCCTCATACCCTTGGATCATCTCCATGTGGGTCCCATAAAAACCTTGTAACAACATTTTATGAATAAACTTGTATGTGGATTCTAACTCTTTATCTTTCGCTTATTCCCATACAGAACATGCCAATTGCCAAATAGCATATGGATCAGAGAAACACTTAACTACACACTGCATTAAAATGGGCCCTGTTATTAAATTATCACATCCAATGACTAAAAAAGTGTATACTCTTCTTCTTCTGCCAATCACAAAATTCCGTCCATAATCCATATTTTCACAGGTATAAGTGGAAAACATGATTTCATATAAATGGCTGCCCCAAAAGGAAAATTTTTCTAATAGAAGGCAAAGGAGTATCATTAAGAATAGTTATTTACACAATCCTAACCCACATTAAGATGCATGTATTCCACCCAACATGTTTTCATAACACTTTTAAAGTTTTTCGCAAGCTAACAATAATTTTTCTGTTGTTTCTACGGCTTGGAAAACAATGAAGTTACTAACATTTCAAGAAAGAAACAAACCATTTATATACAATATATTTTTATAGAGAAACAGATAAATTATTGAAAGGAATTAATACATAACCAATTGTATAAGAAGAACAAGAAAATGGGGCATACAATGTCCAACTTTTTATTTATAAGAAGAAAAAAAAACCATAAAACTATTCCGCAACAGTTTTGGTACCATTTGATGTAATACAATTGAGTTAAGAAAGAATCCAGGTGGCCTGAGTTACTAGCTTGAGTAAACTATGATACAACCGATTCTTCCATTGGCATCAGCAAGAATATCGCCTGTTTGATGACTGATGGACAGTTGTAGTGAAAAATATCTCAATTTGATACAACTGATTCTTCCATTGGCATCAATGGGCAATAACACAAGTTTGGTTATATTGGTAAATTAGGGACAGGACTTTCCATGAAGAATACAGAAGCAGCAAATAGGTTAGCTGCACTGCAAAAATAGAGTCTTGACTATAGAAAGAAACATCTTTGATCAAGCTGCTGGAAGGATGAAGAGAATAAGGACTAAACTTACAAGCAAAAAAAACAAAACAAACAGTAGCAAACAAACCCTATCAAAAAGTAATAACATAAAAGAAAGAACAGTCATCGAAGAGTTGAAGAGAGACTAGATATATGAGAATGACAACAGGATTTATGCAGCCAATTCCAAATCGCACTGTTGATAATGATGACAGTCTGACACTGATAATTCCTATTCTAAACATAATGAGCTACACTACAACAGTTTGCTTCTATGAAGGAAAAAAGAAAATGAATATTGAACCTCTCCAAATTTTGCATCGGAAGAAACACCTGTTCCTGAATCCCTGGTCATTAGCCAATTACCAGGTAAACATTTAGCAAATATCCCAAGACAGTTAAATTTTTGCACGAAGTAAATCATTAACTCTTGTAACTCACTTAAGTATACCTTGTATCGACACCTTTGATGAATGTTGAGAATATTCTGCATTTGCCATCCGTAGATGTTGTTGCAAGAAGAATCTGTTAATTAAAAGCAAAGAATAAATAGCAGGAAATCAGTAACTGGTTGTATTCATGCTTAACGTAGAAAAAGTTGCATGCAGCAATGATGATTCAGTAGGGATATGCAAGCCTTACGCCCCTGAACTCACACCTACTCAAGCCCAAAGAGGCAAAGTAGAGAGAAGCTTTGATCTTCAGAACTAACGTCTGGATAATACTGAAACTTCCTTTGGAGACAAGAGTGCTCCTTTGATTTCATATGCACCAACCACTTAGCCAGCTTGTTATTGTGTTCGGCTAGCACTCATGGAATCACTTTTGATGTATTGTTTTATATCAGAGTGGTCTCTTTTCTCTTAAATTAATAAAAATAACTTTCGTAATAGAAGAATTGCAACAACAAACAAAAGAGATGAGTCTCAAAAATGTCCATTGGGTGAGTAAACCTAAGATTGCCATCCTTGAAACAACTCCATCAAACTTATTAGAAAGCACATCTTTCCCAAAGAGTTGAAGGAAAAGAACCCAAATTTCCCAATAGACTGTACTTTATAGGAACCTTTAGAAAATCACTATGGATAGAAGAAAAGCTATCTTTTATTTTTGAAAAGGCAAAAGTGAAGCTATCTTGTCAACGCTATCTTGTTAGATCGTCAATCAATTTCCAATTGTTTTTTAAACATGCATTGCAGTGATATATGTCATTGCCGATATGTCACTTTACATGTATTAAGGTCCCTTCAGTTCTCATTTTTTTTTTATCTCATCATGCAGATCAACTTGTAAACTAAGAAAAGGGGTAGGGATAGCATGCATACATTGTTCGGATGCCAGGCAACACTCGTCACAGAAGAAGCATGTTTTTTTCTGATAAGTTTACTAACCCACCTGAAGAATCAAATCGTTCATCAGACAACCATTAAACCCAAATCATTAAAAAATTAAAACAAAACAAAAAAAAACAGACATTTATCATCTAACCCAGCCAGCTATGTGAATTGCGACACATTCAAAACTCACATTATTTGACCAGTTACACCGTCCTATACAGCTCAAACCAACATGAACTTTCTATGTGGTAAAACTAGGATCCACACAAACATGTTTGTATACGTAATTCTGCATGTTTTGCATATAGAGTAATTACAAAGGGACCCCAAAGTTTTTCAAAACCAAACACAATACAACCGTCCACATGCTTTCAACGCTATTAAAAAAGTATTCATTCCACAGGCGCCAAAAAGAGAACAGATAAAAGTTCTATGCTAGCCCTAGGTACAAACATGAAATGCCAGGAAAATAATAGATTGGGAAAAGTGAAGTAATTTATATGAAGAAAAGGATGAGAAACTGCAGAGTGCTATATGCCAAAAGGAACAACTTTTGATTAGTTTGATCCCTGTAAACTCAAGCTCATACTATTGAAAGCTCATCAGATAAAAGAATAGGACTTTTAAAGGTTTGTGTCTCTTCCTAATATGAGGTAGAACCAAATCATAGTTTGGATCCAACCACAGATGAAAAGTAAAAAAAAAAGAGTGGATCATACGCAGTTACCCAGTTATTAATGGTTGGAAGTGGCCAGGTTCAAGGCTTCAACCAAAAAAGTGTACTTGTGGCCAAGGCATCTAAGATTGGGAATATGATTTTCAATTATTTTAACCACATTGTCCTGTCCTTGGAAACTTATCACTGCATCAGCTTAATTACATGTTTCACACTATGTAACATTGATACGGGTACGGGTGTCGGTGTCCAACACGGGTACGAGGTGTCCAACACGGTCACTTAAAAACACCCAGTACGCGGACACGGCAATATACATACATACTTATTCATGTATCAATCATTATATGCTTTAATTTTAGTTATAATTTGTATTTTTAGAACCAACATTGTTACATAATACACAAAAGACATTAACTTAGAACTATATAATACGTTTTAACACGATTATGTGCAAGTGCACACAAGATAGACACACAATATCTAACATTATTATGTGCAAGTACCCATTGAAGTATCCACAAGTGTCAACACGAGTGTCCGAGTGTCCGAGTATCCGACACGGCAAAATTCAAAAAAGTGAAGTGTCGATGTTACATAGGTTTCACAAGACAAGATTTTAAGACAATGGACTTCCTTAGTTGGCCTCTTGAATATTGCTGCGTTCTAACTCCTACTGTTCTTTGTCTTGGGTAGTGAAAAGAAACGATGTTATCAGTGGGACTACCTTGCTTTAGCCAAATGTTTGAGAAGAAGAAAGTTTTGCCCAATGCTTAGCAAGTTGAAGCATGAGAGAGGAGAAACTTGGATTGAAGTAGTAGTAATCTTGTTATAATAAGGACTCAATTTTCCATACGTATCTTCGTATATGACCTTCTCAAGGTAAAAAGATAACCAAGAAAGCACAATCTAATTGAAATTACATTGAAGTGACATCTTTGTGAAGAACTAAAAGTTGAAGGAGAAAAGTTGCAACCCAAAAGTTACTTACCAATTATTCTCTTGCTCATAGTAGCAGATACAAACAGTTTTAGCCCCACTTCCAACAGCAAACTTGTTTTCTGAAAAGAGAATTGTATAACTCACAAGAGTTTTGGGAAGAATTTCAATTCCATTTTCAAAAGTAGATTTCCTAACAAAAAGCATATTGAAAAGCAGAACTCTAAGAAAAATATTCTCGTTTGATTGTAGCAAATAGCAACAAACAACATTATCACGAGTCTTGAAACTCATGCTGCCAAAAGGAACAGAACTTTTTCTTCGAGAAAGATGAAAGCATGGCAGAAATTCATGCCGTCAAATGCACAAGTCTCAACTTGAAAGAAAGAAAAATAAAGAACATGGGTTGAGGAGAGAAATTGTAGTACTTACACGGAAAATCATTGGAACAAGATACTGGTAAAGAACTAGACATGCATAAAGAGAGATTTGTTTGTGTAAAAGAATTCATTGTTATGCTAATTTTTTTTAAATAAATAAATAAAACAGCTTATTTCCTCCACGTATCCAAGAATAGGGCATGAGGTTATGTGATTCCAAGTAACAAAACCCACATTGATAAATAAAAGAATTGACATACTCGAGTAGATACAACTGTAAAACAACATGCACACTTGCTGTACACAAAAAGCACCCCCAAGAATTCAACCATATGCATCAAATGAGTCAAAATATCAAACAATAAGCTAATCAAGCAACACAGAACATTAGTGTTAAAACCAAAGGTAAATTTTTTATGTTGGCTGTACATCAAATCATCAATACCTTTTGGACTCCATTGAACACAAAGAGCAGCACGGTTTAGCCTAAGAATAACAAGAGTTGGTACCCATTCTGATCCTTCTTGGTTCCAAACATATCTAAAATGAAAATCAAAAATAAAAGAAATTCACGATCCAGAATTATGAAATTTACTACTAAATATTCCAATTACAGTACATGAAGAGTTTGATGACAAAGTGGAGACTCACGAATTCCGATCGTGTGACACGGTAACAATTTTGTTCGACCTCACACTCCAATCTATCCCAGAAACAATTTGATCATGCTGTATGTGAATGAAATACAAAGAACAGTCATAACATCAAATCAAAACTAATCTAGGCATGTGTACAAAATATTGATGATAATAATATTTATTGCATGTTTGCTTTGAGAAATAACATAGATTAAGTGTACTTGAAGTGTATATTATACTTGTTAATTGTTATGCTTAAGAGTAACAGTTAACTTGTGTATGCATGTTGGTTATGCAAAAAAACCTCCATGCAGCACACTAATGGCCCCAAATCCTAAATATGTCCGGCTTACCTTTTTCTTGGAAATATGCACAAACATGATCTTAATTGATGGCTCCTAGTCATTGTAAGCATATAGATGTAGCTCGAAGAGTCTCTTTTGCTAGTTAGTGAAATACAAACTAGGAATACCAATCATGAGCTTGATTCATGCCTCTCTAGAGCCGCAACTATTTAGATGCACTCTTTTTTTACCAGTCACAAAGAAAATTATCGCTTCTTTTCGTTCTTTTCTATTTTATTTTTCATTTGTACTAACCTACAAGATACATCCAGATTACAGATCAAACTCAAGTGATCCCCAATTTAGAATGGAAAACTCAGTTTGAAATCAGGAGATCCAACTCAGGGTCATACAAGTCTTCTGATCTTCTCTTGTATGACTTCGAAAACTACAAGGCTCCAAGGCTCCAAGCCAAAGATATCAAAGAAAGTACTTGCTCTATTTGTAAAACAAAAAGAAACTAAGCCTTTATTCATATCAGCCTAACATTTACGTTCATATATAAAAGGATAAATTATAAGAAAGTATGTTTTTTCAACGGAACAGACGAGTGTTTAGAGACAAAGAAGAGACCATTGAGGAAATTATCTTGGATATCAAGGCTATGGTCTTTCGTTGGGCTTCAACGAATACGTTATTTCGTAACTCGAGGTTCCAGGATTTTGTATTTTTTTGGGACTCCCTCCTTCGGTGATTATCTCGTTACTTGTAGAAGAAGGGGGCTGGAGGTGTACCACCTCCAATACTTTTGTTTATTTTTCTGTGTCACTTTACTTGTACATCTTTGCCATTTGGCATTTATATTAATAAAGTATTGCCTTATCAAAAAAAAAAAAATGTTCTCCGTTGAGAGTGGCAATATGAAAGATCCGCGTCAGTGACCACTTAATCACCTATAGAAACTTCTTGGAGACACTCAGGTAGTTTAAATCGACATTGTTTTTACATTGGGAACTTTCTTATTTTCTTTTATTTGTTGAAGCATGTTTATTGTTTCTATGCACTTGAGTCCGTGTTTATAGAATGGAACCTATGTAACAGAGTTCATTTACATTCATAAATAAAAGGATGTACTGTGAAAGTATGTTTTCATAAAAATATTCTCCGATTGAGAGTGACAACATAGAATATATGCGTCGGTATCTACTTTAGTTAATCATCTATAGAAACTTCTAGGAGACACACAGGTAATGTAAATGGACATTGTTTTTACATCAGAAAGTCTCTTTCTTAACTTTTTTAGCATGCTTATTTACATTATGCATGTTTATACAATGGAACCTTTGTAACAAAGAAATGACAATTTTGTGCTTTTTGCAAGGTGTTGACATGTCCACACAGGAACATGTGCCCGACGCGAGCGGACACGGCAGCGGGTAGTTGAAATTTCTTTTATTATTATTAGTTTTTCAGTTAAGAGTTTTCATTCTTTTTAACTCCTAGCCTCCTAGTCCTAGGTTAATATCTTGTGCTTATTGTGTAACAATGTTCCTCAGGTCTATTCCTCTTTTTTTAAGGTTGCTCTCCTCGCTGATGGTGAGATCTGGCATTTTTTGCAGTTTAGTGAGAATATTGTTTGCTAGCTATATTTTGTAGTACTCCCATTTCTTCTCTTTCGATTCAATTCCTTCTTATTGATTAAAAGAAGGCATTGGCCATGGATGTTCATTAGTTTGGACCAGTAAGAGGGAGTGATATTTTCATTAAAGAGGTTAATCCTAGCTTACCATTTTTGAATTCAGATGAAATCAAAATCAGTTCAAATGCAATTTTTATTGACCATTCAAGATATTATATTTATAGACCTCAGTTTTTATCTCACATACCTTTTGAAGCACATGAACCCTTTCCCACTTGTCTACCAAGAATCTATAGATATGAACTTCAGTACTGTTTGGACAAAATGCAACCACTACAAAGGAAATTGAAATGTGTTACCAACTTAATTAAATAGAGAGAGAGAGAGAGAGAGAGAGAGAGAGAGTGAGGAACACAAATAAAAACCTAATATGAGTTGTTTTAAGTAACTTAAGAATCTTACCAATAATTATAGCATGCACCAACAACTTAGCATCCATACCATGCCAAAGCCAATAAAAATTTGAAATGGATTACATAGCATGACAGGAACAATGATTCGATTGTTCTAACGAGAGGAACACAAAACATTGAAGCAGAAAGTGTCTAACTAGGGAAGCTTGGAGGATTTGGCAAAGAACCCAACATGAAAGAATTTTCATCTAATGCCATCTTAATTCTTAATTGCAATAACTCTTGATTTTTGTTTTGTTTATCGATAATAATAATAAGTATTGATAACCGATGACCCTTCTGTTCTTTTTGATGTGGCTTCCTTATCCTAAGTTAGAATTTGTCGGGGCTCTCATGAATAGCAATCCTTTACTAACCTACATACGAGTCAGAAATTAATTCAAATATAGTGCGTTTCCAATGTATAACTCAGTTTTTTAACCCTTACGTTCTTGCTCAAGTTAACTACAACTCATCAGCCAATTTCTTCACGAACTGAATCAAACACACTTCTCCAACAACAAATGAAGCTAAATTAAGCTAATGATTTGGTTCGGACTAATTCAAAAATCTAGTAATACATGAAAAACGAACATAATAAATCCCTTCTAATAAAATCAAGTTTAAATATAATTCTGCCACATGAGATTACATAACAAATTACGCTCCGCATACCAAATGAAGCCCTAGAAATGGCGATTTCATCTCAATTACTGTAGCTTAAATCATACATTACTGATAAAACTAATTTAGGGTTCAAATAAAAATTAAGAAACAATAAGATTTACTTGTTTGATCAGGACTCCAAGCATGACACGTGATGCACTGAGCAAACTGATGAACTTCAATCGCTGTCATGATTCTGCAAATATAAAAAACAAATTATTTCAATTTTCAGAACAAAGAAGAACGAGATCGATGATTATTGAAGAGAATGTAATTGAGGGAGTAAAGCGATTTGAACCTAAATCGATATTAAAGAAACCCTAGATTTTAGAGAGAGAAAACGAGAAATAATTGAATCCTTCTGTAAAGTGAGAGAAAATGCAGTGAAGGATGATTGCAGGTAAAGCAGGAAGAGCTGGTATGATTTCGTAATTCCTTTATGTATAGTTCAGTTCTGTTCTGCTCTGTTCTGCTCCTCTTAAGCTTTGATTTTTTTTTTTTTTTTTTTTTTTTTTTTTTTTTTTTTTTTTTGTATGTTGAGTCTTTTGAGTGGTGAGACCCCAAAGAGCCTTGATTATAAACACCGTCATCTTTAGATTACTTTGCTGCCGTATTGTGTCATCATTGGAGGTTCTCGTAGCCCAAGGAGCGGACACCTATACACTTAGACGGTAGGGAAGTCAAAAGATGGCATACTTGTGAGTTCAGATCGGGCCTCCATCTCCAAATCCTATGTGCCATTGCTGATTTTGCCACGTGAGTGCACTTGGTGACGATTCAATTATGAGAATATTTTCCTCAGCTGTTTGGAAACTTGTACCTCAATCAAAAGTTTATTAAAAAATTAACTGTTCGATAAAATTAACTTGTGACAGATGATTTTTCAATCGATTTTTATGATGATAATAAAAGTTTTAGATTGGGCTGATTTTTTGTAAAAATGATTTATAAGGTAAAGATAACATCATCAAATATCCGCATTTGGTTAGTCTCCAAGGGGATAGAGACTAGAAAGGGGACAAAGGATAATAGGATATGGACCCTTGTTACCAATCATCCGAATTATTCGTGTTTAATACTCGTACTTTTTCGTATTTCCGAATAACGATTAATACTTCCATCCAAACAAAACCCAACCAATAATACACGAATTTTTTAGCTAAAACGTTTAAAACACATTTTAATCGAATTACCGAACGAAATGTGTGAAAAATACTCTACTCTATTTATTGTCTATCGGACTTTCAATACAAAAATAATAAAAATAAAAAAGAAACCCTAACTAATTACTTAAGTGGCCCTTTTTTGTTTTCTTTTGTTGTCTATAAGGATCCCAATTCTCTCAATTTCTCTCTTCATCATCGACACAGTCGGAACTCCACGAAGTATCTAAAAGACTTAGTATATTACCGAATTTTTACTGTCGAATTTCTACATGTGAAAAGTATTAAACACGAATTAACTCTAGATCGAATATTTCACGTACGACGAATGATTGACCGAATATTGGACCGTATTACCATTCTTATAAACCGAATAATATTCGTACTTTTGTCGTCCCGAATTTCAGCCGTACGCCGAATTGCTAACAAGGATATGGACTCCATACTTATTTGCTTGTGATACTACAGTAAAAAAAGATACCGAGTTGACTCGACTAAAGCCCATACCTAATTGAAGTTTGAATCACTAATTAAACGAGTCATTTGCACTAATTAAACGAGTCATTTGCACGTGTTTCAAATGTTGAATTTGTACTTAAGAAATGTGTTAAAAATGTAATATCTCATCTTTTTTTTATTAATTAACATTAACTTTACTCTTACACTCTATTTACATTAGTGTATAGGACAAAATAGAGATTATTTAATGACCGATGTTGACCGATGTTGACCGATGTTGACTAACATAATGAGATTCATTATCACAAAAAATCAACCCTTTGAATCATAATAATAATCATATTGGCAAGTGATTTTGTACATCTGATGAAGTGGGTAACCAACAGCACCAACATCCAGCTGTTTGGCATGTTCTTTTTTTAGGAACAGGGAAGGAATATAGCTTAAAATTAGAAGTTGTTATTAGAAAAAGCATGATTGGATGGGGAAGCTGGGCTTTAAGCCCAAGCCACATTGTTAGTTTTGGTTAAAGGGGGAAACTCTTCAACCTTATCAATTTTGGGTTTTCCACCCATTAACCCAACCAAAAATACACCTCACCCTCC
>MVGT01003004.1:77424-97557 GCA_002174775.1 Macleaya cordata
AAAAAAAAAAAAATATTATTATTTTTAGGAGATTAAGAAAGAGAAAGAGGGAGAAGTCGTGAGATTGAGACAGAGAAGCCATGAAATCCCAGTTCTAAATTTTATGACAATCGAATTCGTCCACCAATGGTCTAAGTCAACTTAAATTTTCGACCACCAACCATTAGTATTCAAATTCGATCATCTTCTTCGATTGGAATTGGTCAATTTTTTTTGCTTTATTTTTAGAGTTGCAGGAAGTTTAGATTTTTTTTTTGGATACAAGGGACTATTTTTCGAATTACAATGACAAGGCGAAGGTACACCACTAAGGCTGTGCTTAGTATCCAGAGAATTTTTGTGAAAATTCGTAGCCCAAAATACTATTATATTTGCCTTAAGTTGATAGATAAGTGCAATCATTATACTAAATTATAGTGATTCCCCATATAAATTTGGTAAAATAGGTTGTGAATATTTGTAGTAATAAAAAATAGTTGCATTTATTCACACCCTATTTCATCAAATTTATGTGGGAGACCACTACAATTTAGTGTAATGATTACAATTATATACCAACAATCAAGGCAAATACAATAGAATTTTAGGCTGCGAAAATTCTCCAAATACCAAGTGGAGCCTAAGACGGAAATCACATGTAATGAGTGTGTAAGAA
Organism: Macleaya cordata; assembly: GCA_002174775.1. Classification (NCBI taxonomy): domain Eukaryota; kingdom Viridiplantae; phylum Streptophyta; class Magnoliopsida; order Ranunculales; family Papaveraceae; genus Macleaya; species Macleaya cordata. Next base: position 78,080 of record MVGT01003004.1, read on the forward strand.
GCGCAGAGACACCGCCAAAATCATTAAAGGAGTCACCACCACGGATGAAGAGAAGTCCACCACCATGGCTGAAGAAAAGCTACTAACTCCAATAGAATTAATTACATGGACCAAATCTTATGGCAATACCACAACCTGCAAAGTTTGAACCCACAATTCCTAAATCATAGGGAGGGATGCAAACCAACCTAAAAAGTACGGGCACTCCTCTAAGGGAGCCGTGTCTGTGTCATGTCCTGTTTTTAGTTGAAATTTTGAAGAAAAAAACTCGCGCCGTCTCTGTGTCTGTATCCCCTCATCGTGTCCGTGCTTCCTAGAAACCAACCGAGCAAGCAGTTGTTTGCCCCAGGGAATCATGTTTTCCTATTAACAGGACCCTTAAAATTTTGGACATGCATTTAATGTCGGTCAAGATTCAAGAAGACTATCATGTGACTGGTGTGGAGTTAGTCATTTAGACAAATATTAAAAAGTTAAATAGTAAGATGGATGGTGCCATGGTTGAATTGACTGTTTTAAAGTCATTGCCAATCACCAATCAGATAGTGGAGTCTTCTTCACCGTTGTTACATGAGGGTCTACAAAATTGCGGCTAATAAAAATGTGAACAAATTTTTTTTTTAAATGAATTGGGTAGAGTATGGAACTATGGATTACTGTTTCATGTGTCTCGGTCATTATTTCACAACCTCCACAATAACAGAAGGGGTATACAACATTGCACTCTGTATGGGCTTCGTTGAACTTAGCTTGGTCCATACAAACTAGGGAAGGCAATGGACCAAATCTGGTGTAGGACAGACTCACGCTATGGCTGAACCTCAAGTCCTTCTAACAAACCCTATCTCTTGTTGTTCCCACTGTATCAAAATCTTTAACTAGAACGAAGAAGAAATCTGCAAAAACTTAAACGTTAAAAGAAAAAAAAATAAAAATAAATAAAAGGCAGAGAAGATCGAGGCTTGAATTAAATTAAATATCCTTAAGACAATATTTGCCCCGCTATTGGTGCTTACGGTATCGACTGGCGATTAGTCTCCCAGGTACAACGATCAAAATCCTTCGGTAAAGCACTTTAACAAAAGAAACACACGAATCACACTTATTTATTCTCTCTTGAACACAGTCGTACACACTAAGAATTTTTTATATCTTAAAAGAATTGAACAAAAACCTATTTATAGATGATTACATGACTCTAAGGAGGAGACACAAACTATCTAAAAAGGTGTAAGAACCTAAAAGACACATAGTCAAGTATGAACAGATACCAACAAACTAGATTCATTCACATGGGACTCTTCGAGATTAATTAGTTTTTCTCATTCACCCAGAAACTATTTTGACGAGTAAATTCATATGGACCCACACATAAATTAGTGGTCCCACTTAATTTAATCCAAATACAACTCGGTCAAAGCCTAGTTTCTAATAATCTCCCACATGAATGAGAAATAGAAGAGACTTAAGTAATGCAAAGATGCAAAGACAAGAGAGAGAACATAAAAAATTTACTGTATCGGGATAGGTGGATTTTATCCTTGAACCTTCCTTTATTAACTGCTTCCGGATTTACTGGCTACTTAGTGAACATGATGTCTTGAACTATATAGCTATATATTATAAACTAAGACAGTAGGGTTTATACAGTTTCTTTTCGAACTAAGTTGATTCTAACGGGTTTGTTCATTTTGGCCCTGAACAATTTCCTGGTTTCATGAATATTTTAGAGAATTTTTGCCTTAAAAAATTCTCATAGAAGCGGCCCTTACTTACACACTCACATAGGTGATTTTCTATTAAGAGTATCCTGTCATACCCCACTTATATAGTAAGTTATGGATATCATTAAAATCATAAGTTATCCTTTCCTAGTTGCAGGTAACACTTTTGCTATCCTGGAAATGGGTAAGAGTCTAAAACTCTACAGTATTATAACAGAGTTATATATAATTTAGTTGTCCTATTGAACTTAGATCTTGGGATCTCCAATCAACTAAGTTGGATTTTCTATTATGTATGTTCTTGGATCATAGGCTTTAAACCCATTCCCCTCGAGGATTTATATACTTGCTTTCTGGTTAAACCTTTAGTAAACGGATCCGCTAAGTTTTCTTGCAATTTTATATAATCTATAGTTATAATTCCATTTGAGAGCAGCTGTTTAACGGTATTATGTCGTCTCCGAATGTGTCGGGATTTACTGTTATACATCTTACTCTGTGCTCGTCCGATTGCTGATTGACTATCACAATGTATACAGATTGCGGGCACAGGTTTTGGCTATACTGGAATATCCTCTAAAAAAATTCGTAGTCATTCTGCTTCTTCTCCAGCTTTATCTAACGCAATGAATTCAGATTCCATTGTAGACCTTGCAATACATGTTTGCTTTGAGGATTTCCATGATACAGCTGTACCTTCAAGTGTAAAGACATATCCACTTGTGGATTTTATATTTTTAGTATCCGATATCCAATTTACATCACTTTACCCTTCTAGTACAGCTGGATATCTAGTATAGTGCAACCCATAATTTAAAGTCTGTCTTAGATATCTAAGTACTCTTATTATGGCCTTCCGGTGATCTTTTCCTAAATTACTCGTATATCTACTTAACTTATTTACTGATTGGGTTATGTCAGGTCTAGTACAGTTAGTGACATATATAAGACTCCCTATAATACGAGAGTATTCTAACTGAGATATACTTTCTCTATTATTCTTAGATAAGTGAAAACTTCGATCTACTGGAGTTTTTACAATTTTAGGGTCATTTTTAATGAATCTATCTAATATTTTCTCAATATAATGTGATTGAGAGAGTACTAATCCATTTGATGTTCTAGAAATCTTTATTCCTAATATAACATCTGCAACCCCTAAATCTTTCATGTCAAATATGTTAATTAAGATTTTCTAAGTATCATTTATTATATCAATGTTACTACCAATAATTAACATATCATCTACATATAGACATACAATTATATATCCTTTTTGAGTGGTTTTAGTATACACGCATTTGTCACACTCATTGATCTTAAACCCATTTGTTATCATAACTTCATCAAATTTTTGGTACCATTGCTTAGGTGCGCTTGTTTCAACTCATACAAAGACTTAACAAGTTTACAAACCTTCTTTTCTTTACCAGGGACTATGAATCATTCTGGTTGATTCATATAGATTTCCTCTTCTAGTTCTCCATTTAAGAAAGTTGTTTTTACATCCATTTGATGTATTTCAAGATTATGCAAAGCTGTTGTTGCAATTAACATCCGAATTGATGTTATTCTTGTTACTGGAGAATATGTAACGAAATAATCGATACCTTCTCTCTGATGAAAACCTTTAACTACAAGTCTTGCTTTATATTTATCTATTGAACCATCAGATTTCATTTTTCTCTTAAAAATCCACTTGGAGCCTAATGATTTACTTCCAGGAGGAAGATCTACTAACTCCCAAGTGTGATTTTGCATAATGGATTCAATTTCACTATTAATAGCTTCTTTCCAAAGAGGAGCTTTCGGTGTAGACATTGCTTCTGTAAATGTCTGAGGTTCACTTTCTAACAAAAAGGTTAGAAAGTCAGGTCCAAAAGACTTAGATGTTTTAGCTCTTTTACTACGCCTAGGTTCATCTTCTTTTTCGACTTCTTCTTGATGATTATTTTTTATATCATCATGTGTCCTTTTAGGAAGACTATATTCTAATGTATCCTTATAAGAAAATATGTTTTCAAAAAATGAGACATCTCGTGACTCAATTATTGTATTAGTATGTATATCTGATATTTCAGATTTATATACTAAAAATCGATATGCACTATTATTTTTGGCATATCCAATAAAAACACAGTCATGTTTTAGGCCCTATTTTCACTCTTTTGTTAATAGGTACTGCCACTTTTGCTAGACACCCCCACACTTTAAGATATTTGTAAGAAAGTTTACTACCTTTTCACAATTCATAAGGGGTCTTTTCTAATTTCTTCTGAGGCACTTTGTTAAGTAAATAATTTGCAGTAAGTATGGCTTCCCTCTACAACTTCTGGGGTAAACCAGAACTTATTAAAAGTGCATTCATCATTTCTTTTAAGGTATGATTTTTACGTTCTGCAATACCATTTTGCTGGGGTGTATAAGGGGCTGTAGTTTGATGAATAATTCCATGTTCTGAACAGAATTCAACAAATGGTGATTCGTATTTACTACCCCTATCACTCCTTAAAGATTTTATCTTTTTACCAAGTTGATTTTTAACTTCACTTTTATAAAGTTTAAATGTTATTATTGCTTCGTCTTTATTTCTTAGTAAGTATACGTAGCAATATATTGTGCAGTCGTCCATAAAAGTAATAAAATACTTTTTTCCATTTCTGGTTTGCAAAGATTTAAAGTCGCATATGTCACTATGAATTAATTCAAGTGGCATAGTACTTCTTTCTATAGAATGAAAATGAGGCTTAGACAATTTTGATTCCACACATGTTTGACATTTATTATTGGAATCAATATTACATTTGGGTAGATGATCTATATTAATTAACTTCCTTAGAGATTTATAATTAACATGTCCTAATCTGCAATGCCAAATATCAGGTAACTCAACTATATAAGTAAAAGAACCGGCTTTATTGATAGGTGGTATTACAGTAAAGACGTTCATTTCGAACAGTCCATCGTTCAGATAACCCTTACCCACATACATATCATTTTTGCTTAACACAAACTTGCCAGAAACAAATACAAGTTTAAACTCGTTCTTGCTTAACAATGAACCAGAGATCAGATTCTTCCGAATATCCAGAACATACAGTACATTGTTCAATGTAAGCTCCTTGCCCAATGTCATTTTTAAAATAATTTTTTCTTATGTCCAGCTACCGTTGAGTTTGAAGAGTTTCCCATAAAAATCTGCTGCTCTTCTTCATTCACATCTTGATAAGTAGAGAACATCTTCCTTTCAGAACATATATGACGAGTAGCTCTTGTGTCCACCCACCATTCCCTAAGATTGCTTCCAACCAGATTAACTTCCTATACGACTGCAGCTAAGTTCATGTTATCAATGTCTTTTGCTAATCTTTTCTCTTTAGTTAGATGAACTTCATTTGACTTCTTCTTGGGATTATGGCAGTCCTTTGCACGATGTCTAACTTTATCGCAGTTAAAATATTTTTCCTTAAATTTTTTGAATGAGCCTTGGTGTTTACGGTGACTTGCACCTTGCTTCCTTTTCTGATTCACTTTTTGTCCTTCTTCCACGATATTGGTTTTGGAGGGGTAAGATTGATTTTCAGTCTTATTTTTTGCCATACGGCTATCTTCTTCAACTCTTCATTTTAGAATTAAGTCATCGAGATCCATTTCCTTTCGTTTATGTTTAAGATAATTTTTAAAGTCTTTCTAAGTAGTCGGTAATTTTTTGATTAGTGCGGCCACTTGGAATGATTCGCTAATTAATATTTTTTCAGCCTTCAATTCATTTAGAATTGATTGAAATTCGAGGACTTAACTCATTATAGTTTTGGTAATAACCATTTTGAATTCAAAGAATCTACCGACTATGAATTTCTTCATACCGGCATCTTTAGATTTGTACTTTTTATCTAAAGACTCCCAAAGTTCTCTTGCCGATTTCATAGGACTGTAACAGAAAATCAACATGTTTTCATGCTTTAACTGTTGCAATAGATTGCCTGTCAGATTCATCTTCGCTGAGTTTTGGGCAGTCTTTATATAAAAACCTTGCTGAATTTAGAGTTGTCAGATAAAATAGTATTTTTTGTTGCCATCTTTTGAATTCAAAGCCGTTGAATTTTTTCAGTTTTTCACCCGGACCCACATTGGCAGGAGGAACAGAAGTTTGCATTGCGGATGCCGTAGTTTCTGTACAACAAAACAGGAAAACCGAATTAGTATACAACTTACCAATCATACACGTTACTTAAATAAAATATATTAATTAAGTAGTCCAAAACAGAATTTTGTACACGTTACTTAATTAGTATCAATAGATAATACAAGTTACTTAAGTATTAAAAGTATTACTAATTAATACCCTTTAGTATTAGCACACGTTAGTAATTAGTAACAGTGTTACTTGTACTAAAATTACTTAACAAATCTAATTAAGTACACGTTATTTAATAATACTTAACAAATCTAATTAAGTACTCGTTATATAATAATACTTAACAAATCTATTAAGTACTTAATAAGTACACTACTTATACTTAACAGTATAACTAATTACAAGCGGTGTGTCGTGCGTTGCACGTATTCTTCACACTGGGTTTATTCAGTAGGTAGTTATGAAGAGATTTTAGGGATAGTTTAGGGAGAGAGAAAGTGATAGAAAATCATGGAAGAGATTTAATTTTTTTTGCAAAAGTGAGACGGTTTTGTTTTGGTGAGAATAAAATTACTAATTTATTCTTTTTTCAGGGGCAAAAGATGACCATTATATCCTTTCAGAGTGAAGTTAAACTTTAACAAAAAATAATTTTTAAAGGACACCAAAAGTAAAAAGCCCCAAAAAAACCTCATTCTCTTAACTAATAGTATAGATATACTTTAATAACAAATCTAATTAAGTACTTAATAAGTACACATTAGTAATACTTATTCAAAAAAACTCTTAGCTGATCCACACACGTTAGTATAACTACTTTAATAAGTAGTACTTATTAAGTATCCTATTTAAATAGAATACGTTACTTAATTAGGTATTCCAAATCAGAATTCTGTAAATATAAAATTACAGAGCAGTATCCTATTTCAATTAAATAGAATACCAGAACGAGAGGGAAATAATAATTAGAGTTTTGTAAGGATAGAACAAATCTAAGAGATAGATAACAGTAAGAAATGAGTTGAATATTGTCTTAAGATTGTCGTTTCTACTGTATCAAAATTTCTAACTAGAACGAAGAAGAAATCTGCAAAAACTTAAACGTTAAAAGAAAAAAAAACCAGAGAAGATCGAGGCTTGAATTAAATTCAATGTCCTTAAGACAATATTCGCCCTGCTACTGGTGCTTATGGTATCGATTGACAATTAGTCTCCCAGGTACAATGATCAAAATCCTTTGGTAAAGCACTTCAACGAAGGAAACACACAAATCACACTTATTTATTTTCTCTTGAACACAGATGTACACACTAAGAATTTTTTATATTTTAAAAGACTGGAACAAAAACCTATTTATAGATGATTATACGACTTTAAGGAGGAGACATAAACTATCTAAAAAGGTGTAAGAACCTAAAAGACACCTATTCAAGTATGAACAGATACCAACAAACTAGATTCATTCACATGGGACTCTTCGGGATTACTTAGTTTTTCTCATTCACCCGGAAACCATTTTGACGAGTAAATTCATATGGACCCACACATAAATTAGTGGTCCCACTTAATTTAATCCAAATACAACTCGATCAAAGCCAAGTTTCCAACATCTTTAACTCGACCTATTGAGTGATGATAGCTATACAATTTAAGGTTCAGTATTTCTGACCCTTACTCAAGCATTCTGTTAGAGTTAGGATCGATCTTGACTCGTTTCCTTGATTTACATAAAAAAATGTCGATGTAGTCAAGGTTAGGATTTAAAAAATGACACATTTCTTAAACTAGTCAAAATTAAGGTTTAATAATCGTGACCAACTATCAATCAAGCAAGTAGCAACCCTCCTAGGGTCAACTATAGCCCTAACTTTCTGCCAGGTTTACAACCAAGACTCAGAAAACCCAATCCAAGCCTCAAGAGCGATCACCTACTGCCCTCCGATTGGCTTTTGTCATGTTTTGGTGGGTGGTTAACAGTTTTAAAGGGCTACTCTTAGGGCATGTCATAAGGAATGTAGATATTTGGTTGTTAAAGTCAAGTATTATGGAACCTCTTTTACCTCAAAACTCTTTCTCCTCATCAAATCTAGGGATGAAAAAAGGAGATTGAGAGATCGATGGAGTTAGTCCTAGGCGATTGAGTTTGTCATCCAGGACAGTTTGTATTTGGCGTGACAGTAACTTAATCGTCCAGGAAAAATTCTTTCTCTGTACCAACAGAAACTTTGTGGCCAGTATTAAATGGTTTTGGCGACAGAAGCTGTCTCGCTCACTACTATTTCTACCACATTCCTCATTTTTTGAGTTACAACTTTAGCACTTGTTGATCCCTTAATCTATTTTTTGAGGTACGGAATATTAAAATTTGAAGTTTCCGTAGGACTTTCTCTTAGTACTAACAAGATGCTGCCACATTAGTTAAAAAACAAAATGAGCAGATTTTAGCATTTTCCTTTGAGAGTAAAAAAATATTTTCAATAGTGGCTTTAGACACAACTTAGGGTCTAGTTTTGAACCAGGCTTACTGGTTACTGGACCTAGACGAGATAGTAGTCAGCATTCAAAATATAAAAATGAATGATTTAAAATATTGCTGAATTTTCCAATCCAATCCCCATAATATATACTTCAACTTTTTGTTTACAGTAATTTTGGCTCAAATTCTAACAAGGATAATTTTATTTAGACCATGCCTTTAAACCTTGATCTATAAAAAAATTGTTTCAAATCCCTAAATATTATTAAAATTGAGTAAATTTCTAAATATTAATAAATTTTCTCCCTTTTAAAGAATGATAGCATTGTATAGGATTTGGTTCCAAGTATCAGGAACACCAGAAAGACACCAGTGACTACAATCCATTGCCTTTGGACCACCAAAGCCATACATGGATGGGTGCCCATCTTTTCTCAGCTGCGAAAGCGTCGTTATATCGAGCAAGTAAACTGGTGTCTTTATCGTTCTCAATACGTCTTTTAACACGTACACTGACTGAGGAGTACCCCCCAAATATGTCGACCCTTTTATCGGTTCCTTCTCATGCACACAGTTCTTCAAAACCGGCTCACTCCAGTCGCTCCCACTGATTCAAAGGCGTTTATAGACGAGGATGATATATAAAATAAATAAGGATGGTAAAATGAAATTTAATTGTTTAAGTTTGATTTAAAAGAAAACAATGAATTAAGATCATAGCAAAAATTAGGCCCTATGTTCTTACGATTTCAAAATGGTTTTTTTTAAGAAAAAGGTTATTTGTATACTTCATTTTAAAAGTCATAACGTCTGACGAAATAATCATCGAAATCCTTTAAAATTTTATATGAGAACTAATCAAAGGGCTTACTTGTAATGAGAAGGAGAAACCCCTTGGTAGAAGACTTGGGTTGTTGTAGGATCAACATTTGTGTCTACCCATTTGCCCCAAGTCATCAATGCTTTCTTGAAAGCAACCAAACGATCCATATCTTTGTATATCTTGCTTCCTTCTTGAATGTAGTCCCATCTGTAACACTTACAAGAGTTCGTCAAAATAAGAACCTAAGATTGTTATGAATTATGAATAATTGGGAACTAATATATATCCGTTCACACTTGATCGGTTCAAAACTCCCATGTGCATATTGTTAAATGATTTCGAGTTTTATGTGATGATTTCTTCACATAAATCGAATCGTTGAAGGTCATCTGATAACATGCACCACATGAGATTCTATTAACCGTGTTGGCCCATTATAGATTTATTCTATATAGTGAGTTTTCAATATCACGTACGGTTGTGTACTGCCTCTGCGATTCCACCAATGCCATGTGTTGAAGATCAATGTGTCAATTCCTTTCCATGCCTTGCTGCTCTGGATGGAGTCGAGTTTTAGAACCCGACCAATTTTTTCACTTACAACATCAACTAGGTAGACATTTCGTTGGAGCATCACTGAAATCTCATATTCCTACAAAAATATTTCTTTAATTTGATTCAGAATGTCAGATGTGGAAATATATATTTAGTTAAAAAATATGGTTCGTTTAACCCATTTAGACTTAGCGCGGATAGTATACTGTTCCAAGCTAATTTACTTGGTTATATACTTATATCTTCCTTTATTATATAAGTAGTATAGATGTTCATGGTTGGCCGACTCGGGCTTGGTGGCTAACTCGGTGGTGACTGAGTCCAAGTCAACCGAATCAGACCGAGTCAGATCACCATTATACGCTTTCTTATTTTTTTTATATTAATCACCATTATACACTTTCCATAAACATATGACACATACACTTTCTATACATTTTAATCTACAACTCTACACTTTTCATGCACTAAATCTACAACTGTATCCACTTTCCATTCACATACATGAGACATAACACCTTCCATAGAATCCATCACAATACTTAGAAATTAAGTTTTTGAATTTTGCAAATCTCTAAATATTCTTATATATCTTAACAAATCATGGCAACTACCAAATAAATACAAAATCAAACCTTACCATATACATACATTTAAAATTTAATTAACAAATACATACAAGGTAATCCTCAACTAAATAAAATAATTTATCGAAAATGTAAAAAAAGTCCCTAAAAAAAAAGTCATTGTGATTTTAATCCTTTTTTATAAATTTAGTCCTTAGTTTTGGACATAAAAGTCATAAAAATAGGGACTAAATTTATAAAATAAGGATTAAAATTATAATGACTTTTTTTTGAGGGACTTTTTTTACAAAACCCCTAAAATTTATAGGAGAAAAAGGAAAGCCAACCCTACAAATCTAAAATTTGTAAAAACTTAACAAATAAAAAAACTTAAAGAATTCAATTTTTTTTCAAAAAAAAAGTTACACAAAACTACCTTTCTATCAAGACTCGACTTAGTCGTCCAAGCCGAGTCGAGCGAGTTGGCTTAGTCACAACCGAGTCAAGCCCGAGTTCAATACGAGTCGAGTTTGGTTATAGTAAGCTAGTTAGGTTGGGGCCGAGTCTAAGTCGAATCTAAAACGAGTCAAGTTTGGTTATAGTAAGCTAGCTAGGTTGGGTAATAAATTATGTAAGATTTTGTTTTAAGTTTAGCAATATACTAAAACTCAAAAAAAAAAAAAAAACTAGCTTTAGCATCTCTCAAATCTCTTTTCATATGAAAGCGGCCGGCAGAAGGTGATGGGTACATGTAACTATGGTCACCATCAAAAAGCTCGCTTGTGGTTGTGGCCTGTGGGTCACTCCAATTGATGTCATTTGTCCCTAGTCTCGTAACCAACTATCATTTTTGCTGATTGGCCTTGTCGTGACTCGTGATCGAAAATCATTACTCTTGATTGGTGGTCCATCAGCCTTTGCAATTTTCGAGCCACCAACCATAACACTGCACACTCTGGTCCATCTGTCACGTTAAAACACCGACGGTCTTCTATATTTTATTAACTAACATTTTATCAATCAATTTTAATTTTCATTAAAAATGAATCATAAATGGTCTTGATGATACTTACAAGTTTACAACCTTCATTTTCCAGTTGGATAATGCTAAACTTACATTAAATTCCTACTTAATTTCTTACCAAAAGCTAATCCGACAGTGGAACTATTGTTCACGTACCCTCGTGATCTGCATCTATCCCAAAGTGTTATGCATCTGCTGTAGATTGTAGCTTCGGTAGAAAATTTTGTAGGATTTTCGGTAACCCTAGCATTACCGTCAGTGGCGGAGCCACCATATGCCCAGTGGGGGCAGCTGCCCCCATTCATTTGTTTGAAATATATATACAATTTGTAAAAGTTTTTTATTTCTATTAATTTGTCCTCTAAAAAAATTTAAAAATCTTTAATTGGGAGTGTAACTATGGGAAAACTTTTAATTTTGACTTTTATTTTTTATAAAATTAATTTTGACTCAAAAGAAATTATACTTCTAAGCCACTTTTTATTTTTTAACATCCACTTATGTTTGCACCATATTCATACATCCAATTCTGGACCTAGACGATGATTGATTTTTTGTGAGGTCCGTGAGGATATTCTCCCCACCATGTAGATTTACTTTACCAAAGATTATATTATTCTAAACTTTTAACCAAACTAAAAGTTAGTTAAAATTATCGACAAAATAAATGACTCAAATTAAAATTAGAATCAACTTTGGATGATCCGATGGATGATTTTTCTGTGAGGATGATCTCTTCACAAAAGATCTTTTTATGTAATTAAAAGTTATAGGTTGATGTGATGAAAGGATGATCTAAATGGTAAGAAGATCTTTTCACAATAGAGAAAAAAAGAAAGAAAAAGAAAGTCCTTCGGTCATCTCCATTTAAGTCCTACATGCTGATGTAAACTGAGTGTAAAAATATGTGAGTTCTAGTTAAGAAAAGGTGGCAATAGAAATGAAGTTTGCCTTTTCTATTTTTGCCCCCACTAGGTTAAAATTCTAGCTCCGCCACTGATTACTGTTTGCAGTTTGAGTAATACCATTGTGAGAAAACTCATGGACAAATTAAGGGTTGACAAATATGTACGACGTCCTGATCGACCATCAGTACTAGCATACAAGTGTTTGTCTTACTTGTGAACAAAAATGGAGGTGACACATGATTTATTAACCCCTAATTAATTTGATCATTATATTTTATTTATTTTTTTGATAGTTTTAAACATTACGGTTCTACTTGGTATGCAGAAAAAATTTGTAAAATGCAAATTACCACAGTTGTGGTAGTGGTAGTTTGCATGGACAAACACGGCATAGGTATCCTAACTAGCAGAGGAATACCATACCAAGCAGCTGATTATCAATTTGCCCGGGAATAACTGCATATGCGAATTTTTCCTGCATACCAAGTAGGGCCTACGTGAATTGAAAATGCAAACAAACAATAGAATTTGAGTTATTTCTGTGAAACTAACCCAATTCCATTGAATTCAAATGCTATCAAACACAACCAAAAAAAATAAAAGCATGGTAAAAAAATTGTTATCGATTGAAAAACCCTAACTTACAGCGATTTTGAATGTGGAGATGGATTCTTGTCTGTCCATAGTGTAGTTAGCACTTGGCACTGCAGAGTGAAGCAAACAGATTAGTGATTCATACTGATTCTTGCTTAGAGAGTCCCCCACAAACATGATGCTTTTTCCTCTAAATCTCCTCAAGAAATCCTGACCGTCAAACCTACAACATTGGATATCCCAAATCTTACATCAGCTTGGGTCTATTTTTTTTTTTTTAAGCGATCACAGAAAATTTCTTGGTTCATATTTGTTTTACCAAATAGAGAACACCAAAAAGAGATTAGAATAAAGTGGGTTGAAGATGACTCGTTTATATTTACTATGTAGATCATATCCAAAAAATCAATTCAAATGGAGGCCTCTAAACACCATGAACTTGAAAAAAAAATTAAAAAATAACTCTAATCTTAAGTTAGGGCACACGTTAGACCCTAAAACTTAAATCCTAAACCCTATAAACTGGACCTATTAAAAAATAATGATGATGTTTATGCTTTGCAACATGGGTTTCAATTTAGAACTAACATAGACAAGTGTGCCATTTTTACTTGTTAATACAAACATGAACATAGAGAATCTATGTCACATGAGTGAAAAATTTTAAACTGACAACACATATTCAATTTCAGTATAGTCTCTGAATCTTACATCAATTATAGGGTCACCAATAAAAATCAGAATTACAGTATTAATCAATTCATATTGCTTTCAGACGGACATACACTCACTCACTGTGCCTCGTAGGTTGTGCCACCAAAAAAACAACTTTTTCAAGTTTTTGGCTCATTATTAGTAATGAGATTTCACTACACAAAATCACTAATAACACAACTCCATAGTGTATTTCAATTCACTATTGATCCAAATTTAGAACTGAAGTCAAATGATAATTAATCAACGATTTTATAAGTCGAATTCGACGGTGATAACGGTTTCGATCGATATCACAGTTACATCCAACGGCCGATATATAATATCACTCTATAATATTTCCTAACAAAAAAAAATTATAAGAACAAAAGATTTGTACCTGGCCAATTCACAACCTTGAGGCTTCCATCTGTATTTGAGGTACAGATTTTCGGGTCGACCGTTACGTTGGCAATTATATTCCCGTTCGATTAACGGGCATTTCGACGAATCGTAAAGAGGATATGAATCATCAAAAACCCAAGAACCTGTGAAAAAATCACACCCCTTATTGGATTGTAACTTGTTTACATTATTAAGAAACAGCTGATGATCAGTAGCAAATGTTTGTTGAAGAAAAATGGATGAAATCAGTATGAAGATCACTAGAAGAAAAGAAGAAGAACCAAACAACAAATCCATCTCTCTCTCTCTAAAATTTTTGTTTTTTCGGAAGAAAAAAACAGATTTAGAGAGAGATGGGTTTGTGTGAAAAAAGGAAATGAAGAAAGGTTATATAAAGTAATGGTTTGATCTGTTTTTTCATGGGGGCATATAAAGATGAGGTTGTGAAATCTAATACAGATTTATAACGTTTTAAAAAGGGGAAAGGTTGGGTTGTTTTTATACTTCGGTACTATTATAATTTATGATGGGTTTAGGTCTAGTATTATAATCAGAACCGTTGAATCGATGGATCCCATTTAGTTAGATGATTGTGATTTGGGTCTCTAATGAGATCTTGTTCATTGGCTTTGTGATGGATGGTTAGATTTATTAGACTGTGAAATTTTTTTTATTATGCTGTGTAAGAAAGTCGTTTTGAGAAACAATAGGACATGAAACATAATATCATCGCTTTTGTGAAAGTGGGTTTAATTGTTTCTTAAGCCTTGCTTGGTATGAATGGAAAATTCGCATCTGCAAATATTTCCTGTCAAATTGATAAATCAGCTGCTTGGTATGGTATTCCTCTGCCAGTTAGGATACGTATGGCCATGTTTGTCCATGCAAACTACCACTACCTCAGCTGTGGTAATTTGCATTATACAAATTTTTTCTGCATACCAAGCAGGGCCTTATTTGAGAGAGAGAGAGAGAGAGAGAGAGAGAGAGAGAGAGAGAGAGAGTTGCAGTGCACGCGTGCAGATGCTGGCTAAGTTTTAATTCACCCGTGTGCTGGCTGGACCCACAATAATGCTAGCTGTAATGAGCTCATTTCCAATAATTAGGGTGGTAGAGGGAGATGATTCAATGGCTTATTTTTTTCGATGTTCTTCTATTTATGTAGATCATCCTCAATAAAAATTAGTTCATTCTAAAACTTATCAACATTCCATTATTCAATAAGAATGACACAAAAAAATTAACCTTTGGATCATCTGCATGTGAACTCCATGCAAATAACATAATTGTTTAAAACATTTTATGAGAAATATCTACATAATTAAAATAACATCATCACCAAAAATTAACATTTGATTCATCTGTACGTGGGGCTCGGTGCAAATAACGTTATTGTTGGGAACATTTGGTCTTGACTTGATGGTTGTAGACTTGTGGAGTTATGCTAGAGTCTAGACAGAGTGACACCACTTTTATGTTCTTACGATGGACTATAGGACCTTCTTGAAGATAATTAAAATGGTAAATATTTTGTGAGGATGATCTGAAACCAGCTAAATCATCCCCAACAAAAGCATATTATTTTTTGAAACTTCTAACCCATTAGAAAATTAAACAGTAGAAATGACACTAATTTGCTAACTAAATAGATTGATAAATAAATTTTAGTGAGTGAATAAAGCCCAAATTTGCTACAATAAATTTTGGTACTTAACGAAGGGATAAAATCTTAGCCACACAACTAAACGCATTTAATGCGTGTTTCCAAATGTATTCTTATAGATGTGTGGTTGGGATCTTATCTTTAACCTTCTTTTTTTTCATGACCCGCCATTCGTACTCGCTTGATTTGGGATAGGTGCAGTCCCTCTGTCCCACATTTGTGGGGAAATTACATGGAGTGATTTACCCGTAGTAATTCTGCATCCGCTATGGAGATGGACTACAAGAATTAATCCACCACCAACTTTTTTACAAGTAATAGCACTATGAGAAGACTGGAACTCGAGACCACAAAGTACATACTCATATAAACAACCACAATAACCAACCCTTGTTGGTTATCTTATCGCCCTAATTTCACGCCCCGCTCACACGTGTACCAATATTGTCCCTGCTTTATCCACCCCCCGGAGTACAGGGTTTTGTTCTTAGGTGAGCCCAGAGAGCTGATGTAATACCCCAAGAAATTTCATAATATAAATTTTACACCTAACATATTTAAGATGGTATTATACCCATTTAGGTGTGTATTGATTTGAGAAATAAATTTCTCATATGCATGGAAATTGCATGGAAAGCATTAAGAGAGAGTTATCTCTAAAAAAAAAAAATAATAATTAATTAATTAATTAATTAATTAAAATAAAAAAATATTATTTTAATCAAAAAAACGTGGGCTACGCTACAGTAGCCGGCGGCTACTGTAGCATCCCATTAACAAAAATAAAAAAAAATTTTTTATATTAAAAAATTAAATATTAAAATAATAATAATAATAAAAAATCCAAAATTTTTTTCTATATAAACCCCCCCTTATTTCCTTCTTCAAAACACAAAATTCCCTCTTTTATTTTATGTTTACACCCCTGTTACACCTCTAATTTCTCTCCCCAATATACATATTTTCCTTACTTCCCTTAACATACCTCTTCATCTACATCCTCTCTCATTAAATCTATAATAGTTACTAGTATTATCATCAAAATCATTGAGAAATCGAGGATTTACATCATCGATCATCACATCTGGAAGTAAGAAATCAAGTAGGTGATAAGAATTTGGCATCAAATTGAGGTAGGTGGGATCCCTACTATAAACAAAATCTAATTTTATGTTTTTGTTATGAAATTGCATATGAAATGTATTTATCTTGCATGGTTACATTTATTTATTTAATGCAAGGGTTGAGTTTTTATTCATAAGAAAAATGAATTAAAGGAAGTTTAATAATAACTTGTTATCTAGATTAAAAACAAATCTAGATGGTATCGGTAATGGGAGACCCCCATAACACCTGCAGGTACCGTTGAGTTCCGACTTGAGGAGACGGTGGACACCGATGTAATGGACTTAAAATAATTAATTAATGGTTAATTATTGAAAGATTTAAAAAGAAATCTCTTTTTATGCATTAATATGGTAATTTTTGCATATTTCAAATCTAGTATTTTTGGATAGTTTGCACCTACTGAGTTTTACTCACCCAATATTTTCCCCCCTACAGATCAAGTTGAGGGCGAAAGATTTTAGGAGGTGCGGTTCAAAGAGATAGCTTGGATCTCTTGAGTTAGTATGTTTTATATATTGTATTTGAAGAATAATTACTACTATATCACTTGGGATTATGGGTTATTTATGAGAATTATGATATGTAATATTATAATTATTTAGTTTTATGTTGGATTTAGAACTAAGCAAATGTTGTATTAATTTGCATTTAATTTTCATGTCATTGAATTGAAGTAATTATGTTTTACACAAATTTATATAATTTTCGTAATTGTTACTGTCAGTTTTAGAAAATCACATTTTTGGGTATGTTTCGCTCAAAATTGACAAAGGCCTATTTCTACAACAAATAAAGATCTCAAATTTTTCTTTCCAAAATGGTATTATCCATGTAATTCGGATTTCTGGTTAGGAAGTAATTTCAGTTTCAAATTTATGATTTCTGGATAATTTAAGAAATTCGAAGTTATTTTTCTGAGATTGTGTATAAATCTGTTACTAAACTTGAGGCCTAGTTTTGAGTATCTTATGATCCGAATTAGGCTCGGTCTATTTCTACTGAAGTTGTAGAACTTTAAATCTATTTTCCAGAATGGTTTTATTTATACAATTCTGATTTACGGTTATGAAACTATGACCATTTTACTGAAGTATGTACAGTTAAGTACGAAAAATATTTTCAACAGAATTTATTTTTGTTTTTAAATTTACTTTGATTACTAAATTGTAATTAATGTTGACAAAAATTGACTGGTTTATCTTTTAAAAAGAGAAAGTAAGCAATTTTATTCATTGCTTTAAATTACACTTCATTTACACTCTTCACGCCTCGCCTTCCGGACTCATTGAATCAGGTTGGATTTTAGAGTTCCGAAAATCGGGGTGTGACAACTTGGTATCAGAGCACAAGTTCCTGATTTCTTGGGCTTGTGAGTTTTAAATTTTCCATAAAAATATATATTTAGTTAAAATTTTTCATAATTCCTTCTCAATTTTTTTTTACCTAAATGATTTATGAGCTTGTTTTCTATTTTTTTTTAAATTAGAAAATAGGCAAAGTTCAGTAGCTATGAAGAGTGAATCTTGTTGCAAGTATAGTTGGGATGGGAAATTAATAACTAAAAGCTTTATTATTAATCTATTGTATGTATATAGTTATAATTAGGAATTTTTTTATAGAAAAACCTAATAGGTAATTAATTGTGTATTGAAGAATGGCACGAGGAAATTCAAGGAGAAACGTTGAAGAACTTTACGATGCACCAATAGAGATGGAAGGTGAAACATCTCAACAACCACAATCAGAAAATGAAGAAATAAGAAACCATACACAACGTGTCGAAGAACAACTCGAGCAAGTTGTAGGTATCCTACATGGAATAGCAGCAAATATGCAAAGGCAAAATCAACCAACTCCTCCGGCCGCAGTTGTACCCGAAGACCGACCGACCTCAATTCTGAAGGAATTTCAGAGATTAAATCCTACCGAATTTTCTGGAACGGAAGACCCACTGGATGCAGAAAGATGGTTCATGGGAATCCGTAAGAAGCTTATTACAATAGGAGCTGCCGAAGAACATTGGGTAAGAATCGCTACGTTCATGCTCAAAGGTGAGGCTGATCTCTGGTGGGATAACATCAGAGAAACTCACGATGTCACTTCGATGACCTGGGTAGAGTTTGAAGCCTTATTCTTTGAACAATATTTCCCAGAAACTGATAGAGAACAAAAAAGTATAGAATTTGCTGAACTCATACAGGGTGACATGAGTGTCACCCAGTATGAAAAGAAATTTCGAGAATTATCACGGTATGGACCACATCTAGTTTCCTCTGAAATTCTAAAGGCACGAAAATTTGAAAGAGGGCTAAAACCGGGAATACGTGGCAAGGTGGTCCCGTTGTGTCACCAAACATATGCACGGGTGGTTCACACTGCAAGAGTTATCGAGGCGGACTGGGAAAGCAGTCAAAAATCTCGAGAACAAAATAACAAGAACAAGAAGTAGAAGACAAACCCACCAAATAAGACTCAAGGTCAAGGGATCAAGGCATAACAGCATAACATTGAACTTAAATATTTTAAGTGTAAACAACCCGAACATCTTAAAAGGAATTGTCCATTGTTGAATCAAGGAGAACAACTACGACCGCAACAACACCAGCTTGAGTGGAGACCTCAACAAGGACAAACATCTGGGCAAAATCAGAGGCAACCTCCACCAGCGAGACCCCAACATCAACAACAGTACGTGCAACCCCAGAATAATCAAGGAAGACCTCCCTTCCAACAGAGAAATCCTGCACAACCATATCAGCCAAGGCCTCAACAACAAAACCA
>MVGT01003004.1:122234-143686 GCA_002174775.1 Macleaya cordata
TAAAATAATTAACTAACTAATATAAATATAGGGGTATTAAATATAATATATATTGTGCTTATCAAATACCCCCAAACTTACACTTTGCTAGTCCTCGAGCAAACCTAAAACTAAACTAGTCCTAATGAAAACAATAAAATCTTAACTCACTTTCGCCGGAATCGCGATTGCACTTAGCATGTGCAATAAGCCGTTAAACCCCTAGGTTACCCCTAGTGGACGAGTGTTGTCTCGTGAGGGTTTGTAGTTAATCTACCCACAAAATTATAAGTTCAAAATAAAACAGGGTTTATAATATTGTTTCAGAAAAATTAATGTATCGAATCATAAACATATGCAATTAACAACAAAATTTTAGCAAGCTAATAAACATGAAATAGAGTTCAGAACACTATCCAGACACTAAAAACCTTTCACAAATATTCAAGTCTATGAGTTAGAAGTAAATAGCCAACAAAAGTGTAATTCTAATTATGAGAAAACCACAACCTTGATCACCTTCCTAATACATTTCGCCTCGACTTCAGCCTTATGGTTATACCACAAAAATAAAATATTCAGAATTGTTTCACTCTTATATGTGAGTATGAATAAAGCACAAAACAAAAGACACATATATATTGAAGAACGAACTATTTTCAAAGGACTGATCTCATAGAAAGGAATATCAACCACTACATTGAGGATGTGGATGCTCACTCAACTTCTCACCTGATCAACAATCTAACCTCACTTTTTCTAGTATCTAATAGGGTCATATAATGAGTAGAATAGAATGAAGTATAATATACATAGTAGAAGGGTGTAGGATTTCTGAGAAGATAGGGGCCTTGGATCTTTTAAGCCGGACACCACTTGAATTGTACATCTTCACTTTTTCTTCAGTTGTTCTTTAACTTGAACTATTTTGAATTTGACTTCTTCATTTTTACTTTTTTTAATTATTTTGTAGAAGAAAAATCACCACTTCTTGCATGTAGAACTTCATCTTGATATAGCTCAATTGAAGACATATACATATTGTCCTTATTTTCTTTTCTCTATCATCCCTATACACTTCTCAGAAACAATGGGTGAAAAATTGTAAAGATGTAGAGGTGATGAAAGTGAAACCTAATTGACCTATTATCATCTACCAAGTCAAGAAAGGTATGTTATGCATCATTTCAGACTACAAGATTAAGATTTTTGCAATCCTAATGTCACCCTCAGTGGTTGAAAAATTATAGCACTCATGANAACAAGCTCTCTAAGTTTAATTTAATGAAAGCAATAATCCAAGAAATACATAAGTTAAATCAAGCAATAAACACACAAGCTCGGTTTATTTAACTTGAGTCATATTCCACTTGCAATCAAATGAAAATATCCCATAATCGTTGACAACAATCCGCTACTTTTGTCTAGAAATCTTGACAAAAAGAATCAAAACACTAAACTAGCAATTAAATAACTATCACATTCATCTAGTTGCACACCTAAACAAACGAGACAACAATTCATGACAAATAAAGCAGTGAAATATTAACAATTTCAAAAGAGACATGAAAGGAAAATTCTGAAATTAATTAGTTAAGAATCATGTCTAGGGTTTTGAAATTCACCCTTAACCAAATAAAGAAATCAACTACACATATTTAAAAGATTCAAATACATATTCATTAAGAAAACTAATTAAAAGGAAAGGAGGAGAGGGTTTATGAGGTTGCAAACAAATAAGGTGCTGTTTGGCCCCTGTTTTGGGCGTGAAAAATAGCAGCAACTTCTTTGTTTTGTGCTGTTTTGGTGTTGAAGAAAAAGCAGGGCAGCAGCAGCTCTTGGATTCTCTTGCGTGAACAACCAAGCATCAACCTTTTTCTCCTGCCTTGGCCGTGAAGAAGATGAAGGACGAAGAAGAAGGCAACAACAGCTCCAACCTTTGTTCTGTGCGTGTTGAAGAAGAGGTAGCAGGTTCCTGGTTCGTTAAGAATAAGGAAGAAGGAGAAAACCAGTAGCAGCAGCCCCTTCTCTGCACTCTCTTATGCGTAGAACACAGTTGTTCTTTGTCTGAAGAAGAAAAAGGGCAGCACAGCAGCAGTTGTTCTTTGTTTGAAGAAGAAGCAGCTTTCTCTTACGTCAGGATGAAGAAGAAGAAGAAGCAGCAGCTGCTGCTGTCCAAAAGAATAGAGGAAGAAACGACAGCATCTTCTCTCCTCCAACCCTCCTCTGTGCGGCACCAGAATAACAAGCAGCAGCAGCTGCACCTACCGTCCAAAAGAAGAGAGCAGAATAATAATAACAAAAAACCCTAGCAGCTTAATAATAATCCCTACTTTCCCACGTTTTTTTATACATATCTCTGCCGACCTCTCTATCCCAAGCAGCTGCTTGTTTCTTCTTTTATATTTTTTTTTGAAGAATAAAACCTTGACTTCCTAAAACACCCTTATCTCTTAGCAGCAGCCAATTAAATTTCCAAATTGATAAAAGATTATAACTGGTGGGTCCCACTTGATTTATATCAAAGAAATTCCATGTAGAAGGAGCCAAATGTTGTAACTTGTCAATTTTTACCGCATTTTAACCACTCCACTCATGTTCCCTGCACGCAACCAAAACACACTTAATTAATTCAAATAGAATAAAATAATTAACTAACTAATATAAATATAGGGGTATTAAATATAATATATATTGTGCTTATCAAATACCCCCAAACTTACACTTTGCTAGTCCTCGAGCAAACCTAAAACTAAACTAATCCTAATGAAAACAATAAAATCCTAACTCACTTTCGCAGGAATCGCGATTGCACTTAGCATGTGCAACAAGCCGTTAAACCCCTAGGTTACCCCTAGTGGACGAGTGTTGTCTCGTGAGGGTTTGCAGTTAATCTACCCACAAAATTATAAGTTCAAAATAGAACAGGGTTCACAATATTGTTTCAGAAACATAAGCAATTAACAGTAGAATTTTAGCAAGCTAATAAATATGAAATAAAGTTCAAAACACTATCCGGACACTAAAAACCTTTCACAAATATTCAAGTCTATGAGTTATAAGTAAATAGCCAACAAAAGTGTAATTCTAGTTATGAGAAAACCACAACCTTGATCACCTTCCTAATACATTTCGCCTCGACTTCAGCCTCACGGTTAGACCCTCAAAAATAGAATATTCAGAATTGTTTCACTCTTATATGCGAGTATGAATAAAGCATAAAACAAAAGACTCACATATATATATATTGAAGAACGAACTATTTTTAGAGGACTGATCTCATAGAAAGGAATGTCAACCACTACATTGAGGATGGGGATGCTCACTTAACTTCTCACCTGATCAACAATCTAACCTCTCTTTTCCTAGTATCTAATAGGACGATATAATGAGTAGAATAGAATGAAGTATAATATAAATGGTAGAAGGGTGTAGGATTTCTGAGAAGATAGGGGCCTTGGATCTTCAAGTCGGACACCACTTGAATTGTACATCTTCACTTTTTCTTCAGTTGTTCTTTAACTTGAACTATTTTGAATTTGACTTTCTTCTTTTTCACTCTTTTTTTTTTTTATATTCTTTTGTAGAAGAAAAATCACCACTTCTTGCATGTAGAACTTGATCTTGAAATAGCTCACTTGAAGACATATACACATATTGTCCTTCTTGTTTTCTTTTCTTTATCATCCCTATATACTTCTCAGAAATAATGGGTGAAAAATTATAAAGATGTAGAGGTAATGAAGGTGAAAGCTAGAAAAGTCAATAATGGAATGATGATGGACTTTTAGATGGCAATGAAGGTGAAACCCAATTGGCCTATTATCATCTACCAAGTCAAGAAAGGTATGTCATGTATCATTTCAGACTACAAGATTAAGATTTTTGCAATCCTAA
Organism: Macleaya cordata; assembly: GCA_002174775.1. Taxonomy (NCBI): domain Eukaryota; kingdom Viridiplantae; phylum Streptophyta; class Magnoliopsida; order Ranunculales; family Papaveraceae; genus Macleaya; species Macleaya cordata. The sequence continues at coordinate 126,111 of MVGT01003004.1, forward strand.
TGTCACCCTCAGTGGTTGAAAAATTATAGCACTCATGAGATCAACGAAAGTGCCGAAAAATAACTGTGAGATTGAGTAGCTCTTCATTCTACTCAGAATTAACGCAGAAGAGATCTCTCAACGGACAATGAAAGGCCAACAAACTCACACTAGGTAAATAAAAATAAGTCTCCACTAATGATTATTCGGGATCTCTTAGTTGGACTCAATCTTCACTAAGATTACAGTAATGTGGCTATATGCAAGAATTTCTCTAAGACTCGATATTTCTGAAATACTTTTAGCAAAGGGATAGTATAATAAACTAAAAATTTAAAATTTATTAGGAAACTAAAAATCATAATGTTAAAATTGCAAAGCTCCTAATTCACATCATCAACATGAACCCTATTCCATTTTGAAACTCATGGGCACGAGAAATAATTTTTTTTTCTCCCTTACCCCCAAACTTAAATCAAACATTGTCCTCTATGTTCCTAAGTATAAATCTAGGAATAGCATGAACACAAAAGATATGCTGAAATAAATACAGGAGTAAGGGAAGAGATTACCATGAAGCGAATCAGTGCCCAAAAATAGCAATGAATAAAACAAGCAATGAATCAAATAATGAGGAGTAAAAGTAAGAGAGAGCAAATCTGAGTATGACGTGCTCTCCACAGCTATAATTTTCCTCCATCCCTTGGGTTGCCTCCCAATTAGCGTTTGGTTTAGTGTCCTCAGCCTGACTTGTACCCCTATTTATCCATCAAGAGACGCTGGTTCGTAGAGAGGTACCTCCTCTACATTGTGCATCACAAAAGTTTCATAATAAGGTTTCAGTCTATGTCCATTCACTTTGAACTCCTTATCCGTCTTCAAGCTTCATTAGTGTTTTGATTCGTTTTGTCAAGATTTCTAGACAAAAGTAGCGGACTGTTGTCAACGATTATGGGATATTTTCGTTTGATTGCAAGTGGAATATGACTCAAGTTAAATAAACCGAGCTTGTGTGTTTATTGCTTGATTTAACCTATATCTTTCTTGGATTATTGCTTTCATTAAATTAAACTTAGAGAGCTTATTCTAGGTTATTTAATGGAAAGAGATTGAGTGAAGAGCTTGTTTTACTCAACGACAAAGTGGAGAAGAATCGAGATAATCGAGCTTGTGATTGTCTTAGGGTTATTAATTTCAAAAGACAGTGAAAGATAAATCTGATCATTAACTATAAATCATGTTTAGAGGTGGCGAATGATCTCTTAACCATATTTCTCATCATATTTACTTAACCTTTTAAATTCAATTTTTCTTAGATTCTAATTTAGCTAATTGTGTTCTTTTAATTTGTTTACATATTAAATCAAAGCCAATCCCCCCCCAATCTTTACGTGCAACGTGTTTAGTGTATCTTTAGTGTGTACACATAGTCTTAGTTATTTCTCTTCAGTTTAAGTAGGTTTTAAATTTTATTTTAATCTTTAGTTAGTTTCGATTTGTTTTGTGTCAATAACTTATAAATTAGGAACAATCTTCTGCGGGAATGACCCTTGCTTACTACTATACACAATAACGATCTTACTTAATGCAGGATTTAAGTGATACACTTTTTAGCGTATCAATTTTGGCGTCGTGTCGCCGGGGATTGTTTTTCCTAATTAATTCGTTATTTGTTTTGTTTTCTATTTTAGTATTTGTTCTAAATAGTTTTTGTTTTTATTTGTCTAGGTATTTTATGAATGAATGTCCGAGCTTACTGGTGAAGAGGTAGATCAAAGGCTTAAAGGGATATTGGAATTCACATCATCTTATTTTAGGTCAAAAGAGCAGTTTGCACCTTTTCCACCTTCAACATCATCTTCACATCCAATTTCAACACCACCTGAATACACTCGAGCATTACATACTTCCCTTCCACCTAGTCCACCAAGGGACTCGTCAAACCAGTTAGTTACATTCGAGCAAGAAGATATGGCAGGGAACCACAGAACACTTAAGGAGTTGGCGGCACCAGATTTGGACCAGCAACATTTTTGTATTCAGATTCCTCAACTTGAGGGTGTTGTTGAGCTCAAATCGGGAATGATACATCTTTTACCAACTTTCCATGGTTTTGCAGTGAAAATTCTAGCAATTAAATAACTATCACATTCATCTAGTTGTGCACCTAAACAAACGAGACAGCAATTCATGACAAATAAAGTAGTGAAATATTAACAAATTCAAAAGAGACATGAAAGGAAAATTCTGAAATTAATTAGTTAAGAATCATGTCTAGGGTTTTGAAATTCACCCTTAACCAAATAAAGAAACCAGCTACACATATTTAAAAGATTCAAAGACATATTCATTAAGAAAACTAATTAGAAGGAAAAGAGGAGAGGGTTTATGAGGTTACAAACAAATATGGTGCTGTTTGGCCCCTGTTTTAGGCGTAAAAAATAGCAGCAACTTCTCTGTTTTGTGTTGTTTTGGTGTTGAAGAAAAAGCAGGGCAGCAGCAGCACTTGGTTTCTCTTGCGTGAACAACCAAGCAGCAGCCTTTTTCTCCTGCCTTGGCCGTGAAGAAGATGAAGGACGAAGAAAAAGGCAGCAGCAGCTGCAACCTTTGTTCTGTGCGTGTTGAAGAAGAGGTGGCAGGTTCCTGGTTCGTTAAGAATAAGGAAGAAGGAGAAAACCAGTAAAGCACTTAACTTGCTATATGTTCTAGTTTACAAGCTTCCTGATTCCTGCTAGAACTGCTGCACTTTGAACCAATCTCCAGTTCAAAGTATGTCCGTCATGGACTATGGAGCATACCAACTCCTATACCAAGGTACTTAGACTCCACAACTCCTTTTCCCTTAAAATAAAGGCACAAATCTATTTTATACAGCAGCTGTTCTTTGTTTGAAGAAGAAGCAACTCTCTCTTACGTCAGGATGAAGAAGAAGAAGAAGCAACAGCTGCTGCTGTCCAAAAGTACAGAGGAAGAAACAGCAGCAGCTTCTCTCCTCCAACCCTCCTCTGTGCAGCACCAGAATAACAAGCAGCAGCAGCTGCACCTACCGTCCAAAAGAAGAGAGCAGAATAATAATAACAAAAAAACCCTAGCAACTTAATAATAATCCCTACTTTCCCACGTTTTTTTATACATATCTCTGCCGACCTCTCTATCCCAAGTAGCTGCTTGTTTCTTCTTTTATATTTTTTTTGAATTATAAAACCTTGACTTCCTAAAACACCCTTATCTCTTAGCAGCAGTCAATTAAATTTCCAAATTGATAAAAGATTATAACTGGTGGGTCCCACTTGATTTATATCAAAGAAATTCCACGTACAAGGAGCCAAATATTGTAACTTGTCAATTTTTACCGCATTTTGACCACTCCACTCATGTTCCCTGCACACAACCAAAACACACTTAATTAATTCAAATAGAATAAAATAATTAACTAACTAATATAAATATAGGGGTATTAAATATAATATATATTGTGCTTATCAGACCATTTCAAACTCCAAGATAATCCGTAAGGTGCTGAGATCTCTCCCCGAGAGATTTGAAGCCAAAGTTACGGCTATTGAGGAGAGTAAAGATATTGATGCTCTTCTCCCTGAAGAACTTGCAGGTAATCTCAGGACATTTGAATCAAACTTTCGATCATCCAAGAAGCCAAAGAACATTGCCTTCAAGGCTTCCAAGCAAGTGGCAAGCAAGGATGACAAATCCTCCGATAACTCTAGTGATGAGAAAATGGCTCTTCTCTTCAGGCAGTTCAAGAAGTACTTGAAGAAGAAATGAGGATTTCAGAAATTTAACAAGAACAATCATTCCTTCTCTAATTCTAAACCTCATGAGAATGTCAAGTTATTTGACAAGAAATTTGAGAAGAAGAAGGGTGATGAGATTCAATGCTACAAATGTCGTGGATTTGGCCATATAACAAGCATTTGTCCAAACAAAGGAAGCTTAAGCCACTCAAAGGTCAAGAAGCAATAAATGTCACTTTCGATGATTCATCATCAGATTTTGGATCTTCTCAAGAGAGTGAAGAAGAGATGAGACAAAATTACGTCACCTTTACTACCTCTCTAAAGTCATCACAAGAATAAGGTGACAACGAATAAGACATTTTTAATCAATCCTCTAGTGGTTATGACATTAGTGAAGAGGAACTCCAAGAAGAACAACTGTTCTCAAGAATTTTGAAGAGTAGCAAATACCTTTCAAGGACCAACAAGGAACTTCAAATGAAGGTCATATGCCTTGAGGTGGAAAAGAATAACTTGATTCTTCAAATGAATAAGGTCTCCAAGAAAGTATCGGAAGACACAGAAATCCTTGAACAAAAAGAAAAGAAATCAAGGTCCTTAAGAGTGAACTTGGGATGGCAAATAAGAGAGTCATATCTCTCCTTGATGAGATAAAAGTGCTAAATGAAGAGCTGAGTAAGTCAAAAGAGATGTTGATAAAGTTCAACCACGGGTCGAACAATCTAATGTCAATGTTGATAGGGGCAAATAACTCGGATGACAAAAAAGGACTCGGGTTTGATAATTGTAATGGTGCTAGTACATCAACCTCAACAACCTTTGTGCAAGCTAAGACCCTACCATCAAAAGGAGGAGTTGTTAAACAAGCACCAAGGATAGATGTCACATCTCAAGTTAAGCTAAGGGACAATAGGAGATCACCTAAATTGATCCACATATGCTTCTACTGTGGATTTCAAAGTCACTTGCAAAATACCTGCAAGTTTTACTTGGATGACCTCCACCACTTCCAAAGAGAATGGAAGATGCTAAAGAAGTTTAAGCGACTTGAAGAAAAAGCAAAAGCCTTAACTGGAGAGATTGGAAGACTGACAAATTCTAATTTTGATAAGAACAAATATAGTAAGAGACCATATGTGAAGGAGAAAAGTAAGCAAGAAAGCACACCTAAGCCAAAGGATGCAGCTCCTAAGAAGAAAGAAAAATGGATTTAGGTGAAGAAAAATGTTGAAACTAAAGCTTTGGTGGCACTCATTGCATATAAAGCTACTATACATCGGATTGGTTTCTAGATAGTGGTTGCAGCCGACGCATTACCGAAGACAAAGAATGCTTCTCACATCTTAAGAATTTCTCTGGTGAGAATGTTATCTTCGGAGATGGGAGCATAGCCAGGGTAACTGAGAAAGGAACAATCAATCTTCCTGAAATTCTAGAGATTCATGACGTACATCGAAGGTATGCATGCCAATCTCTTAAGTATTAGTCAAATTTGTGACTCTAACTATTCGATTACTTTTACCTCTCAAACGTGCATCATTAAAGATCCGAATGGGTTATAAAGCATATATGGAAAGAAAACTTCCAGCAACTGCTACATAGATGATACATCATCTAAATTGTTGTGTAATTTGACCAAGTTGGACACCACACTTCTATGGCACCAAAGGTTGGGCCATGTGAACTTTAAGGATCTTGCCAAGTTAACCAATAAAGAAGTTGTAAGAGGTGTTCTAAATCTGTGCAAAGAAGTTGATGGCAAGTGTGGAGCGTGTTTAGTGGGAAAGCAAATATGAAGTTCACACAAAGGCTCCAAAGATATTATCACGACTAAACCTCTTCAAGTGATTCATATGGACCTCATAGGTCCAATGAGAACTCAGACCATAGGAGGTACTAGTTACATTTTGGTTATGGTCGATGATTTCTCTCGGTTCACTTGGGTGGCTTTCCTCCGAAAGAAATCCGATACTTTCGATGAATTTTTTTGTTATTGCGCAAATAATTCAAAATGAACAAGAAAGAAAGATCAAAAGAATTCGAAGTGATCAAGGTACAGAATTCCATAACACCAAAGTTGAAGATTATTGTGGTGAACATGGAATCAAGCATAAATTTTTGGCACCAATCACCCCTCAACAAAATGGGGTTGCCGAAAGAAAGAACCGTGTCATTTAGAAATGGCAAGAGTGCTCCTTCATAGTAAAGGCCTAGCTCAAAGGTTTTGGGGAAAAGCTGTTTCCACAATATGTTACCTCGTAAACTGGGTTTACATGAGGACCAAGATCCTAAATACTCCTTATGAGCTGGGGTATAGGAAGAAATCGAATCTGAAATATCTTCGAATTTTTAGAAGCACATGCTACATATTGAGAGACCGTGAGCATCTAGGAAAGTTTGATGCAAAAAATGATGAAGGCATCTTCTTGGGGTATGCTCTGAACATCAGAGCATATCGAGTTTACAACAAGAGAACATAATCAATGATGGAGTTCATCAATATTGTGATTGATGACATGGGTTCAAGATGTGAAGATCCAAATGATGAAGTGTTGCCTCCAAATAGGTTAGCAGAAGGGAAGTCTTCCAAGGTCCAAGAGGAAGTCGTTTCAAATTCCGATGAATCCCAAGGAGCCACTCACAGTGATGAGACAAATGAGGAATCAAGTGAAATGTCCTAGAGAGTTAACTAGTTGTCTCTAATACTCAACGTCCCAAGTGGGCAAGGAGTCATACCGAAGAGAATATCATTGGGGACGAAACCACCAGAGTCAGAACGAGGAAACTAATAAAAAATATTATCAATTATGTGTGTTACCTCACTGATTTCGAACCAACAAACGTCTTTGATGCTTTTCAAGATAAGAGCTGAATCGAAGCAATGCAAGAAGAACTCAACCAATTCTCACGTCAAGACGTTTAATTTCTAGTACCAAGGCAAAATGACATCAATGTCATTAGCACCAAATGGATATTCATGAACAAATTTGATGAATATGGTACGGTGATTCGAAACAAGGCCAGATTAGTTGCCCAAGGGTACAGTCAAATTAAAGGTGTTGACTTTGATGAAACCTTCGCACCAGTTGCTCAATTGGAGTCCATAAGACTAATAATGGTATTTGCATGTTACATGAAAATAAAGCTCTATCAAATGGATGTCAAGACAGCATTTCTAAATGGAATCCTTCATGAAGAAGTCTATGTAGAGCAACCAAAGGGGTTTAAAGATCCACATCAACCGGATTATGTGTACCGTCTCAAAAAGGCATTGTATGGATTGAAGCAAGCTCCAAGGATATAGTATGATCGACTCACCTCATTCCTACTCAAGAAAGGTTTCTCAAGAGGGGAAACCGAAAAAACATTGTTCATTCGGTGGTTAAATGATGATGTGCTTATGGCACAAATATATGTGGATGACATTATGTTTGGTTCAACTACCTCGAATGAAGCTGATTCATTAGACAAACTTATGAGCAAGGAGTTTGAGATGAGTATGGTTGGTGAACTTACTTTCTTTCTTGGGTTACAGGTCAAGCAAACTCATGATGGAATGTTTGTGTCATAAACCAAATATGCAAAGAACTTAGTGAAGAAGTTTGGTTTGGAATCTGCCAAGGTTTCCCGCACACCCATTAGTACTACTAAGAAGCTATCAAAAGATGAATTCGGAAAAGGGGTCGATCAAAAGACTTATCGAAGTATAATAGGGAGCCTCCTCTATCTCACTATAAGTAGACCAAATATATCTTTCAGCGTAGGAGCTTATGCCTGTAATCAATTTAATTCGACAGAGTCTCACTTGAAAGCCGTAATACTCATCATCCGATATGTCAAAGAAACTTTTGGATATGGGCTTTGGTATACCAAGGATACCAACTTCGAAATATGTGCCTACTCCGATGCGGATTGGGTTAGGTCTGTTAAATGAAGAAAAAAAAACTACACTTTCTAGGAAGAAGAAACAACCCATATCATGTTTGCAATTACTAGGGACCTTTTGATTAAAGACTCTATTTGTTAGGGACCTATTTGCAATTTTAATAAATCTTGTTGTAGTCAAACTGTTTTGTTTTCAGTTTGATTGTTAGTATAAAGGCTCTTCATGTCACGTGTTAGCTTGCTGCATGCTTCCTGTCACGTGTTAGCTTGCATGCATATTTAGTAGTAATTTGTAGTTTCTTTTAATAGGCTTTGTTATTGCATTTCAATTTAGATAGTTTAGGTTTATTTGGTTTTCTTGTTCTTCAAGGACTTTATTTCCATTTTCTGTATCTTACTTGTACACCAAGTCTTGTAATCGGCTGTAACTCTCTCTATATATAATATTTTATTTTCTTTGTCTCCTTCAAGCAAGTGAAGGAAGACCAAAACCCTAGTACGTTCCTTTTTGATATGGTACCAGAGCACGCAGGCTCTTGTTGATCCTCTTTTTGTTCTCTCTTCTTTACACTTGCACGTTATTATTATTTTTTTTGGTTTCATTCATCTGTCACTTTCACGATGGTTGAATCAACACCAACTTCTTCTGCAATTGAAACTTCTTCAGTCTCAACTACTACCCAAGCCGTGCTTGGTGCTGCTAGATCATCCATTCTAGGTGATCCGTTTGAAGTTTCTGCATCAGACAGTCCTACGATTGTCTTTTATTCACCTGTTCTCTCAGGTGATAATTATTTTGTTTGGGTACGTGGAATTACCATGGCTTTACGAGCCAAGAACAAACTTGGCTTCGTCTATGGTACCATACCCAAACCTTCGTCACTCGAGATGTTACCACTTTGGGCACGAGCCAATGATCTGGTTGGCTCGTGGATTCTCAACTCAGTTACTCTAGAGATAAGGAGTAGGATTATGTATGCCGATTCAGCTAGGGCTATTTGGCTTGAACTCAAACAACTTTATTTTCAAGTCAATGCTCCTCGAAATTATCAGTTGAAGCAGTCCATCTCCAACCTCAAGCAAGAAGATTCTGTTGTTTCAGTTTACTACACAAAATTGAAGACTTTATGGGATGAACTGAACTCGCTTAACACCATCCAACCATGCATATGTGGTCATAGGAAGGAGATGATGGAACAACAAGAACAAAATCGTGGGATGGAGTTCTTGCAAGGGCTTCATGATCGATTTTCTTTCCTCCGGAGTCAGATACTGCTTATCCATCCTCTTCCTATCGTTACTAAAATATTTGCTCTAGTTCACCAAGAAGAAGAACAACAAGAAATTAATGGCTCACTCGTTCCCCACATTGAATCCGCTGCACTTCAAATCAAGTCAGATTCACGAGCCACTTCTTCGCGAGGATCAAATCCTCCCAACAAAAAGCTACGACATCAATGCGAGCATTGTGGAAGACTCGGACACACCAAGGATAGATGCTTCAGATTACATGGGTTTCCTCCATGCAATAGAGATGGTGCTTCTAATGTTGCTGCCCATCCTGCTACTAACGTTGCTCCCAATGTTGCTACCCCTTCATCATCTACCGCACAATCCGTTCCAGCACCACCTCTTACGGCAGATCAATACACCAAGTTGCTTGCTTTCCTAAATAGAGATGCAATTGATGGTCCTCGTACTCCAACAACCAATCTTGCAGGTACATCTTGTTCTACATTTTCTTCCCATTGGATAGTAGATACCGGTGCATCTAATCATATTTATTTTTCATTACAATTTTTTCTTCTTATGATAAAGCACCCACAAATACTTTTGTACATCTGCCAGATGGGACCTGCACTACAGTACTACATGTAGGGATGGTTTTATTGTCTTCAACACCCACACTCACCAATGTCTACCATATTACTTCTTTTAAGTACAACTTATTATCTGTAAGGCAATTAAGTTGCTCTATAAATTGTGATGTTACTTTCACCTCTAACCATTGCTCTTTTCAGGACCTTCAAACGAAGCAGCAGATTGGTCAGGGTGACTATTATAATGGCTTATAATATTTTCGATCCACAACTGCTTTTGCTATGATACACCCACAAAATTTTCATCTCTGGCATTGGCGGTTGGGACATCCCTCTTTGGCTAGACATGATTTTTTATCTAAACAGTTTAGTTATATTGATTCTAATATGGCTGCTTGTGAAATTTGTCCACAAGCCAAACAACCACGTTTATCTTTTCCTAATCGTACAAGTGCTAGTTCTAGGCCTTTTGAGTTGGTTCATTGTGATATTTGGGGTTCCTTTTAGTAAATTAAGTTTGACCGGTGATAAGCATTTTCTTTCAATAGTTGATGATTTTTTACGATGCACTTGGATATTTTTGATGAAAGTTAAATCTGAAACATTTAAATGTTTGCAGTATTTTATTATGTATATGCGTACTCAATTTAATATATCAATGCATACTATTTCTTCTGGTTCTGGTGATATTTTCTTGCCACAAATACAAAAGATTCGTTCTGACAATGGAACTGAATTCCTTTCAAATCAAATGCAAGAATTATTTGTTCAATTTGGTATTTTTCATCAAACAAGTTGTGTTGCTACGCCTCAACAAAATGGAGTCATTGAGCACAAGCATCGTCATTTACTTGACGTTGCTCGTGCTCTACGATTCCATTCTAATCTTCCTATTTCATTTTGGGGAGAATGTGTATTACATGCAACTTATTTGCTCAATAAAATGCCAACTCCAATACTTAAATATAAATCTCTACAAGAGATTTTATTTGGTTCTCCTCCGGATTACCATAATCTTAGGGTTTTTGGTTGTCTTTGCTTCACCAGAAATACTAAGATTAAAAATAAATTTGATCCACGGGCGCGTCTAGGAATTTTTGTGGGTTACCCATATGGTAAGAAAGGGTATCAGATTTATGACATGGACACAAAGGAAATTTACGTTTCTCGCGATGTCACATTTCATGAATCCTCATTCCCTTATCTTACAAATAATTCTACTCCAATTATTCCTGGATTCTCTCCTTCTGAGAATGTCACCAAGTGCAATTCTGATGTTGACCCACGTTAACCACACCTTGGTGATAATCTTCCTTCTCCTACTGTACCCTCTTCACAAGGAGACATTACATTGTCTCCTCAAGGTTCACCAGCCGATGCACACTCAGCTGATTCTTCTTCAACTCAGCCGATGCCTCCTCCAATTTTGGTCCCTGAACTAGTTCTACCACAGGTTAATGAGACTCCGGATCAGGTTCCAGCAAGGCCTCAACGTGAGAGATGCCCACCGACTTACCTTAAAGACTATGTCTGTAACGTCGTGCTTGTCCCTCCGGTGCCTTCACCAGCTACGGAACCTCTTTATCCTCTTGCTCATTATTTAAAATTTGAGCAATTTTTCTCAGCACATCGTGCTTTTCTCACCACCATTATTACTCAAGAAGAACCACATACGTTTAATCAAGCTATGCAATCTCCGCAATGGCGTGATGCTATGGCTACAGAGATTGTTGCCCTTGAAGCAAATAACACGTGGTCTCTTGTTTCACTACCCCAAGGCAAATCAATCGTTGGGTGCAAATGGGTATATCGTATCAAATATAAATTAGATGGCACCATCGAGCGATACAAAGCTCGCTTAGTTGCCAAAGGATATACCCAAGTTGAGGGTATTGATTATCATGATACTTTTGCTCCTGTAGCAAAACTTGTCACTGTACGCATGTTGTTATCCATTGCGTCTGTCAAGGGTTGGACTCTTCATCAATTGGATGTAAATAATGCATTTCTTCAGGGTGACTTGAATGAAGAAGTCTATATGGCTTTGCCTCCTGGATTTTCTCGTAAGGGGGAGCATCTTGTTTATCGATTAAACAAATCTTTGTATGGCCTCAAACAGGCTTCTCGTCAATGGTTTGCTAAATTTTCTACAACCCTCATTCAAGAAGGTTTTCATCAGTTTTTGGCTGATTATTCTTTATTTACATATCATCAAGGGACCACCTCTGTCTATATACTTGTTTACGTTGATGATATTGTTATTACAGGAAATAATCCTGAGATGATTTCTTATTTTAAACATATTTTAGAAACTGACATTTTTTAGGCATTGAGGTAGCACGATCGCCTAAAGGTATTTTTTTATGTCAACGTAAATACATGACATTTTTAAGGATGCAGGTTTAACTGGATCTAAAATTTCTTCGTTCCCCATGGAGCAAAATTTGAAATTACGACCCACTGATGGTGTTGTTCTTGATGATCCTTCCCCGTATCGTCGCCTTATTGGTCGATTACTTTATCTTACGATCACACGACCTGATATTGTTTTTGCCGTGAATTGTCTCAGTCAGTTCATGCAACAACGGACCACTACACACATGGATGCTGCTTTACGCATTCTTCGTTATTTAAAAGGTTCCATTGGTAAGGGCATCCTTTTATCTTCAGATAGTTCTCTTCATCTTAGTGGGTACACTGATTCTGATTGGGCCAGTTGTCCAACTACTAGACGCTCTACTACTAGATATTTAACCATGCTTGGCGTCAATCCTATCTCGTGGAAAAGTAAAAAGCAATTAACTGTTGCTCGTTCCTATGCTGAAGCTGAGTATCGTGTTCTCGCCAATCTTTCCAGTGAGATACAATGGCTTCACTATTTACTAGGTGATTTTCGCATCTCTCATTCTCAACCTATTACTATACATTGTGATAGTCAGGCTGCAATCCACATTGCTGAAAATCCCATTTTTTATGAGTGGACAAAGCACATTGAGATTGATTGTCACTTTGTTCGAGAAAAAATTCAATCTGGTCTTATTTCTCCATCTTACATCAGATCTTATGATCAACTGGCTGACATCTTCACTAAACCTCTCGGGGGTGATCAACATCAACGCATCATATGTAAGTTGGGTGTTTGCGATATCTCTCCCACAACTCCAACTTGAGGGGGAGTATTAAGGCTCTTCATGTCACGTGTTAGCTTGCATGCATGCTTCCTGTCATTTGTTAGCGTGCATGCATGTTTAGTAGTAATTTGTAGTTTCTTTTAATAGGCTTTGTTATTGTATTTCAATTTAGATAGTTTAGGTTTATTTGGTTTTCTTGTTCTTCAAGGACTTTATTTCCTTTTTTTGTATCTTACTTGTACACCAAGTCTTATAATCGATTGTAACACTCTCTATATATAATATTTTATTTTCTTTGTCTCCTTCAAGCAAGTGAAGGAAGACCAAAACCCTAGTACGTTCCTTTTTGATAGTTAGCCCTTACCCAATTTTGTATGGTCAATAACACGCCCCATATTTATTTCTTATTTTTATTGGGTTAATTTAACTTACCCTCTCAAACTTACAGTTTACATGATTTTGCCATTTGAAGGCACACATGCGTATCGCACAATCTCATTTTTGACAAAAATACCCCTCACACTCCATTCACGTGACTCACTTAAAGACCGAAATTTAAAACTACCTTATTTTTTTTATTAAACCACTAAATCTTTAAACCTAAAATTACCACCCAAATCCATACCATCAATAGTAATGGTTCCTGTTAAAGGTTCTTTAATAGAAAATTACCTTCTTCGTCTATTTCCGCTCCAACTCTATCTCTTTAGTTCTTCCATTCTCTCTCCTTGAACAAAAGGCGACCATGGTAGCCATTTTTTAAGAAGAAGATGATGATTAAGGCTATGAGTTTAATCTTAGCCATCTAATCTAAAAATGTAAGAGGGCAACCATGACTATAAGTTTAATTTTAGCCACAGATCTAAAAATTATAAGATGGTGGCCATAACTGCCATTGTTGAAGAAGAAGATGATGATGATCAAGGAGATAAGTCTAATCTCAACCATTTTGTCACACTTCGATTTTTAGGACTATAAATTCGACAAATTTCATTGAGTCCAAAAGACAGGGCGTGAGGAATGTAATAGATGTGTAAGATAAAATATTGAATAAAACTATTTACTTTGCTTTTGAAAGGCAATGAATTTAAAACATTCGGAATGGTCTACTCTAATCAACCTTGGTCCAAGTTAATTTAGGGCTAGTCAACTCAGGATCAAGTCAAGTCAACCAACTGAGTCAGATTAGGTCAAAATATAATTTATGGTCGGACTATATTGCCTATTGATACGTAAAAGTGGGTCAAGTTTGGTCTACACAATTTTTCGGAGTTGATGAAGGATGATTTGAGACAAATTACAATCTTATTTTATTTATGTAAATTTATTATATTTATATTTACTAAAAATAAGTGAATTTCGTTTTTATTATTTAGGGCTTATTTAGGAAGGTCTAGAAGTGTCTATTTTGAGTTTTAATAGGTTTAGAAAGTTACTTATAGGTATTAGATACCTTAGGGTCCAAGTTTATAGTATTTTGGTAGGTTTCTAACTTGTTCTGTGGGAGTTATCTATATAAGAAGCTCCAAAAACGAAAATTAGAGATAGCTTTTGATAATTAATGAAATTTATATTAGAAAATTGGTTCTCATTTATTTTGTTCTTAGATTTATGAGTTATTTAGATCCCCGCCCTGCATCAGTTGGTATCAGAGCTTCGGCTACACTCCTTTACCATGGCTCGAGGACAAAGTCGTGGTGTTGTAGTTTGTGAGGCCTCTCTATACAAAGTGATGGAGCGAGATAGGATAGCCGATCTGGAACGGCAGGTTCAAGTGCTCACCTGCCAATTGGATGCGTTGCAGCCGCATCAAGAGTGTCGTCGTGTTCTTAATCCACGGACAATGGAGGAAGAAAATGATAAGAAGGAGAAAAACCCTTTCACAAATGTTGATCAAGAGGGATTTCAAGTTGCAGCTTGTCATCCGTGAGACTCTAGGAGATGGGAGTCCGGATTGAAGACTGAAATTCCTAAGTTCCGTGGCGATACTTCGTCGGACGAACTAATTGATTGGATCTGTATTGTTGAAGAGGTTTTGGACTTCAAGGAGGTTCCAAAAAATAATATATTGACAGGAGATTTATTTTTATTTTGTGAGATCGAAGACAATCAAATTTTTGTACACTGGGATTCACCACCAATCTATGATATTTACCCTGGTGATGAGGTGAGTTTTAAGTCAATTTATGTTGATCCTTATTTTGTGGAATCCACGAACAACATAGATGGCTTAGTGGATTTATGTAATAAAACGTGTTATGCGGATCCATTTTTATTGGGCGTTGGTGATGATTCTTCAAGACCAAATATTTATGTTCAATGTAAAAAGTTCTTCATCGTATCCTCTGGTGTGATTGAATTTTTCTGCTTAAAAGATCCATGCAAAGAAAACTACATCATCAAAATTCGAGGACGAATTTTCTCCAACAGGGGGAGAATGATGAAGGATGATTTGAGACAAATTACAATCTTATTTTATTTATGTAAATTTATTATATTTATATTTACTAAAAATAAGTGAATTTCGTTTTTATTATTTAGGGCTTATTTAGGAAGGTCTAGAAGTGTCTATTTTGAGTTTTAATAGGTTTAGAAAGTTGCTTATAGGTAGTAGATACCTTAGGGTCCAAGTTTTTAGTATTTTGGTAGGTTTCTAACTTGTTATGTGGGAGTTACCTATATAAGAAGCTCCAAAAAATGAAAATTAGAGATAACTTTTGATACTTAATGAAATTTATATTAGAGAATTGGTTCTCTTTTATTTTGTTCTTAGATTTATGAGTTATTTAGATCTCCGCCCTGCATCAGGAGTTAATTATGCATTGTGCATAGAAACAATCATAACTATCAAGCAGTAAGTCGGAATATCACAAATCATTTTTTTGAAAAGCTAGATTCAAAGTACTACAACTTCACTAGAAATAGCCTAAGACCAATTCTGATCATAGGATGCCCAAAATAGGTCCCAAAAAATACTAACGGACATATATGAACTTAGAAAAATAATTACAGCTTTTTAACAATATCTGTAAACTTAGTAACTTTGAACAGAAATTACTCTCTAACTAGAAATCCAAATACGTATAATAATACCATTTTGAAAATAAAAAATCGAAAGCTTTAATTTTGGCAGAAATAGACAAGGCTCAATTTTGACCGAAACATGTCCAAACATAGCATTTTATAAATCTGACAGTACGAATTACAAGATTTATACAATTTTGTATAAAATATAATTACTTCAATTATTTATGATTAAAATAAAGTTTAAATTAATACATCAATTATACAATTTAAACTTAACATCTAAGCTCATCAGAATGTTAAAATAATAAGAATTCTCGCAAAATAACCCATAATCCCAAGTGATATGATAGTATTTTAGTTCATCAAATACAATATAGTTCATACTAACTCAAAAGATCCAAGCTATCTTCTTAGACTGCAGCTTCTAAAATCCTTTGCCCCCAGCATGATCTGTGGGAAAATTATTAGGCGAGTAAAACTCAGTAGGTACAACATACCCAAAAATTATTGGTGGAGAATTGAAGGCAACTTATCCGTTTCTCCTCCTCCTCGTCCACTTCAATCCGTGTTGAGATTTCAAGCTACCATTTTTAAATTAATTGGTTCCCCAAATAACCAAACTTTTTATTTTATGTGTTTGAACCTCTCAAACTCTACATATTATTAGGCCCATACAAATGAGAGCAGTTTTAAATACTAAAATTTTAAATTGGGGTTAAGTGAGACTAAATTGAGTTAGATCCGATAACCAAAAGATTCTTTTTTTTCTCCAACAACTACCAAAAGAAATAATATATAAAATATAGTGCCTGTCTATTTTCCCTAAAGCCGGTTTGATTTTTTGCCACTAAGAGCATCTCCAATGCAAAAGTCATATAAGACAATGTCTTATCTACGTGGCATGTCTTATAAGACAATGTCTAATGAGGGAGGTTATTGCACCCCCTCTTAGAACGCCCCTTTATAACGCCCCCTCCTGTGGAGCCCACATGTGATGCATCCAGGGGCTGATTTTTTTAAAAGATGTTCTCCTCATTATTTATATCATCATATTAAAATATTAGCTAATTCTAAAATTTTTAACCCCCTCAAATTACTTCTTAAAAAATGGTAACTATTTGACCCCTCAAATAGTTACCAAATAGTTACTAATTTTTAAAGGTTAATTTGAAGGGGTTAGAAGTTTTAGAGCGAAGTGATTTTTTAATATGATGATATACATAGTGAGAAGAACATCCTCCAAAAAAATCAGCCCCTAGATGCATCGCATGTAGGCCCCAAAAGAGGGGGCGTTATAAGGGGGTGTTCCTAGAGGGGGTGCAATAATCTCACGTGGCAACAAAATCTTCACAATATACATTGTTGAAAAAAATGCATCTCTAATGCAAGTGTCTTGGGATGACTTTTTAACTTATGTTGTACTTAATTTTTGAATGGGTCAAACTTATTTTGTTTAAAAAGTAACTAAAAGTTTTGGAGGGAAAACAAATTGCTGATGTGGACCGTAATACATTGTGAAGATAGAATGTCTCACTACCGCCATATCATCATCACATCCTTTCTTCACATTAGCATTGGAGAAGGCTTTTTAAAGAGAATGTCTATTTATCCTACGTGGCAGTCTTATTTTATCACATTCACATTAGTATTGGAGATGCTCTAATTAGTGGCAGGTTCATACAAAATAGCTTATCTCTACGTATGATAGATTTTACTAGGTCAATGGTTTGCTTGCTTATTTTTCCACTGGATCATTAATTTTTGGGGATTTTGGCCAAAAACCCCTACTTTGAAAACGTTTTAGGATTTATTCCAACAAACGTTTTCTTTTAGTCTAAGGCCCAAGAGGGTTTCAGTCAGAGGGTTTCAGTGTGTGTAATTTATAGGAAGAGGGTTTCAGTGAAACCCTCTCCGAGTCAGTTATCCTTGGGCCTTAGACTAAAAGAAAACGTTTGTTGGGCTAAATCCTAAAACGTTTT
>MVGT01003004.1:143795-159096 GCA_002174775.1 Macleaya cordata
TTTTTTTTTTTTTGGCCATTGGACGCTAATTGTCAGAGAGAGAAATAATACAATAGTTTGTAAAGAAATCTGTTTCGGTAAGGATCTCTTCTTCTTCTTCTTTGGCTAGCTAGTTTCACTTTCTAGCTTACATCTGATCGACAACAATGGAAGTTTTGAACCTCCTTGTTGCACCCATAACTGAAATTTTCAAGTGTGTATATGGAATAACACCATAATTTGATACCAAAAGATTACATATGCTTTTTAAAAGTGGTATGAAAGGCTGAAATGAAATAATGTTTTTCAACAAGTGTTATGATTGGTTTCCAATCAATAAAATAAGCAGATGTAATCTTAGATGTCAAATCTGGTGTCCCTCTCGTAATGCCCAATTTTATTTCCTTCTCTTAAACGTAGGGCAGATTTCCTTGTCCACTGTGAGAGAAAGATTGAACAGCTTAAAAGAAAATTGGAAGATCTCGAAAATACTAGAGCTGACGTACTAGACAAAGTTGATGTAGCCACTAAGAAACTAGAATCTATTCGCAGAGAAGTAAAAAACTGGCTTGAAACTGTGGGCAATGAAATTAATGATCAAGATCAGACGGAAATAGTGTGGTTAGTGATGAATGGTGCAGAAGCCATTAACATGATCAATAAATAATTTTGCAAAGGTTGTTCTTGTCGCATGCGCTACGATCTTGGTAGAAAAGCGGGAAAGAAAATGGTCACCATCGATGGGCTTCTCACTCAAGGAAAAAGCTTCAATGAAGTCTCCATCCCTTCTTCTCTGGAAGGAATTGATGAACTTGGGCCCATTACTCAAGATTTTGTGGATTTCAACTCAAGAGAATCTGTTAAGAATGAAGTCATGGCTGCATTGAAAGACGAAGAAACCTACTTAATCGGGGTACACGGGATGGGAGGGGTTGGCAAGACTATGTTGATGAATCAAATGCGCAAGCAAGTGCAAGAAGAGAAGCTCTTTGATAAGGTAATCTTGACAACCGTCTCCCACAACATTGACATGAAAATGATTCAAAGTGAAATTGCAGAACGTTTGATTTTGAACCAACTTAAGGAAAAGGAAAGCATATCCTTAAGAGCCGAAATTTTATCAGTTCGATTGAAGCAAGAAAAAAGTATCCTTGTGATCTTAGATGATTTGTCGTCGGCTAATCTAGATTTATTACCTCAACTGGGTATAGTGTACGGAGAAAATGGCCACAAAGGTGGTTGCAAAGTTGTAATCACTTCAAGAAGCTATGATGTATGTAACTCGATGCTATGTCAAAAAACTATTCAAGTTAGAGTGTTATCAGATGAGGAAGCATGGAATTTATTCAAGAAGAACGCCGGTGATGTCGTAGAATCTCCTGCCCTGGAAACTCTGGCTAGAGGAATTGTCAAACAATGTAAGGGTTTGCCCATAGCACTTCATACGCTTGGTAGGGCATTAAGAAATAACGAAGACAAGCTTATGTGGAAAGAGACAGCTTCTCAACTAGCAAATAACTGTAACTTCACTTCAATTATGGAAAACAGAGTCTTCAAATCCATTAGGTTGAGCTATGATTACTTGGAGACTAAAATAATACAAAAATGCTTCTTGCTTTGTTGTTTATTTCCCTAGGATCATATTATCGGCTTAGATGATTTGATTATCCATGCGATAGGTGATGATGTGATTCTAGGAGATCTAGATCAAATAAAGAGGACGTTACACACAGTATTAAAAAAACTTATTGCTTCAAGTTTATTAATGTCAGCGATTCATCATTATCGCAATGCTGGAAATATAAGTTTCCGGATGCATGACATTGTTCGCGATGTTGCCATATTAATTGCATCCGAAGAGGGCAACGGAGTTTTTGTAAAAGCAGGCAAAGGTTTAAGCAAATGGCCAAAGATGGGAAGCTTATTGTCAGGTAAATGTTTACGATTATCACTAATGAGAAATGAAATCAGTGTGCTTCCTGACCAACTACCCGAACTCCCTCATCTCTTGAGCTTGTCGTTTGAAGGAAACAAAGCATTAAAGAAGTTCCCAGATGGTTTCTTTCAGACAATGGGATCACTTACAACTCTTGATCTACGTCAAACTGGTATTTCCTCATTGCCTTCATCATTTTTATTCCTTCAGAACCTTCGATCGCTTTATCTAGACTCTTCTGATTTCTCTCAATTTAAGGATATAGCTGAAATTGGGAAATTGAAGAATCTTGAAATGCTTAGTCTAAAAAATTGTAAATTACATAATTTTCCAGAAGAATTTGGGGGATTAACTACGCTGAAGTTATTAGATCTGGGAGACAACAAGCTTAAAGTTGTGCCACCAAATGTGATATCACGCTTGTCTCGTTTGGAATATCTAGACATGGGAGGTTCTCTAAACTACGATAAGTGGGAGATTGAAGGAGATTGGGAGAATGGAACCAATGCTAGTTTAGCGGAGGTTACATCCTTACATTCCTTGAGTACTGTGAAGTTAAAATTAAACAAGAAATCCACTGAAAAAGATTTTAAGCATCAACGGTGTATATCATTTAGGATCGATATGGATATGATCTACTATGGTTATTGTACTCTTAGTCTAACTCCTTTGTTTCCAATTTGTGATTCAATCAAGGAGTTGTTGAGAAGAGTAGAGCGACTAATTGCAAGTGATTGTACAACTTGTCTCAACAGTTTGGGACAACTTGTTTCATTAGGTGTTGAATTTAAGAACAAGAAGTCTCTTAGAGTGGGAAGCTGCCACGAAATGGAATATATATCTTATAATAAGTGCGGCATCATCATCAGGAGTAGTAGAAGAGAATATTGCATTGGAGAGATTAGTCATCAAATCAATGGATAAAATGAAGCAGATTGTTAATGGACCTATACCAGTGGAATGTTTGAGAAATTAAAAGAATTGGAAATAGATGATTGCAAAGATATGGTTAGCATTTTCTGCCCTCACTTGGTAAAAAGGGTACCCAATCTTGAAATGCTATTAGTAGATAATTGTCCAGAGTTGAAGGATGTATTTAACTTAGAAGAAGAAAGTGAGTTCCTTGTTATTGAGGAAGGAAGTGTTGATGATGATACGTTTTTCAGATTAAGAGAAATTCATTTGTATCTACTACCAAACCTCGAGACCATATTCATGCCGAATGGAGTCAATATTTCACTTGGATGTGTTGAGAACCTTAAAATCGTGAAGATATTTGAGTGTCACAAATTGAGATATCTCTTCTCCACAGCCATGTTGAGGAGTCTTCAACAATTAGAGGAACTTGAGATTGAATGGTGCTATAGTATGGTGAGCATAATAAAATCAGAGGCGGAAATAGTAGTAGAGGACCACCAAGCAGTGTTGGTCCCTGCTCCTGATCATAATAATATTACTACTACTACTACACTTCCTCAAACAATCTTCCCTAATCTAAAAGTGCTCATCATCCGAGATTGTAAGAGTCTGAGGCAGTTGTGGGATGGGAAAGATTTTGAAGATTTTATCAATGTTCAGAAACACGAAAACAATGATGAACAACTTATTATACAACAAGTCCTTCACCATGATAAGAAACCAATTGTGCTTCCTCTATTAAGTAAACTACACCTGCTTAACCTACTTTAAGAGTCCTGGAAGTGATTCAATGTAAGAATTTTAAGAAGATCACTTTGACTCACCGGGGCACACTCCATCTGGAAAAGATTTACGGAGTCACGCGTGCAACCCTTATTCCAGAAGGTATGTTCCTCCCAACTCTTTGATTTTTATAATAAAGTTACACTTGCGTTCTGCATGCTCATGTCTTGAGGCTTTAGTTACTCGTATATACCAAAAATCAGCCCTTGAATCATCTAGCAGGGGTTACCCTAGTATACACATTAAGCTTTTTTATTTATGATGAACCCTAGTATATACACATTACACTACACTAAAAACATCAGGATGGAATTACGTATTAGCATTTTGAATCATACTGTTTTTAATTCAAACGGTTCATTATATTTTGGCGTAATGTTTATGAAAAATTAAAAATAAAAACTTAAACCATTTTAGATTTGCGATGGTTTTCATTCTCAAAAAAAGAAGATTTGGGATGGTTTTGAACTATTCAAAAATGAGTTAGAGCAGTTCCAAATCATAAACAACGACTCAAATATGACTATTCTAGAGCATTCGAATGTTTCTAATTATTGTAATTAGTTTTTGGATCTCATCTCACATGCCATATGCTGGGCAAATATTATGGGTTGAGCGCAATGACGATCCCACTTTTAACTCTAAAGAGTCGACGACTGTCCCTGAGATAATTAACAAAATAAAATCTTTGTGTTATCTCTTGGGTTTAAGGGAGAAGCTCTTTGAAGGGTATACGTTTAATGATGCGTTATATTCAGAAGGGAGGCTATTGTAAGTTGTAACTTTGTAAGAGCTAGGTGTTGTTTCAGCTCTTCTGTTTGTAAGTTTTCCTAACGCCCATGTTTACTTTTTGAACCAGGATGAAGAGATCAGGTTGGAGGAGGCGAGGTTGAAGCTGCTGATGGAGTATAGAGGTATATATGTTTGCTTCTTCGAACCCTAACTCACTAATTCTTTCAAACTCAACAAACCTATCATTCTTTAGATTTGATCTGTCATCGTTTGATATAACAAAAATCCTAGAAAACAGAAATTTTCAGAGGCAAATTTCTTGCTAAAACTGTTCTATCAGTTGCTGTTCTTTACATGATGGACAGTTGTATTATATATGTTTTAAAATCTTGAATGAGCTAGATTTTTAGATGGCGCATTTAGATTTTTGTTATAGTTCTCTTTTGGTTAGTTGTGATTCAATCACACACTCCATTCCAGAATAATGATCTTTTTTCATTTTGTTCTCTTTAATATTTATTACTTTGGTTTTGTACTTCCATGAAAGTTTCTTAGATTCCTCCATCTATTACCCTATCCTAGTTTGATGGCATCAAGTTTCATCATTTCTATGTTTTTGAAAGTTATCAACTTATCATGGAAAAAGGATACTCTTTTTTCTTTTTTTTTTTCATTGGAGGAAATTCTTCTAGATGCCTATTTTTCACAGGTATGATTAGGGGCCTTTGTTAAACTGAACCTATATAAAACAGATGAGCCTGTTTTTTATGAGATCAGTAACTCGATGCTAACAGAAAACCAACAACAGACACTATTAACTGTTCAAAGCACCTCAGCTCGTTTTAATATCTTCTTCCGTGGTTATGTTGTGATTAATTATTTCGAAAATGAAGTTTCTTTATCTGGGTTTCTCAGGGGATAGTAGTAGCAGAAGCTTATTTACAGTTTGATATTATGTGTTATTATGTGATGGGTACTGAAGCAAATCTTGAAGTCGGAACCTCCTCAGAAATTGAAAATATTGGATGATGATGATGCATACACAAGAGATTTGGAGATAATGACAGACTAGAGTTGGGCAATAAGCATTATTTGCAGGTTAGTTGGCTGAACAGTCTGTTCTGTTGCGCTATAATATCGCGTCTTTGTTCTTCAATTGAGTTTCTCTAATTATTATTTGAACTCGTTTTTTGCTATCTATGCAGATGCAGGTTTAAAAATGATCAGGTGTGTATGTCAGATTATCTACAAAAACAAAAGAACAAAATATGTGGATGTCAGTGTTTTGTTTGAAGTTTGAACAATGTGGGTGTGAATTTCGTCTTTCGTTTTTATTAGATGTTTTTATTGTTGTGGCTGTTGCTGTTGCGTGGACCATGTGTGTCTGAACGGTAAAGAACGAATGTTTAACGTCTGGATCAATGACAATTATGCAAGTACCAATTGAGATTTATTGAACATAGCTAGGTTCAAAGTTTAAGTTCTGTTTGATTTCCCACCTTTACATATTTGGAGCATTGAATGTTGAGGAGTTTAGAATAAGGTATGATATAGGGAGCACAGACAGCGAATTGCCGATTGGACACGAAACTAGGAATTTTCTTAATTTTTGATTTTTTTTCGAGTAATGCTAGAAGTACTCCCAGGTTGACTCCCAGGATGACTCCTAGGATGAGGTGTCAAGATCTGCTTGTGTAAAGTTGCTTTTTACTTTTTCAAGTTTAAAGCAGATCTTGCCACCTCATCCAAGAGTCATCCTGGGAGTCAACCTGGGAGTACTTCTAACATTATTCTGTATAATATAGTCAATCTGAATGTTCATGTTGATTAACTCAATTATTTACACTTGGTTTACACTTGCATAAGGGTGATCCTTGAACAAAGAGCTGAATACAGACCCGGAGATGATGAATAAGATAATGTGATCAAGATGTTGTGGAGACCATCGTAAAAATAATCAGTCCTTAGATCAACTCCATGCGACTCAACTGGCAAGTGTAAACCAAGTGTAAATAATGTTATGAGACATATCCTGTATTTCTTTTAAAGGTCTAAAAAAATTTAGGTTAAAGGACGAACGGTCGCATACATTATGCGGATTGTGTTCGTGGCGGATGCAAAGTGCGGCTCGGTTCAAAGCCCCTTACATATATAGAATAGATACTACCAGAATATCTTCCAGTAGTATATAATTTGTGAAAAGTTATTATGCATTTGCCCATTTTATGTTTTCGTCTAAACTAAGTCAGAAGATACACACAAAAAAAAAAAACAGTCAGAAGATTCACTACTAACTTGATTTTTAACTCTTTCTGAAACTACACAAGAACTATTTTTTCACGGAACTCTATTTCTGCTTTCATTATGTAATCAGTAATATGTAAGATTCATAGAACATGTCCACGCCTTTACTAAAGTATCTACACAACTGAAAAGAGATTTTAATTTGTGGGACACTAAAGTCAACTTCTCTTTTACATCCTTGAAATGATACATACTTTGATGTGTTTTAAAGTTTATGTAACATTTTTCTCATGATTTAAAATTGAGAAAAAAGTTAGGTAGTTAGGTAACATACCGGATTAAAGCTTCAACAAACTTTTTGCTGCAGTTATGTCATCACCAAGTTCAAAGTCCCTGGAACCTCCAGTATTAGCTACCACGAATCTGCGCTATAGTGTTTTGAGGACCATTGTTGTTAGCAGGGCCATCCCTTGGCCTTGCTCTTGGAATAATAATAGGTCTACAGCAAACTAGGATCAACATCAACTCCATAAGAAATACCACCATACTGATCCAGATAAATATTGTTTTCTTCCAATACCAAATTATCCTTTTATGCAGAGGGAGCTCAGACTGAAGCATCAAAGAGCCAGCATAAATTTCAGGTATACCAGCCCCAGGTCTGTATTCAGCTCTTTGTTCAAGGATCACCCTTATGCAGGAAGTTGGCTCATATCTTTCAGTAAAGCCTCTCATTTTTAGATTGAGAACTTGTGCTTCTGATGAATAGCCGGCAAGGAGAGGAACACTCTTAAGGAAGGTCTCCAGATATGTGATAAGCTGGCTTTTATAACGCAGCATGCTTGGATGTCTCGAACTGTCAGTTACTCTACCATTTGCAGATAAGAACTCTACCTTTACCTTCAGACCGAAGAAAAATTGCAGATGAGTCACAATCAACAACCATTCCCAACAAAATTAGGTATGAGTGACGATTAGCATAAACACAAAAAATTATGAAAAAGTATTGACTAACAAGAAAACATAAAATTGCTGCACAGTTTTTTCTCTGAACATTTTGTGTATAATGATCCTAATTAATAGATATGACCAACATAAAATCGATTGCTAAAGCAAGCAGAAAGAAAAAAGAAAAAAGAAAAAAAAGAAGAAGAAGCAGTGCTCTCATCTACAGGAAAAAGGTTCCTACAGAAGCTGCACCCTTTCGTTCTCTTTAAATGGGACATTCCCATTAAAAGACCATGAGTCGCATGAAGTTTGAATAAATAAAAAAGCAAAACTACAAAAAAGTAAGCAAACCATATTACATGTTCCTTTGAATTTAATGAGATCCTAGAAATGCAGTTTATTGAGTGACCCTCCATTTTTTTTCAAAGTACTGCAGTTCCAACGATGTGATATACGTTTGGCCATCTGTCTGGGGGTGACTACTGGTCGAGAAGTCAAGCTGAGACCCAAGTTCCAAATAAAAACCTGTAGCTATATTTGTATCTGCATAAGCGAACTTTCTGTTCTTAAGATTACACAGACTTACTCTGTAGAGTGAGCATAAATTCAGAATGCATTTTTCACTTTCCAGACTATACGCTTTGTACCAACCTGATTCCAGATGATCACGGAATTGTTAAATATGTGCTATTTTCAATTTTCAACACGGAGCTAATCAAATGTATTGAGTTTGTTAGAATCCTCAAATTCTAGGAATGGTGGACTTTGTGGTCAGAACATTGGTCAGAGAACATAATATATAATTGATTTCACTACAACCCAATCAGTATTAAGATTCTTTTCTGAATCAATTGACAAATTCCTGAGACAATGTTTACAGAAAATTATGCGTAGTTAATATATCTCTAGCAGGAACTTTTTGAAAAGATTCTACTCAGTTAACATAATTTGCTGAGATCTATCAAATATAATTGAGATGTTTTGGAAAGAGTTTCCTTCTCTCATTGAATTTTTGTAGCAGAAGCTGAGATGAAATTAGTAGAATGTTCTAATTTCCGAAACTATTGCAAAATGTGATTTTATCTCAATTTCACTCTGTAATATCTTATTCTTTATTACAGTTAATGAATAATGGGTTCTTATTCTGTATTACAGTTAATGAATAATGGGTTCCTGCATTTTACTGTTATCTAGCTTTTACATTTAGATTTATAATAGAAGTCTTTGGCAGATTTAAGTGCGGGACAAGACACATTGTCAGCTCACTTACTGCTTCTGATTTCCAAAACTAAATCAGATTCTCAACTCATTATATCTATGTGAACTCTGTATCGCATATGCTAGGTAGAAGATCTCTTTCATAATACATGCACACGCTGTCCATTGTCCCTAATAATGAAGAGTTGATTGAGATGGGTTGGTTGTATGCATCAGAAACCAATGTGATCACAGATTGAGGGTTTTAACCAAGTAAGAGAAAGACAAAGACAAACAAAAATTGGTTGAAGT
This sequence comes from Macleaya cordata, assembly GCA_002174775.1. Taxonomy (NCBI): domain Eukaryota; kingdom Viridiplantae; phylum Streptophyta; class Magnoliopsida; order Ranunculales; family Papaveraceae; genus Macleaya; species Macleaya cordata. The sequence continues at coordinate 152,845 of MVGT01003004.1, forward strand.
ACTGATAGCACATATGAAGGAAATGAATTCTTACAGCGGATCCTAAATATTGCTTCAGGCTTTGACGAAGCAATTGGGTCGAAAGCAGAGGATAACAAGGGTCCGACATATATTATTCATTCCATGTTCCTAAAAGGAGGAAAGAGGCACTAGACCTATGCATGTTTCTATCCGCAATACAACATGATTATTTAGCTCCAGGCGAGATGAGACAAGTACACATATAAACGTCGCATGTTACGCATGAGAGAGATTCTAGAGAAAGAAATTGTAATATCTATGGGAAACCTGAATAGTGAAAACCATCTACTTGAACCTTTTTAAAGCTACCAAGTTTAGAGCTTATGGTAAAATTGAGTATAGTTAACATTTAGGTGACACTCAGAGAGAATGACTTCTAATGTGTCGCATTGAAAATCCTCACATGAGTTGGATGATCTATTTCAGAGGTTGATCTAACTCCACAATAGAAAACATCCTACAAATCCGTACATAGCTGCCCCCTAATAGTCTTAAATGTCATTGTCCTTTCTGACAAATCTTAGCCTCATTGGAAATAATAGGATCATCCAGGCATTTCTAACTGTCCAAAATAATTCAATATTTTAAACTAAATCTGCCAAGATCATTATCCCATTTTTTTTTTTTTTTCTAGGCAACAAAATTTATTAATGAATAACCGGGGATACAGAAGAAGGGGCCTAGCGAGGCAAAAAATAAAAGAAAAAATCAAAAAGGGCCGCACGATCCCCACATGCAGGGAGAGCTACCCGAATCTGTAGTACACCACGTCCTTCATTTCGTATCGTAAAAGACACGGGGGAGTACCCGAAAATTCTTCTCTGTATCCGAGAGGGAGAGTTGCTCCTCTACAGGCCATGCAGTCTGCAACAAAGTTGATCTCGCGGTGAACAACCCTGAAGGAAATGGACTCGAAGCCTTGCACCAAGTGAGCCCATCTTCCCTGAAACTGCCACGGTATCCGATTGGATTTACATATCGAGATCACCGAAGCGGAATCAGAGACCACCTGGATGGATTTCCAACCCCTTCTGCTAGAGTAAACCATGCCAATAACAATTGCAGAAAGTTCAGCTTCAAAATTTGTAACTCTCCCTAGACCCATAGTTACTCCACCAAGGACACTGCATAAATGGTCTCTGAAAACAATACTCGCCCCTCCAGGCCCGGGGTTTCCCAACGAAGACCCATCGCAGCATAACATAATAGCATTAGGAGGGGGAGGGAACCATCTGCAAGCCGTAACTTTCAGATGGAAAGCAGGCCTCACTCGAAGGTTGAAGGTTTTCAAAATCAAGTCACCCATGGAGTTTTTCATCATACCTTTCATCAATCCTTCACACTCCTTGAGGTGGAGAAGGATTCTCTTTCTAACCTTGGCCAGGTTACATGTCAGACCTTCAAAGATCGCCAAATTCATGTGCTTCCAAAGCTCTACCATCGTACCAATGACTGCCACCATCCAAAGCTCTCTCAAAGCTGGGCTGAGGTTATGAGAGAGGTGCATCATGGCAGGAAGGGAGGAACCCCGATTCAGCCTAAACAAATTGTGGATCCAATCCCAAACATACAGGAGAAAGTACAATCCCAGATAATATGTTGAATTGTTTCTTCATGAGTCCCGCAAAGAACACACTTGGAGACAATAGGAATCCCACGCTTCCTTAGATTGTCATCAGTTGCACAGGCTCCTTTGATGATTTTCCAAGCATTAGCAGACAGGCTGGGGTGCAGGCAGTGATGCCAGGCCCACTTCTTCCAATCCACCAAGGGGAAGCGATTTCTGATTGTATCTATGCCATTACCGACCGAGTAGCAACCTGATTGGGATGGGGTCCAGATCAACTTATCCGGCTCACCCGTCGGCAAATCAAGGTATTCCAACCCCACCTCATCGAGAATGAGCTGCACTGCTGAGGGGATGCACCAGGTGCCGTTAGAAATGATGTCAGAGACAGCAGCCACTAGATTCTCAAGAGTCCTGTCCACACCCAACAACTGAGCAATGGAGGGGTTGGAGCACCAAGTATTAACCCACAAATTTATAGAGGTGCCATCACCAACTTGCCAGCGAGTGAATTCCTGCATAGACTCAGCCGCCCAGTGGAGTCCAGATCGAGTCGAAGATTTCCTATAATATTGGATCCAGTTGCCACCTTTGGTAAGATATTTGGCGCGAATGAAAGCGGCCCACTCTTCCATGGAAGTAATGATACGCCACCACATCTTCATAAGGAGAGCTTTGTTGATTATTGAGAGCCATTGGATACCCAGACCACCCTGCTCTTTAGGGCAACAAATCTTGTTCCAGGCAATAGTGACACACTTCCTTTTAGCTGGGTCCCCTGACCAAAGGAAGTTCTAGAAGATTCTCTCTGCTTCCATAATCACACTTTGAGGCCAGCGATAAACAGACATGTTATAGATCGAGAGGCTTTGAAGAACAGATCTAATAAGGGTGAGCCTCGCATGGAAGGAGAGAAGGCTTTTCCAACCAGCGACCTTGGGGTTGATTTTATCGATGATAGACCAGACATATTGCTTCCGAACACGGACTCCCAAGTATGAGTCAGGGAAGCGCCCCACATCCATCTCAAACAGACTACAAATCTGGGCTTTCCTGGAAGGGGCATACCACCCAAAAAGAGCTTGCTTTTATTTCTGTTAACAATCTGGCCGGAAGAAAGCTGGTAGGCAAAGAGAACCTCTAGCAGCTTTCTAAGACCCTTTCTACCTCCATTGCAAAAAATAAAAATGTCATCAGCAAAGAACAAATGTGAGGGGCAAGGGGTACCTCTAAAGGATACCATTGGAGCAAGAATGTTTTTCGTTCTTATGTCGATGATAGCTCTGCTTAGGGCTTCTTCACAAAGTATGAAGAGCAGGGGGGAGAGTGGGTCTCCTTGACGAAGGCCTCTCCCCACACCAAAGTAACCTTCGGGAGCCCCATTAATCATAACTGAGAGTTTGGCACTGCTGATGAGGGTATCAATCCACTTGCACCAGGAGTCCTCAAAACCAAATCTGCCTAGGACGGCTGAAATAAAACTCCAACTAATAGAGTCAAAGGCCTGAGTGATGTCTAGCTTCAGGCCAATGTTACCTCCCCTCCTCTTCCTCTCGATTTCATTAACTAGCTCAGAAGCTACAAGAATTTGATCTTGAATACACCTCTCTTTTATGAAGGCCGCTTGATGGGGAGAGACTAATTTCCCCATGATGTGCTTGAGTCTGGAGGCAGCAATCTTGGACATAATTTTGAAGAAAAAACTACCACAACAGATAGGTCTGAACTCCTGCATTTTCTTAGCCCCCTGGATTTTAGGAATAAGAACTATGTTGTTTGAATTTAAACCCTCCGGAATAAATTTCCTGGTAGTACAGTAATTTACCGCATCATAGACATCCTGACCAATAACCTCCCATGCGAATCTGTAGAATGAGCCTGGGAAACCATCGGGACCTGGAGAGCTGTTCTGATTCATTGAGAAAACTGTCATCTTGACTTCATCAAAGGTTGTAGGCGCAGTGAGGCTGGAGTTGTCATGGTTCGAAACCATGTGGGGGATGTTGTCAATGATGCTTTCCTGAATGTCCACAGGCCGGGCTCTGAACTTATCTTCATAGAAACCCACAATGTGGTTTACTATATCGTTTTGATTCTTAATGGTGGCACCAGACTCAGATTTTATCTCCAAGATACAATTCTTCGTTCTTCTGATTTTGATCGAGGTGTGGAGAAAGGGGGTATTCCTATCCCCCTTTTCAATCCAGTTGATGCGGGATTTCTGGGTGAGGAAAGTGTCATACTGGTTATTCGCCAAAGAGAGCTCCCTCTGAGCTTTAACCAAGCAGAAAAGCTTAGAATTGTCAAAAGGGTCTAAATCCGAGATGGCTGAAGCCTCCTCAACCTCCTTTCCTAGGGTTTTAATTCTTTCAGTAATGCTCCCGAACACATTGATATTCCACCACTTGAGCTTTGATTTCAGTCTTTTCAACTTCTGAGAGAATTGATAAATAGGGTTACCTGTAATTTGCTCATTCCAGGATTCCTTGATGACATTGATTAGGTCAGGGCGAGACATCCACATGTCCTGAAATCTAAAGGGAGCGTTAGCAGGTTTCGGCAAGGAGAACGAGCTACCAACCAGCGGAGAGTGATCAGAAGGGGCTCAATGGAGCACTTTGTAAGCCCAGTTCCCAAAACTACTAATCCAGTCAGTGTAAAAGAGAGCTCGATCCAGACGACACAGAATTCTCTTCCTACCAGTTTGATTGTTACACCAAGAATATTTCAGCCCGGAGCTTTGGCCATCAATAAGCCCGCACCTGTTGATACAGTCCCAAAAATCTCCCATGGCAGAGGTCTTTGGAGGTCTTCCTCCTTTTTTTTCATCAATATTGAGCATAATATTGAAGTCCCCTAGGACTAACCAAGGCTTCTTTAACTGAGCCAGAGTGGCCAACTTATTCCAAAGGTGAGTCCTGTTGGCAGCAAGAACATGCGCATGGACACCCGATATAATGGAGTTGTTGATTTTGGCTGAAATCTCTTGGGAGGAGCAGCTTACCACCCTAGGTTGGGGAATAGATCTCTTCGAGAGGAGCCAAAGATTGCCCTTACGGTCACCCTCCGAATTGTGAATAAAGTTAGTCGAAAAGCTCCTGATGCGAAGGTTAGCAAAAGAGGAATTATTTGCATGAACCATAGGTTCGGCGAGCCAGACAAGGTCAGGGTCAGGAAGACGCACCAATCCCCGTAATCTAGAACGAGCTTTGGGCCTCGCACATCCCAATAGAGGACCTTCATTTAGGGGAGGAAATTTTTTTGGATCCGTTGCCGAATCCCTTTTCATATCTTGATTTATTCCCTTTTTTTTATTTCGATTTACCACTTCTGCTTGGCTTTGAGAGGTTCTTCTCTTTCGTTTTTGCCTCCGGTTTGGACATAACCTCCGCCAAAACGCGATCAACCCAAGAGGATAACCTAGAAGCCTCAGCCGAGACATTTTTCTTTTCCTTCTCTTTGCCCGCCGTCGAAGGCTTCGAGCTCTCAGCGAGTGGGATACTGGCCAGAGCCTTCGTTATCCCCTCCACACTATGACTTTCATTCACTTCAATCTCAACCATTTCAGAGAGGTGGAGCTCATCAGTATCTCTAATCAGATCCCATGTACTAGTGACCGGATCATCATTGGTCTTGGGGAGTTCCGGGGGGTCACCACAACAGGGTTCCTCCTCTACATCATCCACTAACTGAGTTTTGGGGGAAGTCTCTTCCGCCTCAAGTTGAACTTCCGTATCACCAAGATCGGAATTCTCGGACCCATCATGGGTTTGATCCTGGTCTTTCTTCTTACCCTTCTTTCTTCTCCTCTTAGGAACTTCCTGGGCAGGTTGTCCATCAGTATTCGTCTCCTTAAGGACATCTCGAATAGCGCGACATTCAGCAACATGATGCCCCACAATTTTACAATGTGTGCAGACCTTGGGGGGTTTAGGGATCACAATGCGCTGCCAAAATCCGAAGGTAGTCCCCCCGATCCACACCTTTTCAGGGATGGGTTTGGCAAAGTCGACTTCTACGAGAATACTAGCGAAGAACCCAAAGGTTTGGTTAAGGGTGTTCGCATCAACTAGGACAGGGCTTCCCAGTCCTTTACCTATCTGGAGAAGAACCCTTTCTTTCCAGCTATGTTGTCTGGGGCGCCGCCTAGGCGGTAAAAGGCGTTTATTCTGCTCATACCGCCCCGCCCAGCTCGCAAAACGCCCCATAACGCTTTTGGGCGCCCCGGCGCCGTCCCACAAAACGCCTTTGCTGAAGCACCAATAGTAAAAGGCGTTTTAAAAAAAAAAATTTAATTTGGGTTGGACCTACTTGATACAAATTAGAAAATATGGCAAGGACCTGAAAGCAAAATACTAGAAGTTGGATGACTAAAAAAAAAAGCAACAAAGTTAAATTAAAATCATTTTTTTTTGGGTCAAAACCCTAACGTAAAACAAAATTAGAAGAGGGGAAGAGGATTAGAGAGAGAGAAAGAAGGCCGTTGAACTGCCGTTGCCGTCGCCGACTCACCGCCGGCTTCCATTGATTCCGGTAAGTTCTCTTCTTCTTTTCATTTCTTCGTTTTTTCTGTTCTCATTTCTTTTCTTTGCCTTTCTTTTCTCTGCCTTTCTTTTCTTTTACCTCTTGTTCTTCTTCCGCTTCTTCTAGACTTCTTCTTCTTC
>MVGT01003004.1:159349-185512 GCA_002174775.1 Macleaya cordata
TTTTTTTTGTTTTTGGTCCTTTTTTACTTTTTGTGATGTTTGTTTAGTTAAAGATTTATATTCTGAATTTTTTATTAGTATCACATGCTGATGTGAGTTTTATAAAATAGAAAGTGCTGTTTTATTTTTTAATATATCAACTATCAAGGATGTCACCTGGTGATACTAGTACACAACAACAAGAAGGTGAGCCATAACCGGATGGGCGTTTGAGACCTTCATCGGATCCAGGGTGGAGTTATGGTCAACCAGTAAATAAAAATAAAGAAATTGTAAAATGTGATCTTTGTGGGCATGTATCTAGTGGTGGTATTAAAAGGTTTAAACAACACCTTGTTGGGAATTACAAAGGATTAAAGTTCAGTGATGTAAAGAAGTGTTCCAAAGTTTCAACAAGTGTGAAGGAAGAGATTTACGAATTTATTACTACGAAAAAGGAAAATAAGGAAAAGAAAAATGAAGTGAAGGAACAAAATAGAGATGTCAATATTTATAGCAATGAGGAGGAAGTGGAGGAGGTGGGACATCGATCGAGGGTTCCGGCTAAGAACAAAGGAACGATGGATAATTTTTTAGCCCCAATTGACAATGACTTCATTCCAAAAGAGCCGACTAATTCAAAGAATAAGAAGAGTCGACATTATAAATTTACAAATTAGAAAATTGAATTGTATTTGATGTTGATTGTAGGTGGTCACCGATAATGCATCTAATTACAAGCTTGCAGGGACGTGGTTTACGAATGACCACAAGATTTATTGGACTCCGTGTGCGGCACATTGTGTGAATCTTATGTTGTCGGATGTGAGTGGGCTACCTATTGTGCGTGATGTTGTGGAAGAAGCAAAGCGCATCACATGTTTTATTTACAACCATACACATGTGTTGCATTTGATGAGGAAGCACATGGGAGGAAGAGATTTAGTGAGGCCGGCCGTGACTCGCTTTGCTACATCCTCTCTTTCCTTGAAAAGTATATTCGATCAAAAACCCAAACTAAGGGCTATGATTAATTCGGAAGAGTGGAGGAAAAGCAAGTGGGCGAAGCACTCAATAGGGAAAGAAGTTGCAAAGTCCATTAAGAGGTCTACCTTTTGGAATGACATGCATTATGCCTTGAAAATAATGGAACCAATGGTAGATGTGATCCGATTGGTGGTTATGGAGGAGAAGCCTTCTATGCCTTACATTTACAAGGCAATGGATCTATGCAAGGAGAAGATTAAAGGCAATTTAGGAGAAAAAACTGTTGAAGATAAAGAAATGTGGAAAACATTGGAAAGGATTATAGATCGTCGATGGGTGGATCAACTTCAACAACCATTGCATGCGGCGGCTCACTATCTTAACCCACAAGTATATTGGGAGACTGCCACAAGTTCGGAAGAGATTGAATCCACTACGGAAATTAAAGAAGGGTTGTTGGAATGCATAAGCAAACTTTCCAAAGATATAGATGAGGAGCAAAAAATTTTAGCTCAACTTGTTCCATATCGTACTAAAAGAGGGAGATTAGGAAAGCCTAATGCCCAAGCATCAATCAAGATTTATGCACCGGGTATGTAAACCATTTTCCTTTTTAAGTTTTTATCACACGTTAAATTTCTTTTCTTTTCACATTTTTTTTTAATTTTTAATGCTATGTCTATTATTATATTGTAGTGGAGTGGTGGGTTACCTTTGGAAGTGAACTCCCCGATTTACAAAGATTTGCAAAGAGAGTTCTCGGGCTTACAAGTTCGGCTTCCCCATGTGAGAGGAATTGGAGTGCCTTCAACAATGTATGCAACTTCTTATTACTCACTTTAACTAATAATAATTTTAGAATTTCATAAACTATACTCTTACAAGTAATTTATAATTGTAGCTTCATTCGAAGAAGAGGAACCGTTTAGACCATCAACGGTTGAGTGATCTTGTGTTCGTCCAATATAACAAGAAGCTCAAAAAGCGTTATGAAGAACGCGTATGTGGAAAGGAGACGGATCCTATTGAGTTAAAGTCGTTTGAAGAATGCCAAGAGTGGGTAGTGCCTCATGATGCTAGAAGTGATCCTGTGGATGGGACGGATTTCACTTATGGGGTACTTGAGGATGCGGAAGGAAGTGAAAATGATGCGCATTCTCCTCCTACTACTAGATCTAAGAGGCATCGCACGAACTCAGAAGTGGGAACATCATCCTCAAGGGCAACATCACGGGCACGTGCATCACAAGTTCAATTACAAGACTCCGAAACTGAAGATGATGATGAGCTTGTGCTTACCGATGATGATGATGATGATGGCATTGGTTCAGGCGATGATGAGGATATTTGAATGATTCTTGAAAGATCATGACTTTTTTATTTTTTTTATGATAGATCATGATATTACTTTTATCTCTCTTTTTTTGGTGTTTAATACTTTATAGTGACTTACTTATCTTTGATTTTGAGACTACAAATTATTAATTTTAAGACCATGAATTACTAATATTGGTATTTCTTAGTTATTTTGATAAGGAATATATAATTTATATAATGTATAGCAGGGTGGGAATGTTTTTATTATGGAGGTGCGCCCCGCCCCACTAATTTTAGACCCCACCGCCCCGCCCCGCCTTTCGCCCCAGACAACATAGCTTTCCAGAACTCCAGCGCAAGACCCGGGAGACGAACCCACACCAGCGCTATAGAAACCTTCAGACTCTCCGGATTGAAGTTTGGTGACCATTCGCGAACAAGAAGGAACTGGCTTTCGACATTCCATGGCCCACCGCTCCAAACTAGACTTTTATCTCTTTCATTTTCCATCTTGATGGTGAAAAAGCCTCTACCTAGAGGGATGAACTTGCTCTTCAAACTTCAGGGATTGGAAGTCGAGTCGCCCAATCAGGCTGTGTTTCCATTCGTCCACACAGTTGTCGTAAAGGTCATCCGAAAGAAAAACTGTCGGATAGTCGCCTCGCCTGCCTGGAGCAGGGAGGGTACTCAAGTCAATGGAGGTGGTACGAGGGGTGATACGAGTGACCGCGGAAAAGGAACGGATGCCACCCTCTGGATGGGGAGGTGGTAAGGGGACAACATCCTCTAGAGAAGAGGAAGATGCCATCCAGAGGATTGGGAGAAGATTTAGGGGTCGATGGGGAAGCGCCGCCACGAAACCCTAGCAGACAACATTTTTTCCAGTCGAAAAGGGAATCGGATTTTGAACAGTGTCTTTCAATTTATGTCCGGCTGAGGATCATTATCCCATGAATCAACCATTATGTGGAGACATGTCGAAAAACATACGCATCGCTAATAGAAAGCTAACATATGAGGAACAAAAGCAAGAAAATCTAGCATAAATCAGCACATTTTACACAATATAAAATCTAACAAGAGAAGTTAAGATGCAAATGCATACCTGGAAGATCCCAAGTTTCTTATTGTAATCCGACTCAGGCAAAGTTAACGAGATAGTGAGCTGCAATTTCTGATTAGGAGGAATAACTCGTGAACCAACAAATTTTCCAAGTTCAGCCTTTTCTTCACAGTTCACACCACAAGAAATGCTCGGGCACGACATAAGAGGTACTAAATCAACTGGACTTGACTTTGTGTAATCAAAATTCAAAGTTTCTGTTATCTGAATCGGCTCCTCCACCAAGTATCTCATCACAAGACCACCAATTACAAACCCAGATACAAAAAAACCAAACAATATCATACAAACATAAACTGACCAGAAGAATCCCCAACCAAACTTAGCTGCCAACTTCCCTACTGATTTTTGTCCCTTAAATTGTTCAGACAAAAAGGGGGAAACAACCTCAAATACAACACCCCATATTCTTAAAAACTTCTCAGCGATACGTTCTTTAGCTATCTTTAAAGTTCTAAGAGGATTTGTTACAAACAAGAACGAACAATACAACAACCAGATTGGGAAAGTGAAGAAATTAAAGAATAAATTAAGCTGAAAACTAATCGCTTTAATCACTAATTCTGCCACAAAAACCAGAAAACTTGAGGAAAATTCATTTAGTTCTCCTGAAGGAGGATTATCAATTGTTGAAGTAATGCTAGATTTCTCCAGATTCTGTTTCGTTTCACTACTAATAATTCTATCCGAGCTTAATTTAAAAGAATCTGATACCTCACATACCTTCTCGTTCTCGTTCAAATCGAACAAAATCTCATTTTTTCTCTCTCTAGGAGTGATTTCCTCACAAACCTGAGTAATTTCTGAAATTACTGGAGATTTAGAGTTGGAATCCTTCGAATCTCCACCGGAAGTTCCTCCTTTTTTGCCTAACCTAAACGACGATCGACGTCGGATGCCATCTGGAAATGAGGGTTTCAATGTATGCAAATCTTTGCTTACTACTTCACGAGCTTCACCTTCAACGAATTCGAGCACTGAGAGTTTAGATGATCCGACGGATTCTTCTTCTGATTCGACATTTGTGTTGCAATCCAAGAAGGCAAATTCGTCGAGAACGTCGAGAAATTGATCGGAATCGGAGTACTCTTCTTTCTTAGATACTTCCATAGAAGAAAAGGGGGAATTTCGATCTAGGGTTAGGGTTTTCCCGCTTTTCATTCGAGCAAAGTGTTACATAGAGCAGAAGGAAGGAGATCGGTTGAAGAAACGAACAGTCTGGGAGAGGAATAGCCGTTATGATGTGGCATTTGGCGGTAAATTACGCTGGGTGCGTAGATGCGTACTTTAGGTAGAGAGGAGGAGAATCTAGTTTGCAAGATTCCGACACTATCTAATGATGGGATCCTGCTATTAACACCGGCAAAAATGATGTTGGGACCGGCCCATTCATCTGTCTAGTTAGACAGATTGGGCTGGAGCCCAACATCCACCATTTAGTATCTATATGTGGAGCCCACAAATACACAATAAATAGTAGATGTTGGGCTCCAGCTCAATTTGTCTAGATAGACAGATGAATGAGTCGATACCTATAGCAGCTCTCTAACACCGGAATGGTAACACCGCACTATGGGGGCCAACATGGTTACACTTCAAGAGCTGAAATTCCTCACAATAAATCAGCTCATTTTAAAACTTCTAATCCCATTAAAAGTTTGATTATTATTTTCTTCACCGTTAATTTTCAATTAACTTCCAATCAACTTTTGATGGGGTTAGAAGTTTTAAAATTGACTGATTTTTTTTGTGAGGGTGATCTTCATAGTGACGAGAATAGCCATGTGGGCCCCACAGTCCAATGTTACCATTGGTAACACGAAACCGGTGTTCAAATACCAGGATCCCTAATGATGATTCTTCGCTCGTTTAAAAAGCTCTGAAAAACCCCAAAGTTTTGTGGGCCCATATAGAATGAACAAAGTTTGTGCAGAGAATTTCTTTACCGCAAAGATTATCTTCACAAAAATCAATTCATTTTAAAATTTCTAATCACAACAAAAATTAGTTTGAAGTCCAATGGGAAAAAATGCTCATTTTACCTTGATTTCCAACTAACTTTTCTATCGAATTAGAAGATTTCGATTAAACTGATTTTTTGTGAGATGATTTACATGGTGATGAGAACATCATTCTCACTAAAAATCGCCCCTCTGATCATAATCATGTGGACGCCAAAGGTCTATTAGGAGCTTTATAATCCTAAGTGAATCATGTGGGCACCGGCCAAATGAGCAAAGGGTCTATTAGGAGCCATCTTTCTTGTGTATATTTTTGTTGCTTCATGCTCTACAGACCAACTAGAAATCAAATTAGGTGATGTCTGTTATGTTTTGTTTTCTGCTTCTATTTCCTACTCACGTCGATCAGCCATGGTGTAATACCCGTTTTCTTTTAGAGTACTGATGTTGAGGGCAGCCACTCTTGATAAAGGCACCCCATTAGTGTTTAGGTTTAGTAGGGTTTATATTTAATATTTAAACTAACCCTTAAACTCTAACCCTTATGCTACCATCGACTAGAAAAGAGAGGGAGAGCAGGAGGGAGTTTGGCTAGGGCTTGAAGGAGGAGTTCTTAAAGAAGAACTCTGAGATTACTTGGAGGTTTGATCACAGGGATTCGTGCACAAGAGAGAAAGGAGTCCGGACCTTGTGGTTGCAAAGTTTTCTTTCTTCTTCTTTGTGTTGCGGAGACGGTTTTACTTTGAGGCAAGTAGTAACTTGCTCATTTGATGTAGACTTAGATTTTTCTATGTTATTTCGATGCTTACTTAACGAATGAATGCATAAAAACCTAGTTTTATATGTTGCTTATATGATTTCTCAATGAATGAATGCATGTAATCTATAATCGTATGATGTGTAGATGTTTTTCAATGGTTATATTGCATGGAATCTATATAAACATGATGTGTATATGATTCCCTGATGGTTACAGGTAAGAAAACTAATTTTCCACAGAGTTTTCAGATTGAGCAAAACCAGAAATCGCGAAGAAAACACAGGGGGTATCGATACCCACAAAGGTAGTATCGATACCTACCCAACTGAATTCGACAGATGGTGCTAGTATCGATACCCTCTTTGTGGGGTATTGATACTAGCTGCACCTGTTACTAACTAAATAGTTAGTATCAATACCCACAGAGGGGGTATCGATACCAACTAACTATTGACCCTGAAATTAGTTGTTTTTGAGTTCTTTTTTAAGATAGGCTTTTGTTTAATGGCTATCATGATGTATAACATACATATTATTTGAATATATGTGTTTATGAGCAAAGAATGCATGCTTAAACTCTTGGTGGAATATTTTCATGATGTTGAACATATGTAGACACAAATAACATGTATGAAACCTCCATAAACTTGATGTGTGGATTAAATAACTTGTTTAGCTTGTATGACATAGTTTAGGTCCTGTATAGGCTTAGACCTACCCTTCTAAGCGAGGTCTACGGAATCGCCAAGTGAGGTCTACAGAATCACTTGACACGTTGGTAATGCCATCAGGGTTATCCGTGTTTAGAGAACGGATTTCGAGGCTATTCATCTTATTCACGTGGTGCACAGCCAGTGTCTCGAAGAACTGCTGGGATGGGTGAAACATGGATAGTAAGTAGATAACACCACTTGTTGCGAGAATCTAATCTTAACTGAAGATCATAAAACACAACATACATGAATCTTGTGAATATATTAGCTTTGTTGTACTTTGTTTACTTTATCTTCATGACATATCTTGCATCTATGTTAATACACTTACACATGTGAAGTATATGGTTAACCCGAATCTAAGCCAAAGGAACTAGTTAACTTGTTTGCTAGGTTTTGACCTAGCACCATTATGTTATAGGTCTAGGGCAACAGGCGAATCCTCGGTAGAGGCAGTGATCTTGTTAGGCAGAAATAAGTATTCGAAGATTTCCTAGAACTCCGTAAAGATGTAGGACACTCTTTTATTTATGTTCAGTTTGGGTTTGGACATTGTTTAGTCCATTATTCTTTTGGGATTACTGAGTATCCATTTGTTTGAACAGCTTATCTTGAGTTAATAAAGCTTATTTCAGCTTTATTTTACTTATGTCTTAAATGAGAGTGCAATCTTCTTGTTTAGCTTGGTGTAGCACGTACACCTAAGAGCTACAGGTAGTTAATGGTTCCACCAAAATGCCTGGTTCTCATTGAGTAAGGGTTGTAGACCTGAAAATGTGAGGTGAGGCATTACACATAGCCTTAGAGTATTGATCTACAAACTCTCGAAGAACAATGCTACCATTGTTAAAATATTCCGTCAAAAACTTGTTGATGCTTTCACTTCTTTGTGTTGTGGTCATGCCAGCACAAAAGTGATTGCAATTATAAACTTGAGCCCACTTTTCTCGCAACTCATACAATCCATGCAGCCACGTATTACCTTTAAGAGCATAATTTTCAAGTAATTTGTCCCAACTTTGTTAAACTCTTCAATTGTTTCAGGATCATATATGCAAGCTTTTGAATTGTGGTGCAAATAATTTATTGTCGCTAAATATTTTACTCAAGTGTTTTGCAGCATTTTGACATATATGCCATAAACATAATCCATGATGAGGCTCTGGAAACACAACATCAATACAATTTGAAATTGCTTTAGATTGATCCGTAAATATACTTTATGGTTTCTTTCCTCATATAGCCTCAAATAAAGTAGTAACTAACCACACCGTTCATCTGTTGTTTCGCCATCTAATAGACCACATCCAAAAAGTAGGGTTTACCTATGATTGTTGATGCCCACAATTGGTGCACATAACATGTTGTAGTTGTTTATCATGAATGATGTATCAAAACACACGGCATCACCAAATAACCCATAGTCTCTTCTCAACTTTGCATCACAAAAGCAAATACTATGTATTTCTCCTTCTTCACTGGTTCAAAAGGAGTAGAAAAAATGTTTGTTTTCTTGCTTCTTTTGCTTGAAATAGTCTTGGAGACATTGCACATTACCCCTCTTGAAAAACTTAGCCCGTGTTCTCTGTAATAAATTATTACAATCAGATATGATAAAGTTAAGGTGTTAGGCTTGAAATATCACCTATTCCTAGGTGTATATGGAAGGGGGATCAATATCTACCAATTTAAAACTTAATATATGATGAAAGCTTAATGATAAGAAATTGAGACAAATAAGTATTGACTTATTCGATTCTCAAATGCGGAATTTGGGGAGAATCAAATATTTCAATCTTGTACAAAAATCATTCACATATAGATAATCGACACATATGATTTTTGTTGACGGAGAAAAATCTAACGAAAAAAACTCCGGGACCTAGTCCAGAAATTACCACTAAGAGTTATAAGAAATCTTACAACCGTTCACATCGACAACATGAATCCCTCGTGCAAAACTTAACTGGTCTTTCTTCATGACTCAAATCCACGAACCGCCTCATCAATGGTGTGTGTGTGCCTCCAACTCAGAATACACCAAGTCTCACACTTTTGTACTTGAATCCACAAGCTTCACTTGAACCCTATCAAGTTTGCACCTCGCTGGAGCTCTGCCGATGACCTCACCGGAACTCCACCGATGACTGTAAAAATGCTGAAAAGTTTTGTGTTTCTAAACCCAACTAGACCTTCATGCTAGATAGATGTTCTGAAATGATCTAGCTATCATGAAGATCTAAAGAGAGTCAGTTTAGAACAACTCTCAAGGAGGAAAGAATCTTCTTCTCACAAAAGCTTGGAAGAATCAACCATGGAGAAGATGACAAAAAATATTTACTTGAATATTCCTTATTCTCTCAAAAACTCTAGCTATTCTTTCTTCTTCCTTCTTAGCTAACCTAGAATGTTTGTCTCAGTCTTATTTATAGACAGGAGACAAAAACTAGGTTAGTTGGGACAAATGATTAAAAAGGGCATGAGAACCCTAGCCACAAAACTCGCACAACTCAGACCCCCGTAGCCTAAAAAAGAGGGTTCTGGGCAGCTGGTATCGATGCTCCATTTGGATAATATCGATACTAGCCTAAAATCTGTTGTCAATAGATTAAAGGGAGTATCGATACTCCCTTAGAGCAGTATCGATACTGGCCTGATCTGTTAACAACAAGGCAGTATCGATACTTCCTTGGAGCAATATCAATACTAACTTACCAAAACAGTGAGAATGACCTTAAATGATGTTCTAATGTGATCTAGGTTCATTCTAGCTGATGATGCAAAGTTTTAATGCAATCTAACCACCTATGAAATGATAACAAAAGTTTACTTTCCAACATGAGGTGAGCTCCGGTGGCGAGATTGAGTCCGATGGAGTGCTTTCGCTCTGATTCTCGAAGATGTGAGTTTGCACGGAGGGAACACCCTAACACTAACTCAAACACAGACAACAAATTGAGTTCATTGTTTTATCATAAATATTGACAAATCCAAAGGGACCTTTCAATCTCTCCCTTTGTCAATTTAATGACAAAACCCACATATAAAAAAAATTTCCAAAAACAAAATCAATATTACAACACGAATTCTCTTACAATGGACTCAATGAAAGTGCAAAACCATCCCACACTAATATTAAACAAAAATAGAGAAACTTCTGCAAAATCACACGAGATCATCAAGGTATCAAAAAATATATAATCAATGTACATTATTCTCCTTGAGTTTCGTAAAACTCCCCTATCTTATGAAACTCCCTCATAACTTTTCTTCCCCTTTTTAGAATGAAATCGACAAAGGCCAAAGAGAGGGAATGGGAAGGCATATGACAGGAGAGGTGCAATGCCACAATTAAAAAAATAGCGCTACAAGTAAAAAAGTTGAGGCAAGGAAAGAAAGCATGCCATTAAACCAATCCACATCCAAATAAAGCAATCCAAGTCTAAACAGGATGTCCGGAAATAAATATAAAGCATGCGTATCTAAAAACAAAGACTTAGAGACAACTTGTCCAACTGAAATGAAGGAAACTAATAACAAGCTAGATCAGTGAGTTTCCTAGTCTAATCTTCATCATCCATCTCCTCATCATCAGCATCATCATCATCGGCAACAACTAAAAAGGCACCCACGGGAGGCTCGATAAGAGGAAGATTGTGAGTCGTTGTGTAGTAGTTTTGAATGGGTATCATCTGCCCCAAAACCGTATGCATATTAGCATTGCACTGTTGCATATTCAAGGAGGCCTCACGCAGCTGAAGGAGGAGGCTCATTATACACCTTGTTCCCAAGAACCTCGAACCGCTTCAGGATTATTTGTTGTAGGAGGATCAGGAACAGGAGCATAAGCATCTAGATCAAGATGAGAGGTACTCTTTTTCAAGCTAGACGCATCAATTATGTCCTTCTCTTTTTGAATCCGTTCAGTCGCAGGAATAACCAGACCATTGAAAACTAGGATACGACCAATGAGTTTAGGAAAACTCAGAGACCGATTCCCTTTATACTCTGAGAGAAGGATCATTTGGCGAATGATGAAATGGGCAAAGTCGAATAGAGAATGATTGATCATGTGGAACAGGAATTCTCTCATAAGAGGAGTGATATCACTCTTGTTCCCGCCCGTGGGATACAAGTTATATGTTGTGATGATGGCAAGAAGACGCCAATGAAACAAAACATGTTTCAAAGGAGAATTGTTATCCCGAGTCCAAGAATGGACAACACCCGTGAGAGTACGAGAGATTTGGTCTCGAGAAGGAACTATTGGTTCCTCACGTTTACTCGGAGGGGGAAACACGATGGGATCAACTATTGCTTTAATCTTGCAAATTGCATAGATTATATCCGGAGTAACGGTAATAATGACCATCACATAGGTTTTGAAGGAACAACTTTCAGATTCAAGATCATGCATATTGGAATAAAACAAACGAACAAGCCTAGGATAAGTGGTTCCCTCGCCTTCTAGTAGGTTTACGCTATGAAGCATATGCATAATCTCATAAATTTCAAGAAAAGCACGACGACCGTACTTTACCTTACGCTCTACAATGAGGGAACATTTTGAAAAAGTTTTGTTGTAGTCCTTCAAGCAAGTAGCGGAGTAGAATTCCTCTCCGGTCTCCGGACAAATGGTGGAGGACCATTGTCGAGCCACACCCTTTCCTTTAGGATTGGCAGAGGTGGAAGTGGAAGTGGCTGGCTGCTTTCTCTTGTTGCCACCAGCCATGGAAATTCGAAAAGAAATTGATAAACAACAAGAGTCTCAAGATATGGCAAAGAATGAATCACAACAATCACAAGCACAAGGAAGGAGCAAAGATATAAAATCTAAAACACAACCAAGAGGAGGAGAGTAACAAACTAGGGTATAAATCACACCTACAAGGAAAAAAATGAAATCTAGGGCCAACACAAGAGTTTCACCAACAAAAAGTTGAGAAAACAGTGAGAAACATACCCTAGACGAATATCCACGAAGAGATTCGGAGAGGAATGGAAGAAAACACCCAAAACGATGAAGAAGATGAAGATCTTGGAGCCCACCTTGAAGAAAACTTATCTCTCTCTCTCTCTTCTCAAAACCCTAAGAATGCACCAATTAAATGAGAAAGAATCGATACTTGCATATAAGAGGCCCTCAAGTTGCACAAAAATTGAGGCAGATCAAGGACGCACAAATAAGTAGTATCAATACTCCTGTTTGGGGGTATCGATACTCCTACTGAAACTAACTCCAAAGACGTCTAATATCGATACTCTTGTATGGAGTATCGATACTCCAATTTACCCTGATTCCAGGGATGCCCAGTATCGATACTCCTGTTTGGAGTATCGATACTCCTTATAAAGCGGATTCCAAGGACAGGTAGTATCGATACTCCTATATGGGGTATCAATACTAGTTGGGGATTTCTAAAGGAACATATATTTTTTCAAATTTGTCCCAACAGACTCAACCAAAATGATACAAATGCAGATTTTTCTTTTAAAGACAAGATCGTTACAGGAATGCGGACTAATCTAATCCCAATCATGCATGCTCTACCCAAAATGATCCAACTGGAGAGACACAAGCATCTAGATAAGCAACAAGGCGCAGGGTCATGAGTCTTTGCAATTCACTAGTTTTCAAACGTAAACAATGAAAACACAAGTTTGAGTTTGTCACTGAGTTCATCGAGCAAAGAAACAAGTGAAAGTACATACGATGATGTCTCAAATTTTGACAAGATCCTCAAAAGTTGATAAACATTAAGATTCTACTCTTTCTTCACTATTCCAAACCACACTGGAATGGAGGACGAATCACAATGCGCGTTAAGTAGATCAAGACCAACATGTTAGGGCTTTACCAAGAGGGTGTATTTTAGAATACAACTAGCCCAAGTGCATGTATCATGACTCATCAAGACTACCCGAGAGTTCATTATTATTTTGTTATTGATTTACTCTCAAGGCACCGAGACTTGCCATATGGTCACACTACGAACTAACATGCCACCAAGCTCAAAATCTTTTACGAGAGCTTTCTATTTAGGCGGCTCCACTAAGCTTAAAATCTTTTACGAGAGCTTACTCTTTAGGTGGTACACCGAGTTCAAAATCTTTTACGAGAACTCACTCTTGAGGTGTATAGCAGAAAAGAATTACCAATAAGGCACTAGTGCTAGGATAGCTCCTCCATACTAGTTTGGTTCGAAATAGTTCGAGAAACATAACGAGCATACAAACTAGGATCAGCTCACATATATTCAATCATACCAGAGATACAACTACACAGTCTAGATGATTCGAATAAACAAAGTGAAGCAAGAAACTTGTGATCTCAAATTCCACATATCAAAGATATTCAACAAATTCAAGTGTTCAAAATCTCAATGATGAGTGGTTAAGAGTCATCTAACATAGTCACGACACATAAAGAGGGATCATTAGAGCTCTCACACAAGTCGAGACTAAATCAAGACTACACACTGTATGCTAACTAGAGATGCAGTACATAAAAATATATAAAAGAAAACACAGAAAGTTTTCAAAGATCGTGAAGAACTACTCTAAGCCACCTAGGATGCGATGCAAACTAGAAACCACACACTCAACTACCTATACCTCGAGAGTGAAAGAGAGAAAGAATAAAGGTAGGAGAGTAAATGTAGTGAGCTTACGTTATGGAGACTACACCAATAGCCTTCCTAAGTTTTTCAGAGGTCAAGGAGTCCAAAGGCTTGGTGAGTATGTCCGCAAGTGTCTTCTCAGTAGGCACATGCTCAAGACGAATTACCTTTTCTTCGACAAGGTCACAAATAAAGTGATGCCTAATATCTATGTTCGTAGTTCTAGAGTGTTGGACAGAATTCTTGGTAATGTCAATAGCACTAGTGTTATCACAGTAAACTATGATAGTGGCATGTTCAAAACCATAATCACTAAGCATTTGTTTTATTCAAAGTAATTGAGTGCAGCACGAACTTAAGGCGATGTATTCGGCATCGGCAGTGGAGAGGGATTGAGAGTTCTGCTTCTTACTTTGCTATGCTACAAGGTTGAGTCTAAGGTAGTAGCATCCTCTCGAAGTACTCTTCCTATCATACACACTCCCAACCTCCATCTTCAACGAATTTATAAGGCCATCTGCGCATGTTAATAGATCTCCAAACATAATTTTTTGGTCACCTGTAGAATCATTTTGATGTTATTAATATGGATGATGAAGTTAGAAATAAATTAAACTCCATTAATGGAGCATTTTTCTCATAATTCTTTAGAAGAGGTTATTAACCCAATGAAAAAAGAAAAATCGCATTTAATCCAACCACTTAACAAGTTTTTTCTTCCATTTTTTTTAGTTCAGAACTATTTTTTCTTTTCTTTTTTCATCACACTTTGTTCTAACTAATACAAGTGAACAAGATGATAAATTCGTTGTCTGGAAGGAGTGAACAAGATGATAAATATTTGTTGGCGAGCATACTACCTTATGTTCATTGCTGAACATATTACCATATGCATATGGGTGAACATAATCCCTTGGTGTTTTCAATCAAGTGGGCTATTATGAAGAAATTCTTTCTTCGCATTCAGCTTTCTGCAGTTCCTAGAGAGATCAACTTTGTAGTGGATTGTTTAGTAAAGATAGCCTAATCCCACTGCCATAGCACCAATTGCTGAGCCTTCAGAGTCTCTTAGAACCATTCCTACACCCCTTAGGGCAGGGTTCCTTTTGCAACACCCAACGCACCCCAGCTTATTTTGATCTTCATCTGGGGGGTCCAATAACAATCCTTGACTAGCTTAATGTGAACTGGTCTTGGATTTAGGTTAAGAGCTTTAAAGATAAGGATATCCTCAACCTTGTTATGCATGAAACTCTTCATTAGAATGGAGCAGTCAGCAAGATTTGCCAAGATCATTTTCTTGGTTCTAGAAGTGGATGGTTGTTTGTATTAAAAAATGCAAAGGTTTTGGTGGTGCCGAATCTCAATAGGCATATTAGAAACAACAGTTGCCCAATGATCTTTAATTGCATCACTCCTCAAATTTGCACAGTCAATCACGGAATTAAAGCGAGTAGAGGGAACATCTCTTTTAAAATGGAATAAATTGTGGATCCATTCCCAAATAGAGTCAGTAAATTTTCAATTCCAGAAAAGATGGTTTCCCTCTTTAATTGCACAAAGAAATAAGGAGCATCTGGATGCCAAAGAGATACCCCTTGTTTGAAGTTTTGATTTTGTGGTTGAGTAGCCTCAGAGGATTTTCCATGCATTTGTACTACAACGTGGATGAATATTGGATCTCCATATCCATTTCGACCAGGAGACCTTCTGGGATTTTTTTTGAAGGATTTCAATTCCATCTGCAACTGTATACTCACCATTTATGTTTGGCTTCCATACTAATAGATCATCGTTCATAGTTAGAGTAGGAAGTGTGTCTATATTGATATTAGCACAATTTAGGAGTTGTAGCACCGTTGGAGGAATGCTCTATTGATCATTTATAATTATATCACTCATATTTGCATGAAGTATGTTGTTGCCTGATCCAATATTTAAAAGCTCAATAATAGAGGAGTTAGAACACCAAGCATTGAACCACAAAGAATCTTTCTACCATTACCCACAATCCAGCCCAAATGTTCCCTCATACTAAAGAGGGTCCATCGAAGACCTCCCCATATAGAAGACTGCTTGTAGTAGTTTATCCAAGCACCTTTTCTAGATCAATTTTTAGCTAAAAGAAATTTTCACCATTTTCTCTTGCTAGGTAACCTTCTAGTTTGGGCTGCTTAATTATTCTTTCTTGCTCTATTTTGGAGCCTTTATTATAATTTTCCAGCTTTCTGCTAAAAATAAATAGTTGCTTGGCTGTAGCAAATTAGCAAGTCTTAGGCAAATAAGGAACTTACAAAAAATGAAATGAGAAAATAGCTACAGGAATTCTTTTTTGCACGCGATATGCTACCTAGCCAGAAACCGGCCTAGTACAAGAAGAAAGTGTAGAAGAACATCTATATATATACCTCTGTGAGTCAAATCTTGGAGCAGTAGAGTACGAAAAAAGTAAGAAATCGAGAAGGAAGGGCAGTGTGGGCCCACAAACCATTGTGAAAAGGTTCAGTTGATAAGAGCTTTTAGTTTGTCGATATTTTGGTTTTAAAAATTTTTTCTCTTGTATTCAAGGGACTTGCTATTTTAGTTGGTTTTCCTTTTCATATTTAGTTTAGGATTCCCATTCCCTTGTAGGATTGGATGAATACCTATTGCAGTCTATAAATATTAGAGTAGACTTTAGCTTAAAGCATGCATTCACAGCATTGAGAATGAGAGATCTCTTATAAGGGTTGTGAGGCTATAAAAGAGAGAGAGCAAGGAGAAAACTGTATACTACATTGAAGGAAGGTTGTGAGATTTAGTTCTTGAAAACATTAAGATTTCTCTTGTAACTGGTTGTTAAGTTTTCTCTTGTGGAGTTTGGGGCTTTCATTGAAGGTGAGTTCTTTCTAATCTGTTCTTCATTGCTTTCACTATAGTGGATGAGGATCATCATCATCAATGGACGTAGGCAAACTTGCTAAACTATGTAAATCTTATGTTGTGTGATTGCTTGTTCTTGTTTCCTTATTTTATGTTCTTATTTGTGTGTTTG
This sequence comes from Macleaya cordata, assembly GCA_002174775.1. NCBI lineage: Eukaryota > Viridiplantae > Streptophyta > Magnoliopsida > Ranunculales > Papaveraceae > Macleaya > Macleaya cordata. Next base: position 175,844 of record MVGT01003004.1, read on the forward strand.
ATTCATCTCGAATTAGTCCATAATTCCTAACATAAGCACCCAATCGAATTAGTTGAAGATGTATATCCAATATAAGTGTTAGATAAGTCCACGAATCCTCAACAAGCAAACGCTTCAGAATACTCTTTCATAGGACTTGCGAAGTCCATATTATACTCCAGCTAGATGTGTAATTGAGTTTCTTAACTATCAGTTGAGAGGTTAAGAGGCGGCGATGTGTGTACCCAATACTCCGAGCAACCAACGAAGATGTCCAGGAACCTTAGAGAAGCAAATTACAACCTTAGGGACCTATGACAACCTAAGATTATCACAATAGCCTCAAACGGAGTCATTCAATTATGCATGATTAACCATGTGACGAAGTCATTAATTGGCACCCAAGGGTCTGAGGTACTCAGGTGCCCTTAGAATGCATGGCCCATGTATGAGTACAGGTACGCTCACATCTAAGTTGAAAGCTTGGATACATACATCCATCTCCATGGTGCAAGCTTAGAGACTAAGGAAGATATCTCTCCTTGTAAGGGAAGATGATCCTTCTCAAATACTCGGAATAAGAGAAATAAGGGACTAACCAATTGGATGAGGTTAGCTAACTAGTGAGTAGCTAACTTGTCGCTTAAACTTGATGGCTATGGAAAGATAACCACCCTTGTAGATCATGGGAGATCCTATATATCCGAAGTGATAAATGGAGAAGAGGCTCAATTCAGTAGGTATGAACTTCTACTTTTAACCTTGGAAGCCTAATTAACACACATATTGACTTGAGGATCAGAATGTTTTTTGCAAGTCTCTCCCCACACTCTGGAGGTTGTCGAAGATGAAGGAAGCTTAGAAAACTCTAACCATTCGATACAAATGAAAATGAACATCTGAAGATTATCGGTGCATATTTGCACCGATAGACGTATTCATTTGCAAGGGTCAATACATAAGATCCCAAGAGAAAAAAAAAGTTTTACAATGAAACCTAAAAGCTAAATTAAGAAAATTTTAGGCGCTCAAAATAAATATCAATGATTCAATTTCAAACACTCTGTTGCAAAGGAAACATGCACTTTGTTTTCAAAGATTCTTCTATTCCTCTACGTGTACATCATCCAAAAGATGACTGTTGGAATGAACTAGTTTTTGAGAAACCACTGGAAGACCACCTTAGTTTCCAGTTGTTTAACGATATTAAAAGTTAATATAAAATTTAATACTCTTCCATTTCATTGTAAAATTTTTAGCTAAATGACAGTAGTTAAAAGCTTTAGAACTATATAATTTTTTATAAGGATGATTATATGTCAATAATATCTTTATATAAATAAATAAAATGAACCTTGAAGTATCTTACAAGTAGAGGTGTTAAGTGGGTCGCGCTGGTATGGGCACGGCACGGCACGAGACCTAACTGTCCCATGTCCTGCAGAGCCATGTGACCCATTAGCACGAGCACGACACGGCACGATAATGGCACGAGCATGACACGAACACGACACGGCAAAATGGCACGGCATGGCACAAGCACATGACACGGGCATGGCACGGGCACGGGCATGGCACGCTAAATGGCACAACACGGGCACATCATGCTAAATGGCACGGGGCACGACACGTTAGATGGAACGGTTAGGCACAGCACGGCACGAGACGATTAGGCACAACTAACGGTACGATTATCAGTACAAAGTTGGCATATGCAAATGGCATTTGGCATATGCAAAATGACATTTGGCACATGAAAATGGCATTTGGCACATGAAAAATGGCACATGGCACATGAAAATGGCACTTGGGACATGCAAAATGGCACGACACATGAAAATGGCACTTGGCACGTTAATGGCACAGTTGTGGCACGCTAATGGCACAGTTGCGGGCATGGTTGCTAGCACGCTAGTGGCACGGTTGCTGGCACGTTAATGGCACGACAGATAACATAATAAGGTACGACTAATGGCACGTTAATGGCACAACAGATGGCATAATAAGGTACGACTAATGGCACGTTAAGGCACGACGTGAAAGCACGACACGGTACGATTTAGAGCGTGTCGTGCCAATGAGTCGTGCCGTGTTGAGGGTATAACCGTGAGGCTGAAGTCGAGGCGAAATGTATTATGAAGGTTATCTAAGTTGTGGCTTTATCAGAACTAAAGTTGCACTCTTGTTGGCTATTTACTTACACACTCTTGAACTTGAGTATTTGTGGAAGGTTTTTTGTGTTCGGATAGTGTCCTAAACTCTAATTCATGTTTATTAGTTTGTTAAAAATTATGTTGCTAATTGCATATGTTTCTGATTTACTATATAATTTTTCTAAAACAATACTTTGGACCCTATTTCATTTTGAGAACTTATAATTTTGTGGGTAGATTAACTGCAAACCCTCACGAGACAACACTCGTCCACTAGGGGTAACCTAGGGGTTTAACGGCTTGTTGCACATGCTAAGTGCAATCGCGATTCCTGCGAAAGTGAGTTAGGATTTTATTATTTTTATTAGGTTTAGGTTTAGTTTTGCTCGAGGACTAGCAAAATATAAGTTTGGGGGTATTTGATAATCATATTTATATTACATGTAGTACCCTTATAGTTATATAAGTTAGTCACTTATTTTATTTAATTTGAATTAATTATTATATTTTGTATGTGTAGGAATTGGAGTAGAGCAAAAAGAAATGCAGTGAAAATTGGCAAGTTACAACAGCCGAGGATATCATATACGCACAAAGCAGGACATTGAAGGATGAAACCGTTTGTAATTGGCAAAATTGATAAGGGCACCTATAAGGTTATTAGAGCACCCATATGGTACACTTGCATTTCATGCACGTATGGTTGAAATTGGGTCCCGGTCAAAGTTTGCTACGGTTCAAAACAAGGGAGGTTTATATAAACGGGTCCCACTGGATTTGTTATCCGTATACTATAATAGTGGGCCCTATCAAGTCAAAATAGTAGAAACCAATTCTGGTTCTCTATAATGTTTCCCACGTCATCTTTGTTAGAAATACATCTTTGATGTGGACCCCACCCAAGTTAACAAACCCCACATGCATCTAATTAAATACAAAGTTTCTTAGTTCCTCATTGTATACCAACGATGGTATGTTCTTAGTCAGAGAACCGACCTTGTCATCTATCTATCCTCCAATCCAATTGTTTTCTTAAGATTTTTGCATATAGAAATTGAGTCCTACTAGAACTAGTAAACAGATTTGGGATTGGGTCATGAATTGTATTATAAAATAAGTGTACGTACATTGAGAGGGTGGCGGTACAATACAGAGGCGTGAGAAGGTTTTTGGTTTGGAAGAAGAGGTTGCTGCCATACAAAGGTTACAAGAGAGAAGGCTACTACGAGTGTCAAATCGAAATTGGTTGAGAAATCAGTGGAGAGAGAAAGAGGTGGATACAGGGTATAATTCTTGGGATAATTTTGTGAGTACACTAATTTGATCAATGAAATATTATTTAATTATTTATTTTGTTTCTTCAATTATGTGTAACTAAATCCTCAACTAGGGTTGAGGATGAAGCTTTGTGGATGATACAATGATAGTGTATGGGTATTTATTTTTCTTCTCGAAAGTGGTATTAATGTTTTAATTATTCTAGCTTCGTATAATTGTTAGGGATGAAACCTCGGACACATGTGATGATCTTACATGTAGTTTGGGATAGTTTTCTACCAACTATCAACTTGGTTTTGTAAAGTATTAAATCAAAATTGGATAATCTGTGTTTTTTCGATTTTTCGGATACTTAGGTTAATTTATTTTTGATCCTTCAAGTGAAGTGGAATAATATATTAGGTTGTTTTAAAAAGGGTTTTAATGTTCAATCTTCCATACTAGCATGTTTGATTACTAGCCTAGTATGCGGTTATCGAGAAGAAAATTAGTATCTATACATAACTTTATTGTGGGTTCTACAAAGTGGATTCCGAAACCTTGGTAATTTCTCCCATCGATTTATTCGGTTGTTTTTAATTAGTTGTTTAATTTTCCTTGCTTTATTTAATCATTAGTTTTTAAATCATCTCTGAATTCAAAATACTAGGATTAGGATTTAATTAATTTTAGATTTAGTTTGATACTTTTTATTCTTGTCCTCGTGGGATCGACCTCGTAATACGAGCCATATCTATATATGATTCGTGCACTTGCGAGTATTATTTGATTTAAATTAATCTTTTAATTTAGGTTAGTTTAAATTCACATCAAGTTTTTGGCGCCGTTGCCGGGGACAAGTAACGGTATTCAAATCGGATTTAGGTTAATTAAATTTTTCTCTCTAGTTTTTATTTTTTCTGTTTAAAAAAAAAAATAGGTTTAACTTTTTATATTTAATTTAATTAGTTCTTTCAGTTCCTTTTTACGGTTTAGGTGTTTTGTTTTTTATTTTACAGGTTTCTAGGGAAGAAGTGAAAAGTGATTGAGCGTGCTGAAGGATCGGAAGAAAGCATATTCTTATTCATCATTAACGGACTTCTCCCGGCGTATTAAGTTAACCTCACAGAAGGTTACACGCCGGAGGTGAGCAAATCTAAACACCGCATCAGCACGCGGTTACTGGTTGCTTTTGTGTGCTAGATTTAGGTTACAATTTGAAAGATTTAGTGCTGGGTCCTTTTATCTGTTAAGAAATACGAGTCACCCACTCGTTAGGATAATTAATTAATTTGAAGGATCACCGTCTAAAATCGAGTAGAAACCAAATTTAGGACAGGTAGAGCTCGTAGGAAAACTCTAGATTTTTGATACAGTCTATCAAGTGACGTACGTAGACTCCCTTTCTATCTTACGAAGTGAAAAGCAAGTCGACTAGTGAGGTTAATTGGAATGCTTCCTCTTCTCACCTCTTTGTGAGAGGAGTCTTGCCTTCTAAAGAAAGCGAAGCACCGATTAACGTAACGCAAGTTTAGACAAGCGATTCGCGGACTCGGAATTGAGGGTTTTTGCATATTGAACTGGAGTACGTGTCAGATTTCAAAGAGTAGGAGCAATTTCTTTTTCTTTTCTTGTGTGGTGTATCCCTAGAATTATTTAAATCGGTGATCTTAGATTATTAGGATTGCTTGTTTATTTACAGTCTGGGTGCGCATCATCTTAGGATCCTTCCTTGCATTTTAGTTTAGGAAGCCTTTAGTCTTTTTGTTAAAAAAAAAAAGGGTAGTACGAGTGAGGTCACACTGGAAAACATAATTGAGATATCTGAAAATCCTATTTTCTTTGACGAAGAATCAATATATTCTTCTGAAAACGGTTCGTCAACTTTTTCTGAGATGGGGGATAGAAATCAAATTCAGGGTAGAACCCTTAGAGATCAATATACTCCAATTCAGATTACGAACCCGTCATGTATTGTGTTGCCTGCAATTCGGGGAAATTTTGACTTGAGAGCGGCAATAAATCAGTTATCTCTTTTTCATGGTCTAGATTCTGAAGATCCATACCTCCATGTTAAGGAATTCTTAGATATTTGTTCCACCGTCAAATATAACAGTGTTAATGAGGAACAAATTCGTCTTCGTCTGTTTCCTTTCTCTTTGAAGGACAAAGCCAAGTCCTGGTTGTACTCCTTGGAACCCAATTCCATCACTACTTGGAATGAGTTGTGCAATAAATTTTTGATTAAATTCTTTCCTATGCACAAAACTACCAACTATCGTCGACTCATAATGCAATTTTCTCAAAACGATGGTGAACAGTTTTTCACATGTTGGGAGAGATTTAAGGATCTTATCCTAAAATGCCCACACCATGGTTTTGGAAAATCACAGTTAGTCCAATTCTTCTTTGAGGGTCTTTCACCACAAAACCGTCAATTAATTGAGTCTAGAAGTGGTGTGGATTTCATGTCCATGGAGGAGGATGCTTTGTGGAGATTTCTTGAGTCTTTGTCTGAAACCTCTCAGCAATGGGTATATTCAGGTAGGATTGACAAGGTAGCTCCACAAGTATCTTCACAACCTAAACGGGGTGGAATTTATGAAGTTAATGAGGAGGTAGATCTGAGTGCTAAAATAGCTAGTTTAACTAGAAAAGTGGAAGCTTTATCCATGAGTAAAGGGGAGAGTTCTTCTGTTCATGCCAATAGTGAAGTGTGTCAATTATGTGGGAGTCCTTCTCACACAGCTCAAACGTGTCCTTCTATTGCATCATTTCATGAGTATATAGCTGAGCAAGCTAATGCTCTTAACACATATAAGAAACCGTTTGGTAGTCCTTTCTCTGACACATATAATCCTAACTGGAGGAACCATCCTAATTTCTCTTGGAGTCAAGGGCAGACTCAGAATAATCAAATAGTGCAACCCCCTGTGCAGGCACACATGAATTATCCTCCTATTCCCCATCAAGCTCCTCCGTATGTCCCACCACATCAGAGGAAGCCATCTTTAGAGGAAACCCTTCAACAATTCATGCAAACCACTAATCAGGCACTCCTAACTAATAGCCAAGAACTCTCTATTCTAAAAACTCAAATGGGTCAATTAGCAACTGCTATAGGAGAGCGTGAGAAGGGTAAATTTCCTAGTCAACCTGTACCTAACCCAAAGGGTCAATTTGAGGTCAAAGATCCCTCCAACTTAAGTTCTCGTGAGCAAATTCAGGCCATCACAACCCTTAGGTCGGGTAGACAGGTAGACAATATAGTCCAAATGCCTAGTCAGGATGAGGAAATTAATGGGAGTCAGTCACAGAAAAGTGTAGAACAGGATAGGATCACTTCATCAGCTGACCCAGGGAGTCAGAGTCCTAGTTATGTCCCATTGCAACCTGTAGCACCACCTGCAAAGACTTTTGTCCCTGCTGCTCCTTTCCCACAAAGGCTTCAAAAGCCTAAGAAGGGTAATCATTATAATGAGATAATGGAAGTGTTTAAACAAGTAAAAATAAATATCCCATTTCTCGATGCAATTCAACAGGTCCCTTCTTATGCCAAATTCTTGAAGGACTTATGTACAGTCAAGCGTGGGTTGAATGTGCATAAGAAAGCCTTCCTCTGTGAACAAGTTAGCTCCATTCTGCAACACCGTACCCCACCTAAGTACAAAGATCCTGGATGTCCTACTATTTCATGTGTCATAGGTGATCATAAGATTGAGCAAGCTTTGCTTGACTTAGGTGCGAGTGTTAATCTGTTACCTTATTCTGTGTACGAGCAACTTGGTCTCGGAGAGTTGAAACCCACGAAGGTAACTTTGCAGCTAGCAGATCGCTCTGTTAAGATACCTCGTGGTATTGTTGAGGATGTACTCATTCAGGTTGATAAATTCTTTTTTCCGGTAGACTTCATTGTCTTAGACACCCAACCTGTAGCTAATCCCAACAATCATATCCCTGTTATCCTGGGTCGTCCATTTTTAGCGACTTCAAATGCTCTGATTAACTGTAGGAATGGTGTTATGAAAATCTCTTTTGGTAATATGTCAGTTGAGCTTAATGTTTTTGACATAAGCTCTAAACCACCAGACTTTGATGAGGTTTCTCAAGTTAACCTTATAGAGAGTCTAGTTCATGATAGGTTCTTGCAGTCAAGTTACAAGGACCCATTAGAGGAATGTTTAGCTCATTTTGGTTGTGATTTTGATATAGATAGTGTTACTGAAGAGGTCAATGCATTATTAGATTCTACCCCTCTCATGGACACAGAAACTTGGAAAGCCAGAGTAGAACCCCTACCACCTATTGAGTCTAAACATGTCCCTTCTGTTAAGTCACCACCTAAATTGGACCTAAAACCATTACCATCTGAGTTGAAATATGCATATTTAGGTCCAAATGAGAGTCTACCTGTCATAATTGCTTCTGAGTTAACTGAGGAACAAGAAGACAAACTAATTGATGTCCTTAGGGAACACAAATTAGCCATAGGGTGGACCATAGCAGATATTAAGGGTATAAGTCCTTCCGTATGCATGCATCGTATCCATTTAGAAGAAAATGCCAAAACTTCACGAGAAATGCAACGTAGGCTTAATCCAAATATGAAAGAGGTTGTTAGAGCTGAAGTCCTAAAGTTATTAGATGTGGGTATCATATACCCCATTTCGGATAGTTCTTGGGTCAGCCCCGTTCAGGTTGTACCTAAGAAATCAGGGATTACTGTAGTCCAAAATGACCAGAATGAGTTAGTTCCCACTCGTATGACCACCGGGTGGCGAGTTTGTATCGACTACAGAAAGTTGAATTCGGTCACGAGGAAAGACCACTTTCCTCTTCCTTTCATCGATCAAATGCTTGAGAGATTAGCCGGTCATTCATATTACTGTTTTCTTGATGGTTATTCTGGTTATAACCAAATACCTATTGCACCAGAGGATCAAGAGAAGACTACCTTCACTTGTCCATTTGGTACGTTCGCCTATCGTCGCATGCCCTTTGGGTTATGCAATGCGCCCGCTACTTTTCAGCGGTGCATGATTAGTATCTTCTCTGACATGGTAGAGCGTTTCCTAGAGGTATTCATGGATGATTTCTCAGTATTTGGATCCTCTTTTGACGAGTGTCTCCAGCATTTGAAATTAGTTCTTATCCGTTGTGAGGAGAAAAATCTCGTTTTGAATTGGGAGAAGTGTCATTTTATGGTTCGTAAGGGAATTGTCTTAGGGCATGTTATTTCTGACAAGGGCATAGAGGTAGATAAAGCTAAGATTGACTTGATCTCTAGTCTTCCTGAGCCACGTACAGTGAAAGAAATTAGGTCTTTCTTAGGTCATGCTGGTTTTTATCGTCGATTCATTAAAGACTTTAGCAAAATTTCTAGACCACTTTGTAATTTACTTGCTAAAGATGCTGCTTTTGTCTTTGATGATGAGTGTTCAAAAGCTTTTGAGAAGCTTAAGTTGTTGTTGACCTCTGCCCCTATTATTCAGCCCCCTGATTGGAGTGAGCCCTTTGATATTATGTGTGATGCATCTGACTATGCAGTTGGAGCAGTTCTAGGGCAACGCATAAATAAGTTACACCATGTAATTTATTATGCAAGTAGGACACTAAACGATGCACAATTGAATTATTCCACCACTGAGAAGGAGCTTTTAGCAGTTGTGTTTGCCTTAGACAAGTTTAGATCTTATCTCTTAGGGTCTAAAGTCATCATCCACTCTGATCATGCTGCGCTTAAGTACCTTCTTTCAAAGAAGGATGCTAAGCCGCGTTTAATTCGTTGGATATTGTTGCTACAGGAGTTTGATATTGAAATTCGGGATAAGAAAGGTTCCGAAAATGTGGTAGCAGATCATTTGTCTAGGCTTATCGTAGATTCTTCATCTGAGTCCTTACCTATTGTCGAGACATTCCCTGATGAACAACTCTTTACTACTTCCCAATTACCTTGGTTTGCTGATATTGTGAACTATCTTGTTACTGGCGAAATGCCATCACATTGGACTAAACAAGATAATTCTAAATTTTTAACTGAGGTACGTTACTTTTTCTGGGATGATCCTTACTTGTTTAAGTATTGTCCTGATTAGATCATTAGGAGATGTGTCCCTGATAGTGAGCATCTTAGTGTCATATCTTTTTGTCATGATCATGCATGTGGGGGTCATTTTAGTTCGAAAAAGACCGCTGCAAAGATTTTGCAGTGTGGTTTTTATTGGCCCACAATTTTTCGTGATTCCCATGTGTTTTGTAAGGCGTGTGAACGTTGTCAGAA
>MVGT01001971.1:5309-16944 GCA_002174775.1 Macleaya cordata
GAAATGGGCTATGTGCCCGCAAGAAAGAGTTAGAGCGATGGGTCCAACAAAAGGGGTGGGCCTTTGGGCCCACATGCATAGGAAGGGCTTTGAGCCCAAAAGGAAGAGCGTAGGTACTGAGGGCTACAAAAGAGGAGAGATGGGCTCTAAGGCCCAAACGGGGGATGGGCTCACCGGGCCACCTCAAGAGAACGGGCTCAAAAGTCCGAAGGTAGGTTATTGCAAAGTTTATTCATTTTCAACCTAAAGCTATCAAAGCAGTTAAAACACGAAAAACAAGGCTACTAATTACTCGAAATTAATAAACTAGTAAAATGAAGTAACCTGCCTCTACCTCACGATGTTAAAGCTTTAAACACGAAGATGAACGTGAGCACGATAAACATATCGAATAAAACAAAATGACACTAACAATGCCGATGAAATCATAAGTATGAAATCAAGCATACTATGCGTGGAAGCAAACATGTAACAAAAAGAGAGCAAATGAAGCCTCAAATTTTAATCCTCAAATGCATTTTAATGATCCACACCGTTCATCATGTTCATCATGTCAAAAACTATGTAATCATCATGAAGATCAAGGCAAATGCTAACTTATTAACATTAAACCATTCACTTTTTGCTCTCCTTTAATGAGAGACTAAAGACATGCTTCTCAACAAATGTCATGCTAATCAAGAAGACACCAACATATAATGGCAAAACTCACATCATGGAGATTTCTTTCTCAATAATAAGGATCTAAACTCTACATTTATGCGTTAGTAAAAAGAGAGCAAAAATAGCTTCAATCTTTAAAACCAACATGAATTTGCACGATCCAAACCGTTCACAATGTTTATTATGCCACCATTCACCTAAAAAGCATGAAGATCAAGGGAAATAACATGAAATCATCATCAATCTAAGCTTCATTAGCTCTTTTTTTTATGAGATAAGAATGCAAAAGCGTATGGAGAATTCCACCCACATGATATTATCATCAATGATATACTTGATATGCTCACATTATAACATATATGACAACATGATAATACTTATTCTCATATTAAAAAGAAACACACCATGTTTCATGTAAAATCAAAAGAGACCATATCATCACATATTTCATTCATATCATCCATACATCATTGTTATGGAGCATTCATCATAAAAGCATTTAGAGTTAAGATTTACATCCATGTAAACATGGTTCATGCACATACATACATGCATGTAAAAAACATCATCCCATATGAAAATCTACATCTATGTATTTCATGCCAAATAATTCAACATAAACATCAAATTAGTACTTACACCAATTTATAATCAAAATCATGCATGAATTTCATTTTAACCTTAAATCCTTCATTACATCATGATTTCATCATCATGTCATACATCATCACATGCATCATCACATACACCATCACATACAAACACAAAATACAAGAGATGAGATGAAGAGATTTTACCTAGCAAGCATAGATCCCAAGATGCATGTATGAGAGTCCTCCTTTGATTGGAATGGATGGTGGAGATTTCTCCTCTCAAATTAAAATTCTTCTTCTTTTTTATTGAATGAGAATCAAAATCAAAGAAATCACATCCTGGAATTCTTGTCTACACCTTTCTCTCACCAAAAATGGCTAGATGACATTCTAAACCATAAAGACTCTCTCCCAAAATGGAGAAACTCTTCCTCACCCAACAAAAAATGTCACCCTCTCTATTCTTCTTTCTTCTAAACTAAACACTCTCAGACAAAGACTTTTTTTTAAAAGAAGACAGAACCCCAAAAACCAGAGAGAAGAGAGGAAATTCTCTAGCCAATACTAAAGGTATTAAACCCTAAAATTTCTCCCCCTCTACAAAATGTCTAGCCTTAACTATATATAGAAAAACCCTAGGTTCTAGAAGGATACATGTGCCCTTAGGATTGGCTAATCCTAGTGTTCCACCACTTTTTAAGATTATTTTTTTGTTGAAAACATTTTATTTGTAATGGCCAACCAAGAGATGACACGTGGCCCCACCTAATGGCCTAGAATCTGCACTAGGCCTATTCTATCCTGAATTTGAGATTCCTTTGATTTTGGTTCGATTCTTAGCCCGGCTTTGAACCGAATTTTGGAGGAACGAAGTTAGGCCCGCTTGGTCATGTTAAGTCAATTTTGACAAAATTTTGCACGCAAATCGAGGTGCGCCCAAAATGGGTAATTTTTACTGGTGTGCAAAAATTTGGCGTCTACAAGTAGTGCAACTCATAATAGATAATGCACCTATTTGTAGAGCTGCTGGTTTATTGGTTGAAAGTGTACATCCCCATATCTTTTAGACACCATGTGTTGTGCATACACTCAACTTGGCACTAAAGAATATTTGTTCACCAGCAAATACATCCGAAAATGCACAAGTTTACGAGCAATGCAAGTGGATTTCAGAAGTTGATGATGATGCAAAGTTGATAAGAAATTTCATTGTTAACCATACAATGGCTTTGTCTATATTCTCAAAGTTTTCTCCATTGAAGTTGTTGGGTATGGCAGAAACTAAATTTGCATCAACTATTCAAATGTCGTTACGTTTTAAAAAGTTAAAACAAGCTTTGGAGTTATTGGTTATGTCTGAACATTGAAGAAGTTATAGAGATGCTGCAACAGTGGATAAAGTGAGTAAGATAAAAGAATGCATTGTTAGTGATCAATAGTGGGATAAAGTTAACTACATTATAGATTTCTCTGAGCCAATTGTTTCTATGCTAAGAGAATGTGACACTTATCATCCTACTCTACATCTTGTATATGAGATGTTGGATTCAACTACAGAGAAAGTGCAGGATGTTATCTTCAAACACGAAGAGAAAGATGCACCCATTATCACTTCTCCTTTTTACGAAGTTGTAGAAATGGTGTTAATGCACAGGTGGACAAAGAACAATACTCCACTTCATTATATGGCTCATAGTCTCAATCCAAAATACTTTAGCTATGAATGGCTGTCGGGAGGGGTTGTAGAGAGTCACCCCATGTGGATCAAGAGATCTCTACAAATCATGAGGAATGTTTTAGAAGGCTCTTTCCAAATGAACTAGAAAGAAAGATAATTCGTAGTGAATATGGTAGGTTTTCTGCTGGAGTAGGAGACTTTGGGAGATGGGAAGTAATGTCAGATAGATATTCTGAGGATCCAGTAGTGTGGTGGGCTACAAATAGATCAAGTACTCCCATGTTGCAAGCTTTGGCAGCCAAATTTCTTTCATAACCATCTTCATCATCATGTTGTGAAAGGAATTGGAACACTTTTTCCCATATACACACGTTGTTACGTAACAGGTTGACATCAAAAAGAGTAGAAGACTTAGTATCTATGCATTCAACTTTGCATTTTCTTTCTAGGCAACAAAGTGAGTATAAGGTTGGTCCATCAAGGTATTGGGACGCATTGGGTGAGAATCTTAACCTAAAAGGAGCTTCAATTTTAGAAGATGTAGAATTATATCTAGATGAGGCTGACTTGGAGCCTTCCCTATTTGATGATGATGAAGATGCAAGTGGTCAAAACTAGACCAAATGAAGTTTAAGGGGATTTTTTGAGTAATTTGGCATAGACTTAAAAAGTGGTACATGAAGTGTTCTTTTTGGAAGGAGAAGATGACTAGTTAATTCACTAATTTGTACTCTTTCTTTTGAGTTTTGAGATACTATGATATTTTGATGTGAATTACATACTCATCTTTTTTGTACACTTCTGATATACAAAATGGATTTTGGAAATTTTAGTGCATTTTTTGTTTTATTATTCAGTTGAAAATTTTATTTATTTTATATATGTGTGTGTATATATATATATACATATATAATTTAGTCCCTAGTTTTTTAAGTCTTGTGATTTTAATCCTTTGGATTAAAAACATTTATGAATTTAATCCTTATTTTTAAAGACACAATTAGCCTTTAAAAATAAACTATTCCAAATGTATCCCTTATATCATCCCATAAGATCTAAAACCTAATCAACTAAAAACCCTAACAGTAAAAAATGGTCGTCATTCCCCTCTTGAGTCGATTCTAGGTCTTCCGTTGCCGGCGTCATCCTCCTTCTTCTCATGTTTTCTTCTACATCTAACCTTCGTTGGTCGGTGGTCGGTGTCAACCTCCTCCCTAAAGTTTGCGGCTGGCGGCATCCTCCTTTCTGTGGCCTCTGAACTCATCATCATTCATTCGGTAAACTCTTTCAGAATTTTTCTCGTCTCTTTCATTAATCCCTATTTCAAACTTTCAAATACAAGTTTGAACTTGCGAATCATAATAGTTTGGATTGAAATTTGTTTGGAATTTTTAATTGAAGTTTGAACTCGTGAATCATATTAGTTTGGAATAAAATCTGTTTTTGGATTTAAAATGCTTGCTAATCATTTAGTTTAGATTGGAATTTACTTTTTGGAGTTTTATTGCAAGTTAAAACTTGAAAATCATTTATTTTCTATTGAACTTGCGAGTCTAAATGCAAGTTTGAACTTGCGATTGATGTATTATTGTTTGAATTCTGTAGTTTGAATTTTTAGTGCAAGTTTGAACTTTTAAATGATGTATATTTTACCGAAATCTATTTTTTGGTGTTTTAATGCAAGTTTGAACTTGCATTTGCAAGTCTGAGTTTGCAAGTCATGTATTTTGGATTGAAATCTAGTTTTTTGGTGTTTTAATGTGATATTAAATAAATCTCGTGAAGATAAAGGTCTCCCACTACTTACTGAGAAGGAAAAAAGGGTTTTATCAAAGAAATGCCCACAACAAAACCATTAGTAAGTAAACAAAGTTCTCAGCAATTTTATTTCAAGTGAATTAAAGTATACTTTAGAATTACAATCTAACATATTATACTTGATTGTTTCTTAACATCCAGTGCTGATTGTGGGATGCATATTTGCAAGCACATAAAACGGATAACAAATCTAACAGAAGAACTATCATCAGAAATAAATATTGATGAGAAGACACAGAGGATGAGAGCAAAGTTCACATACAAAATCCTCAAAGATGAAGATTATGGTTGTTGGAAACCTCAATGATCAGTTGTAGCAGAAATTTAAATCTTCTTGGTGGGGTTGTTTGATGGAGGTGTTATGGAATTGTATGTGTTTGTATTTAATGGAGGTGTTATATACTTTTGTATGTGTGTATGTTTGATGGACATGAAAGTGGACATAATTTTTTGATAGGTTTACATACTTGATGACCGTGTTTTTTTGCGAAAGTTAAAAACTTCTATGTGTACGTGTTTAAAAGTACATGGACAAATCATACTTATAATCACAATTTTATTAAATTTTTTTTTATCTTTGTTGTTCATAAATATCTATGTAGGTTAACTATATGTTGCGTATTTATAAAAAGTTGCAAGTTCAAACTTGCAATCAATTCAAAGCTGCAAGTACAAACTTCACTTGCCCACCCCCACCCCAATGTAAATCTTTTAAAGTTTATTGTTGAGTGGTTATAAATACATGTTAAATGTAATACCCCGAAAAATTTAATTCTTCAAGTTCATACTTGATTTCAATAAATAAGTTAATGCCGAAGTTTGTTTTGTATGCACCCGAAGTACATACACGTAAATAATACCGTATACATGAATATTATTCGATGAATAATATCTAAATGACAATAATATTTGAATTATACTCCATAAGGAGTATCATGCAACACATTGGTGAATAAAGAGCGTATACGTGAATAGTATAATATACGTGAATAGTGTCACATGAATAGTGCCATTAGCCGGTAATGTATAAAATAAATCATATGATATGAATTTGATGAATAGTGTTTTATGAATAGTACTGTATATATGAACAGTATTTATAAATAGTATCGCATGAATAGTGTTTTATACCAACTATATACGAATCAAGTTATACGCATAGAATCTGATGAATAATATTTTGTGAATAGTAACCATATATATGAATAATGTACGTATACGTGAATAGTGATTGTATACTTGAATAGTATATATACACGGAATAATACTGTATATATGAACACTATAGTATCAATTTATACTACCTGAATTAGATTCGAAAATAAAACAAGGCAAATGATTTAATAAGTGAATAGTAAAGTATAAATGAATAGTACGTATATTTGAATAGTATCATATACGTGCGTAATGCGTTAAAGTACTCAATTGTACAATGCGAACTAGATTTACAAAACGAAGTAAATCAAGTATTTTTATGTAAAAAAGAATAGTATACGTATATATGAATAATATACGTATATATGAACCGTATACATGTTTGTATACGAGAAGTCGTCGCCACAGTAAAATATGTTGCACGTGTTACTATTTAGCCGTCGCTACAGTAAGTCGTCGCTACAGTAATAAATGTGGTTAATTCATCTGATTACTATTCCACCTACTCCATTTGATACAGTAGCCATCATTTACTATTAGCTACAGTACACATGTGGTTAATTCATCTGATTACTATTCCACCTACTACAACGCTACAGTAACCGTGGCTAAAAACTATAAATACTCCTTCATTTTAGTTTCTAAACTCACTCCAAAACCATTTCTTTCTCTCTGAAATTAGTTTTCCTTCTCCATCTATAGCATATTTCTCTAAACTTCTAATACTTTTTCATTTTTTTCTCTTCCCATTTTATTTAATTAATATTCTTGTTAATTAGTTACAATTATTCAAGAATTCAAGGAAGATAATTTTATACGAAGATTTCATAAAAAAATTGCAAGTTAAGACTTGCAAACAGGGAAAGTGATACAAATTCATAACAAAATCATGAAATATTTCAGATAACTATGAAAATCGAAAATGCATAATAAGATAAAAAAAAGAGAGAGTCAAATTGCCTGCAACAATGCTACAAAATAAATCTAAACTTAGAAGAAACAAAAAATTGCAACTTCAAACTTGCAAGTTTCTTAAGAAGAAAGAAACAAAAAGGTATTGAACCAGAGAAATACAGAATAAGAAATTGACAATATAACATTCCAAATAACTCCACCAAATCATAGGCAAGTAACAAAGCTTTGAAGGAGATCAAATAAATCAACAATGGAGGGCGATAGGAAAGTAATAGTTCTTTGAAAACTTATTAGGAACAAACAAACTAAAGCAAAGAGTCTGTTTAAATCACTGAAACTTACAAGTAGGAATTGAAGAAGACGAAATAGGAGCAGATCGGCAACGAAGATGAAAACCCCCTTCAAGTAAGATTGAAGAACACAAAGACGAGAAAACTTGCAACAACTTCTCTACTCTTTTGAAGATTTGAGGGAAGATTTCAAAGATGAAATACGAGCAGATCGAACCACACGAAGGATTTGAGGGAAGATTTCTCGATCGAAAAGGGTTTTCTCCAAAGAAAACTCCCGCTCTTTTGTTGTTTAGGGCTGAAAATAGGTTTTAAAAAAAATAAGATAAAAAAGGTGAAAAGGGTAAGTTAGGTATTTTTAAAAAAAGGTTTATATATTTTTTATATTTTAGGGACTAAAATCACAAACCTCTAATTAAAATCAAAAAGAAGGATTAAAATTATAAAACTATTTTGGGGAAGGATTAAAAATGTGGGTCAGCTAAAAAATAAGGNTATATATATCCGTGTCCCCGTATCTAAACTTTTCAGATGTGCTGTGTCCGATACACTGTATCCATGTCCGTGTCCGACACACGTGTCCATTTTTGTGCAACCCAGGCCCTCATCAACTTGGCCTTGTTCAAGGACTAATTTATAGTTCCATCACAAGATATATTAGGTTAACCAAAAATAGTCCCATAAGTCCAGCAAATCATTCCAAGATGAAAAAAAATCACCAATTGTTTAGGTTAGACGAAGGGTTCATATCAAGTTCATCATGTATTTATGCTCTCTTCTCCAAGAATAACAAGATCTATCCATCAAGGTCTTTAAAGATGAAACAAAAATCATCATCTTAACGTCCATCACAACGATTTGATGTTTAACCCACATGCAACAAAGGAATAGCCAAAAAACCAACTTTGGGGTTCAAAGAAATTTACCTAAACTTGGATGGAGTTCTAGGATCTTCAATGTCGTTTTGAAGTCAAAACCCTGCACATGCAGCCCAAACAACTTGGTTTTAACTTCAAAATCAGACCCAATACCTCATCTTCTCCACCATAAAACCCATTCTCCAACAAGATCTACATCAAGAAAGTAGTGGATCAAATCCCAGTTAATTTACAAAAGGAAACAACAGAAAAAGAACTTCTAGGGCTAGATCTCTAACTTTGATCAACTAAAAATTCTAAGCTAGTCCACCAAATTTTTATTTTTGGATCAAAACCTCCATTTTACATCATCAATTTTTCACCCAAAACAAAGGTTTAAAAACCTTACCTCAACCTCATATTAAGGCAAGTTAATTATCTACTCCACTTTTAAGTTCAGTTCATCAAGATCTACATCAAAACCCTAAATTATACACTAGAAATCAGCAAAATAGAAAAGGTTTTAGGGTATCTTACCCAAAGAGGAAGAAAATAACGGCAGGAAGTGATGGCTGACTTCCCCATTCTCTTCTTTCTTCAGTGCAGTTTTGTAAAAATCAATCAAAGTTTTAGAAACTTCCTTTCTCTTATATTTGAGGGAACTTTTATTTTAGGTGGGTTTCCTTTTCATATTTAGTTAGGATTCCCTTTTCCTTCTAGGATTGGGATACCTATTGGAGGCTATAAATATAGGAGTAGGGCATTAGCCTAAAGCATTCAGAAAAACAACATTGAGAGTGTGAGATCTCTTGAAAGGGTTGTGAGTCTGAAGATAGAGAGAAGAGTGTGAGAGCAATATTGTAGAGAGAAGCAATATTGTAGAGAGAGAAGTTTGAGAAGCAAGCTAGAGAGAAGCTTGTGAGAGTAGTTGAGTGTGTGGCTTGCTTTGTAATCCCTTTGATCTTAGTGAAAGAAGTTGTTCTTTGCCGTGGACGTAGCCAAAGAGTGGTGAACCACGTAAATCGTTTGTGTTTTCTTTTATCTATTTTTTTTTGTGTTAGTATTTGCTTGTCATTGTTTGTGGTGAAAATCCTAACAATTGGTATCAGAGCTTTTAGTTGATCAACAATGGCGGCTTTTGCTACGATTGGAGATGGGAAGGTGGTAATAGAGAAATTTGATGAAAGGAAGAACTTTTCCTTATGGCAACTTCGGATGAAAGATGCCTTGGTTCAACAAGGTCTGGATGTTGCGTTGTGTGGGAAAGAGAAGAAGCCAACAAAGATGGATGATGAGAAGTGGGTGAATATCAATTCAAGAGCAGTGAGTACTATACGTTCGGGATTGTCTGATGAAGTTGTGTATGATCTGATGGAGGAAACGTCTGCAATAGATTTATGGAAGAAGTTGGAGGACCTTTACATGGCTAAAAGTCTCACCAATCGACTGATTTTGAAGCAACAGATGTATTCTTTCGTGAGAGAAGAGGGTGTAGATCTACACACCCATCTAGGTGAGTTCAAACGAGTTCTTTGTGATTTATCTAATGTTAGCATTAAGTTAGAGGATGAGGATAAAGCAGTTCTTTTGCTTGCGTCATTACGCCGTACTCATAAGCACTTGATTAAGACTCTACTTTACGGTAGAGACATTATCACTTTAGAACAAGCAAAGAGTGTTATATTCTCCGATGAAAAGTTTAAAGAAGCGGAAGAGAAACATGATAAGTCACTAGGTCTATTTGTTCAAGGAGGAAAGAATAGTGGAAGTGGTACATAGAAGGGTGGAGCCTCGAAAGATAGGAAACCAATCATGGAGTTGGAATGTTTCTACTGTGGAGTGAAAGGGCATATGATACGAGATTGTCCTGAGAAGAAAAAAAAGAGGAGGAGAAGGCAACTGCTGCTGTAGCTATTGGAAAGTCAGATGATGAGGATTGTGGAGAGGTCCTGTCAATTATCAATAAAAAAACTTAAGCAAACGAATGGATTCTTGATTCTGCTTGTTCCTATCATATATGTCCTCATAGAGAGTGGTTTACCTCCTACACACCTATAGTTGGTAAAGTCTTTATGGGTGACAATGCGATGTGTGATGTGGTAGGGATTGGAAAATCAAAATCAGAACCACAAATGGTTTGTTGAGGACACTGACTGTGTGCGTCATGTTCCTAGTGTGAAAAGGAATGTAATATCCTTGGGTGTGCTGGATTCGAAGGGTTGTCAGGTTGATGTGAAGTATAGGCTCATGAAAGTTAAAAGGAATTCTCGTATCATGTTTATGGCAAAGAGAGTTGATAATTTGTATGTCCTTTTAGGGAATACAAATTTTGGTGGAGCAGGTGGAGCAGTTGGTAGAGCCGTTGGAGCTAGTATTGTTGATAGAGCAGGTGGAGCAATTGTAAGAATTGCAAAGGAGTGGAAGCCAGTGTTGAAGTCTACCAAAGTGGTAGAAAAGAAGATGTTGAAGAAAGAAGATGTGGCTCAAACATATGCTGTGTTTGAGGTGTGCAAGTTTGAAGATGATGATGTTGGTGCGATGGTTGATGATGATGTTAGTGTGATTCCCAAGATGGAGAGCAACTTGGGAGTTATTTAATGTGGATGATTGATGATGAAGTGCAAAGACAACAATAAGATGAAGATAAAAGGGATCAAAGAAGATTGAAGATGAAGCTGCAAGTATTTTGCCAAAAGGTGATGAATGATGAGCATGAAGGTTTCCTTTTCATATTTAGTTAGGATTCTTTTTTCCTTCTAGGATTGGGATACCTATTGGAGGCTATAAATATAGGAATAGGGCATTAGCCTAAAGCATTCAGAAATACAATATTAAGAGTGTGAGATCTCTTGAAAGGGTTGTGAGTCTGAGGATAGAGAGAAGAGTGTGAGAGCAATATTACAGAGAGAAGCAATATTGTAGAGAGAGAGAAGTTTGAGAAGCAAGCTAGAGAGAAGCTTATGAGAGTAGTTGAGTGTGTGGCTTGCTTTGTAATCCCTTTGATCTTAGTGAAAGAAGTTGTTCTTTGCCGTGGACGTAGCCAAAGAGTGGTGAACCACGTAAATCGTTTGTGTTTTCTTTTATCTCTTTTCTCTATTTTTTTTGTGTTAGTATTTGCTTGTCATTGTTTGTGGTAAAAATCCTAACATCTTCTTCCTTCATCTTCTTCCTGCGTTTTCTCCTGCTGCCGTACTCTTTTCCCTTCTTCATTTTTTTTCTAACACCCCTAACTCTCTCTCTCTCCCTGATTTTTTCTCTCCCACGACCCCTCTCTAACTCCCTCTTGTTTCTCTCCGACTTTCTCTGTTTTCTCTCCCCCTTCTCAGCGTCTCTCTCCAACTCTCTCCTTGTTTTTCTCTCTGTGTCTGATAGCATTTGAATTCCTTAGAAAAGGGTTAGTTCTGTGGAAACAATACAAATTCCGATGTTTGTTTGTTTTTTTAATTCAACGGGACTGAAGGCCAGTTACTTAAAAGCGTAGTTAATAGTTGCTATGTTTGGCAGCAAGCAAATGTGTTCCGCAGAAACAGGTTCATGTCCACTATTTCTGTGAAATTAATTCTTTGGGTGACCAAAGAAGCCTATTCCATGAAATTACATTAAAAACTAACTATTAGCTACGGTTTTAAGTAACTAGGCCCCCAGTTCCATGAAATTAAAAAAGCA
>MVGT01001971.1:28768-44581 GCA_002174775.1 Macleaya cordata
TTTATTTTCTCTTAAATGGTTTTTGTCACGAAATCGACAAAGGGGGAGATGGAAAGGTCCATGTTTTATGTTTGTCGAATTTCGTGTCAAAGGTAAACTCAAGATGGTCAACGTAACTTGAGTTAGAGTCTAGTGAGTCTCAGTTCACTTCGGTTGAAAGAAAAGAAATCTACAGAGGCTCCGAAGAACTCAACTCACCACCGGAAGACATCCTAGGATGGTAAGTGACTTAAAACACTAAGTACCATAGGTGGTTAGATTACTAAGAGTGTTTCCCACACTGTTTGCTCTTGATAAAATGTGTTTTAAATGATATATTTCTAATCTGGACAGTGTTGGTTTCGAAACCAAGAATTTTGGTTTCGAAACCAACTGCATTGATGGTATTATTATATATAGGGAAAAGTCTGTTTCGAAATCAACCTTAGTTTGATTTCGAAACCAAAACTGTTGGTTTCGAAACCAAAACCACATCTATCTTCAGATGAAGTTTGGTTTCGAAACCAACATGTTGATTTCGAAATCAAAAGGCAATAACCATCACAGGAGCTTGTTGGTTTCGAAACCAAATCAGTCAGTTTCAAAACCAACATGTGGTTTCGAAACCGACTGACTTGATTTCGAAACCAACGCCCAGATTTTTTTTTTTGAGTGCGATTTTCTGAGCTGTAAAGTAACTTTTTAGCACATTATTGCTCATCTCCCTCTAAGCCTTGTTTTAGGGAGATAGTTGTGCGTGGGAAACATTTTAAGTGGGATAAGAGGCTGAATAGATTATTCTCTCATCCCCAATAATGGTGTCTACCATTAGACCTAGAACTAATAATTTAGTCTAGGATTGAGCTGGACATCTTCACTATAAATAGGGGTTGAATCTCCAGTATTCAACAACCACTCACCCCTCACCTCAACAAGTACTTGAGAGTCTTCAACTCTAAATCCTTAGTTCTCAAGCTTGTTGAACTTGTTTCAAATCCTTCCCATTTTAAACCAAAAACTCTGTTTTTGTGTACCGGTGGTATTCCGGTGGTGGAGCTTGGAAGTGTCAAGCTCGTGGTGAAATACTTGAGGAGTCAAGTATTGGTTCAAGGTGTGGGACTTGCGGAGGTCAAGTTGGAGACACATCAACATCTACTAAGAGGCAAATTCGTGGAGTTCGAATTTGTTGAAGAACTATACACCGTAGCTGTTGGAGCGTAGAGGGAGTCGTAATTCGTGTCCATCGAGTGGTAAATCGGTTTGTAAGTTTTCATTTCTTTTAGTCGATTATTTTCTGGACTAGGTCCCGGGGTTTTTCCCAGTTTGGGTTTCCTCGTAAACAAAATCTCTTGTGCATTTCTTTATATTTATTAAGAGATTGAAATATTCGATTCTTGTTTCCGCATATTAAAGAATCGAATAAGTCAATACTCTTGACTAGAGATTTTAGTTTCCATCTTTATCACCAACATTATTTTTATTTGGTGATTGTGTAATCCTTAACCTTAGTCACATTGACATACGGTTATTCCAACTAATAACCGTAAGGATTTTAGACTTTCAAGTACCACAACTCGTCACCTCACAGACCGCAAACTAATGGTGCGGTGGAAGCTGCCAACAAGACATTAATCAAGATCTTAAAAAAGATGACTGTGACTTATAAGGACTGGAGCGACAAGTTGCCCTATGCGTTATGGGCCTATCGCACCTCAATTCGAACGCCAACAGGGACAACACAGTTCTCCCTTGTATACGGAATGGAGGCAGTACTTCCAATCGAAATTGAAATTCCTACTCTCAGAGTTCTAAGGGAAGGAACCGAGGATGAAGCCGATTGGATCTAGTCCAGGTTAGACTCTTTGAACTGCATTGATGAAAATAGGTTGGACGCAGCATGTCATGCACAGTCTTACCAACAAAGGATAGCTCGTAGCTTTAACAAGAAAGTCCGACCAAGAAACTTGAGCGTAGGCGACCTTGTGCTCAAAGAAATCAGGCCCTAGATTATTCTGACGCAAGGGGCAAATTCAAACCCAACTGGGACGGTCCCTACATCATTAAGAACATCCTTCCATGGATGGCTGCCCGATTGACAGATCTTGACGGGATTGAGCATCAAAGGCCTACAAATGCGGACCAACTCAAGAAGTACTACGCTTGAGGTAACCGCTCGACTCTTAGACTAGGGGCAAGTGAAGCCGACAGAGGTCCAAAAATGAGGCATTTCTTTGGCCGATATCCAAATTTCCAAAAAGAACCTAGTTGAAATTTTATTATCGCTAGAAAATGAGTTTGAGCCTAAGCCTTTCTTTTGTACATAGCAAATAATCCCCTCTCTTAATCGGAGATATTTTATCTCCTCGTTTGTACATGTGTTTCTGCCCTAGGGGCAACAATATCCAAAAATCGAAAAAAAAATCAAATATCAAAAAAAATTAAAAAAAAAAAAATAGAAAACCCAAAAAGATCCAAAAATCTGAAAAATCGAAAAAAATTGAAAAAAATTGAAAAAAAAAGAAACTCCAAAAATGCGAAGCAATGAAAAGCTCAAAAGCCCTAAGGTAAGCAAGGGGCAGTAGTACAAAGAGGGGAAACCTTGGAAAGTCAGACCCATTATTTTCTCGAGCCTTTATCCTTTCTTTCTAGTTGACCTAAGCCACGCTGCAACCTATAAGACCTCTTAGACCCTGTGAGCGACACGAGTCTTTGGTCAACGGGAAGGGTGGTGGACCTCCAAAAAATGAAGAAGAGAAAAAATTCAAGAATAGAATTTGTAGTCTGAAAAATAAAGACTTGAGAAAATTTGATCCGTATTTGTGAGCTTTGAAGTGCTAACACCTGCAGAGTCAAAGGACTAGTCGGCGGACACATCTGAAAGAACAAGCTACAAGACAGGTAAACGGGGAGACAACCCTCATTCAGAAGGAGCGTCATTTCCTAATGGCAACGATATCCATGCCGAACTCGAATCTCTAGATAAGTTGGTACCTGTCGGATCCAATGAGCGAAGTCAGAGGATAAAAGGTGAAGCAATACAAGGTCAACTAAAGAAATTAGCGACAGGTCAACGTGACTCTTGCTATTCGGACGAGTATTCATAATCGTATCCAAGCTAAGGGGTTTAATTGCGCTGTTTCTGCACTTTTTCAAAAAAAAAACCTTGTCCGGCGGGGAGCCTATGAGGATAAATCTAGGACGCTGGGGTATACTTTGCATGGCTCTGGTTTAGGCGTCTGAGGCAAAAATCCCAAAAGGATAAGAGGGGTTTACAAAATATCGCGCGTCTGTCGTATTGTTTCAAAAAAAAAAAGATTTTCAAAAGACGCGTATGTTTTTTTTTTCAAAACCTTGTCTGGCAGGAAGCCTATGAGGAAGAATCTAGGATGCTAGGGGCATATTTTACATGACTCTGGTTTAGGCATCTGAGGCAAATTTCCCAAAAAGGCAAGGGCATAGTTTTTTGCATGAAGGGTCACGATAAGTGGCATGTGAAAGTTGTCGGTTATGGCGCGATTGATGGATTCATCGAACATAAAACGGTGAATAAACTGCAAAGGTGCACACGTTCGAAACTCTTTTTATTTAATTTGCCTTGCTCATATGGCAACTAACAAGTTTTGTGGGGAAATAACACCAACGGACCCTCAAAAGAAAAAAAAAGAAAAAAGAAATGGAAAAAGAGGCTCATCGCTAATGGAGTTCCTTTGTTTTCATTTTCAGGCAGACGAGGAAGCCACGATCAATCCTCTTCATTTCCTCCATGTCCGTCAGTAGCATCGTTTGCAGGTGCTAAAGTGAGGAAGGAAGTACGCCATTGACAGTATCCCTCCACCTGTATGGGATTCTCCACCGGAAGAATCGGTGGCTCAATCAAAGCTCGCAAATGCTAAGAGCGAGCGATGGCAATAATGATGCGAGAGGTGACAGGGGCGGGACCAAAGAAATGACCGGAAAGATCTGGTACAGGCTGATTAATCCCGTATTGCCTGAGGATGAGAAGCGGGCAATAAAAGGTCCTCTGTGTAAAGCTCAAGATCGACATGATGTTGTGACCATATGTGTTCAGAAACTCCAGACGCACAGGCCAATAGTGAAGATGCCAGTGAACAGCCCTGTTGGACAGATGTTGCAACCAACCTACTGTGTCTTCTTGTTGACACTTATGATAGCCACGCTCCCGGTAAACTCGGATCACATTCAAGGTCAATACCCGATTCCCAATCGCGCCATTGAGTCGCAGGTGTTCCACAGGCCATATCTACAAAAGAATCAGGAAGGGTTAATACCTCAGCAGTGATGAAAAGGCCAATGAAAAGAACTCGAAAAGGAGAATACCTGAAGCAAGTAGAGGCTACCCCAGATCTGCCTCGTCTCGGCATAAGAATCCAAGCTATCGAAAAGCTCCCCCAAAATGGCAGGCATATAAGCCCGACCCGCTCTAGCCTGCTGCAAAACAACAACCACCGTGGGAGAGCACCTCCGTCCGTCTATGTGAAACAGGTACTTGCCCAGAAGCGTAATGCACAATGCCCGACAACGAATATCAGGATCCTCACATGGGCGGAAATGGCGAACAAGGTTTTTAATATGCACCCCATTTGGAAGAAAGACATGGTCAAGGGAGTGGCGATAGCGCCCGCCCAAGAAGTGGCTAAAATCTAAACGGGAAACTATGCCGGGAGGAGGAGTGAAGAGAAGACCATCTGAGGAAATGCCAAGAATTTTGCTAAATTCCTCAATGGTGGGGCACATGTCGCAGAAACCAAAACGGAAGATATGAAGGTCACGGAACCAACAGGTGGTTGCCGCCCTCAAGAGGTCCATATCTAATTGGAACCCCACAAGGCTGGAAACATGCCCAAGGCGGTGAGCTCGGATGAAGGATTTCTCGAAGTCATCCAGACTATGCACCCAAGCATGGAAAGCATCCATTCTCTCAAAAGAGGGGTTGCAGAAGAAAGAAGAATGAGATAGAAAAGGATTGGTGTGGATGTCATACCTTGAAACACCGGGTATATATAGAACTCGGAGGAACGAAAAATAGGTTTGCTTAAATCCTCACATAGAAGCACGTGAAGGATTGGAAAGAGAGCCTACCTCCACTACCCCCATTTATGATGAAGCGGAAAGCACGCATAAGCATGTGATGATTGTTTTCTCTCGAGAAAAAATGAGGGGAGGAGTGCACGGGGTGTAAAAGCATATTCAATGGGGGAAATAATACAGCCAGTTCATCTCTCAGTTTTCCGTCAGTTAAACAAGATCAATGAAGAAGATGAAGTGTTGATATAATTGAGTGGTGTAAAAACCCTAGCACGAGTCCCTCGGCAATAATCAAGCAAGAGATCTCCCCTCTCCATCTGGGTAAATTAAAAATTGCCAAAATAGATCTTTCAAAAGGAAAAATTATCTGGTTTTCAAAATTATCTTTCAAACCACACACAACTCGGCAAAATGCCAAGGAATTGTGGACCACTCCTCGCCATGGCAAAGTTGGCAGGAGCATGCATGTCCAGTGACCATCCGACCAAGGACAACAATACAACACAAATCTGCACACAATCGTAAGGGCCGGACTAGCTCGGAAGCAGACTGACGAAATTCGTGCCCTGCTTCGGCTAACTACGAACTGTTAGCCGAATTCACAACCTAGATCATTGGACTTTTATACTTGACTATTTCATTGGTGCGTGAAAAGCAGGCATCGTCGACCTCGCCATTCGACCGCAACCGGTCTCTGACGAGGAGGGGCATCTGTAGACGCAAAATTTTTGCACACCCTGAAAAATACTCATTTTGGTCGCATCTCGGTTTACGTGCAAAAATTAACGAAAAATTAGTTTAATGTGACCAAGCAAGCTCCACTCCACTCGTCCAAAATTCGACCCAAGGTCGAAACAAGAAGAGAATCAAATTTCGGGGAACCCCGAACTTGGAATGGAACCGGTTCAGTCGAGGAACCATTGGAATTTTTTTTTTCCCCGGGCGTCGCAACGTGTCGCGACAGGTCGGTCTACCCCAATTTTTTCCCAAACCATTTGTTTTTTGTCTAACAAATTAATTTTTGAGGAATTTTTGTTAAAAATTTTTTCAAATTTCAAAATGGTGGGACCCATTCTCATTTTATTTTAAAAAAATAATAATAACAAAAAAATTTGAAAAAATATTATAAAAAAAAAAGTGGGGATGGGAGGTGCGTGCCGTGGTGGCCACGCACCCCCATCCTCCTCCCTGTTTTCTTCCCCAAAACAGGGAGGAATGGGAGAGATGGGCTGTCGGGAGAGGGATCGAGAGAGATAAGAGGGAGAAAAGAAATGGAGACTGAAGGAGAGGACATTGGAGAGAAAGGAGCAGAGAGACAGACAGAGAGGTCGAGAGATCGAGAGAGAATACTGGAGAGTCTGGAGAGGGAGATTGAAGAGAGCTGTTTAGTGAGAGAGCTGCGGAGAGAGAGAAACAGAGAGGTTCGATTGAAAAAAAAACGCAAAAAAAAACGTCTGTAACAGACGTGCAGGGGAGGAGAAGAGAAGAGGAGAAGAAGAGAAAGGAAGAGGAGAAGAGAAGAAGAAGAGAAAAGAAGAGGAGAAGAAGAGGAGGAAAGAAAAAAAAAATCTATTACAGACGTGAAGAAGAAGAAGAGGAGGGAAGAACAAAACAAAAAAAAAATGTTTCTTACTAACGTTGAAGGAGGAAGAAGAAGAGAGAGAGAGAGAAAAAAAAAAATAAAGGTTTTTTTAAGTTTTTGATTTTTTTTTCAAAAAAAAACATAAAAAAGAAAACGTTGTTTTGTTTTAAAAAAGCAGAAAAACAAAAAAAAAGCGTTTTCTTTAAACAGAAAAAACAACAAAGAAAAAAAAAGTTTTTTTTTTAAAAACAGTAAAAAAATGGGGTTTTTTTTAAAAAATAGTAAAATTTTTTTTTTGTTTAAAAAAACAGCAAAAAAAAAAGGATTTCAAAATTTTTTTTCTTTCTTTCTTTTTTGTTATTTGTACATGGGCATTGAGTGGGGCCCACTTATTACCTCCACCACACATCGACGCGTAAAAGGGGGGAGATTTCTCGCGATTGAGCCGCGGGCTTGCGCCGACTAGGTGATAACCCTTATCTTGTCTTTTATCTTCTCCGTTATTGAACCCATATCTCATATGATGAAATGATGAGTAACAGTGCTTTCGTGATTCAATAAAATTTTGCATGCAATTTTGTCGATAAAAATATGGCAAATGTAAATTTCATTTCATGTGATTTCTAGCTTGTATTACGTGATATATGTTAGTTTTGCATGAAATAATTTATGACACGCATACACACCACATGATGTTTACATGAAACATGGGTTAAAATCTTCGCATTAAATGTTTTGCATGATGCATGCATGAAATGATCAAGCATGTGACAATGAGGCATTTTTCACACGGAGCATAGTACATCTTCTCCGACATGAGTTAGTATCACTATTTTGCCATGTTTAACATGATTGACATCGTGCATGTGACTTCATCATTTTTGCAAAAATATTTTTGCATAAACATTTTTGCACTCCCGTCTTTATGCTTAAAGTTTTGATATCACAAGTCGCGTTAATTTACTTGTCTGGTGATTTCAAATAATTCGTGACTTGTATTAGTGTTTTGATTATTTTGCTAGCTTGGGATTAAAATAATTAATAAGCCTCTAAATAAGCTATTTTGGGCATGCGGGCCCATCCCTTCGTGGTGGGCCCACGGGCCCATTTCTTCGTGGTGGGCCCACATGCCCTCCTTCGTTTCCCCTATTTTCAGCCTTCGGGTTCTTTATCAGTTGCTATGAGCTTAAGGACTCATTTCTCGGGCTTGGGCCTAAGGGCCCGCCTCCATGCCAGGCCCACGAGCCTAGATCCATTTTTCCAGGGCCCAAAGCCCATCACTATCACTCAGGCCATTAGAGCCTATCCTCTTCCTTGTGGGTCCAAGAACCCACATCCTCTCATGCCGGGCCCAAGGGCCTGATAACTTGCCAAACCCTAAAAACAAACAATAATAGAGATTAAGGTCTCTAGCTTAGTTCACCCTAGGGTTAGGCTTTGCGTGCTTATAGTTTTAGGTTGCATTAGCCTAGGATTGTGTGTTGTTTTTTAGGGTGTGTAGGATTTCATTCGATATAAAATTCCTATTCTACCCTCACATTTGTTTTACATGTCTTCTTCCAGATGCATCACATTTAGCTTAGAGATCTTCATACATATAGAGTCAGGGTCATCCTTAATCAGATTAAGAATCTTTAGATATCTTCGTGCAGTACTAAAGCATAGGACATGCATCATTTGCTTCCCATCGACGCTTGCATTTCTCGGGCACACGTGCAAGGTGTGATCCCATTCCGTCCTCGGGTACGTCTTATATTGGACGCGACCCATCTTATAGATTCACGCCTAGGGGCTGAATCCTCTTGTCGTCGTCGTTGAGATTCACACCTATGGGATGAATCTGCTTACCATCACCTTTGAGATTCTCCGCATTCGTCGTCTTGGAGATTCTCTGCTATCATCATCTTTGACTCCTAGCCTTCGTCGTCTCTGAGAGTCGCTACTATCATCATCTTCGGGACACTCTACTTTCGTCGTCTAAAGAGTCCAACATTCGTCGTCTTTTAGATTCACGCCCAGTAGCGTCCATGAATATTTTTGCATCCTCTTTTAGATCCACGCCCCGTAGCGTCAATGGATCTGCTTTCGTCATCCTTTAGATTCACGCCCATTAGCGTTCATGAATCTGTTTGCGTCCTCTTTCAGATCCACGCCCCGTAGCGTCAATGGATCTACTTTCATCATCCTTCAGATTCACGCCCAGTAGCGTCCATGAATCTACTTTCGTCATCTTTCAGATTCACATCCCGTAGCGTCAATGAATCTGCTTTCGTCGTCTTTCAGATCCACGCCCTGTAGCGTCAATGGATCTGCTTTCGTCATCCTTCAGATTCACGCCCAGTAGCGTCCATGAATCTGCTTTCGTCATCTTTCAGATTCACGCCCCGTAGTGTCAATGAATCTGCTATCGTCGTCCTTCAAATCCACGCCCAAGAGTGTTCATGGATCTGTCTTTGAGATTCTCCGCTTTCGTCGTCTTGGAGATTCTCTACTATCGTCGTCTTTCAGATCCACGCCCAAGAGCGTCCATGGATCTCTCTTTGAGATTCTCCGCTTTCGTCGTCTTGGAGATTCTCCACTATCGTCGTCTTTGAGGTTCACGCCTAAGGGCTGAACCTGCCTAACGTCGTCTTCGGGACACTCTGCTTTCGTCGTCTTTGAGAGTCCCAACATTCTTCGTCTTTCAGATTCATGCCCCGTAGCGTCAATGAATCTGCTTATCGTCCTCTTACAGATTCACGCCCAAGATCGTCCATGAATCTGTTTTCGTCATCTTTGTTGGTGCGTGGATACAAAGTACGTCTACGTCACTGGCTTTTCGTCGTCTTTGTCTGTGCGTGGATACAAAGTACGTCCACGTCACTTACTTCTCGTCGTCTTTGGGCACATCCTATGTTGGATGTGATCCCTCAGTGTATGGTGCATACAACACCATATCACATGTTTGAGTGTACGTGTACACATTGCACGTATCACACCCTTTGCTTGCGCGTGGATACAAAGTACGTCCACTTCATTATGTTCTTAGCACGTAGGCCTACCGATGGCACGCGTCGCTTCCTTTGCTGCATTCAGACAGATGGATGTATGCATCTTTCGCCCCAGAATTTTTGATCATGACACGTAGATGTTGGGGGCTTACTTACTGTAGTGCAGTCGTTTTTGTGTATGTAGCATAACTTAGTATTGATCATATATTTCTCTAAAAGTCTTTAATCGCGAAGTAGAGGCCGTCCTCACGAACGGGCTGTTGTTGGGTGCCTAACACCTTCCCAACCCGTACCTAGATCCCCTTATCCATTATCTCTATACCGCAGACCATCTATTTTGGACTATCGCCATGGTTTTCTCGGAAAACTAGATTTAGGTCAATTTTTCAAAATCTCGGGTCCTGATTCCCATAAATCAGGTGGCAACTCCTTACATATCACATTCATACCCCTTCTGAGGTGGGTGAATCCAACTTATGCGTCTCCCACGTGCGAGTTTTCCTCGAGTGTGGTGCGCGCCGGATTCTGGCTCCACAACACCCTCCCTATCTGGTATCTCGGGCTTCCTTTGCTTTCGACTAGACTCACCCATACTGATTGTTTGCCTTTGCTGGACCATATCACTAATCGCATCAAATCGTGGAAAGCAAGATTCTTATCCTATGCTGGTAGAATCCTTCTTATCAAAGCTATTCTCAGCACCATGCTCACTCATTGGACTTCTTGTTTCGTCCTCTCTGTTCGCACCTTTAAGGAGATTGAGTCTATCTTTAAGAGATTCCTTTGGGATGGTATTGAATTTAAGTACATGCAACCTTCCATTAGATGGCACTCTATCTGCCATCCTTTTGAAGAAGGAGGTCTGGGTGTGAGGGATCTTCTTATTGCAAATTCCGCTGCCAACCTTAGACACACTTGAGATATTGTCTCTGGTAAAGATTCCTTATGGGTGGCTTAGATCTCGAATAACCTTATCAAGGGCAGGGATTTCTGGAGTATCTCTATCCCTAATGATTGTTCCTAGTGCTGGAGAAGGATCCTCAACCAAAGATATATAGCCAAGACCATGATTCTACATCGGATTGGCAATGGCTCAAACACTAAATTTTAAATCCACCCTTGGCATCCCCTTGGTCCTCTTGAGAACAGATTTCCCTTGGCTCTAAGGTATGATTATCTATCCACCGTAATGCCATGGTTTCTTCTTGCATTCAGGATGGTTCTTGGAGTATCCCTCCACACCTGTATGAAATTCTTGGAGTCATTGCGTCCAACATCCACGAGGTAGAGATAGACTCTAATAAGGATGATAAAATCATCTGGAAACTAGATCCTCACGGTCAATATACCCTCAAGTCTGCTTATAACTGCTTAAGAGATGTGGCTTCCAAGGTTGCTTAAAGTTGTCTTGTTCACTTCAATGTTAAGATTCCTAGGCATAGCTTTATAGCTTGGACGGCTCTCCATAGAGGTTTAAAGACTAAGAATAAACTCAGGAGTTGGGGTAAGGATATTGACCCCACTTGTGTACTATGCAGGATCTCTATTGAAGATGATAACCATCTTATCTTTGGGTGTACTTTCTCTCAAGCTATCTGGAGATTCATTCTGAAATGGTTGGGCTTCACTAGGGGTGTTCTCCTTGGTTGGGATTTTGAACTTAATTGGTGTATTGATAAATTTGGAGGCAATTCTGCTATTGACTCCTTCCGGAAACTCGCATTCAATGCCTATATATATCACATCTGGTCAGAGCGTGACAAAAGAATTTTTCTTCTACCAGTTTGGATGACACTTCTATCATCAACAGGATTATTGTCGATATCAGACTCAATATGGCTAGCCAAACTCTTACCATTGCTGACACTCCTAAGAATAGATATCTTATTGAGAAGTGGGGCCTGTTTGCAATGTTTACCCTTCCAAAAATCAATACTTGTATCTGGAAGGGCCCCCTGCTGATGCTGTCATAATTAATACAGATGGCTCCCTCATAGATGACAACGCTGGGTACGGTGCTATTATGAGAAACTCCCAGGTGTCACGGTACGTTTATTTGGCTATGCGTACACCGTGACACAGCCGGAGGGCTGGATGAATATGCGTGGCACAGAGGTGCGCGCGAGTGAATATGCACGACTGAGCCGGTGGGCTAAGTGCATATGCGAGACCGAGCTAGAGGGCGAGGTGAAGCTTCACGGCACGGAGGTGCTGTGTTGTGAATATTCGGGGGCGAGCCGGAGGGCTTGGCGAAGCTTCAAAGCTTGGAGAAGCGGCGAAGTGTATATTCATTTCATGGGCCGAAAAAGAGTATGATTGGTCTCATGATTTGATGTTTCCTTTTGGCAGTGGCGAAAAGGTAAATAAATCTACTATAGGGAGGGGTCCCCGACCTCCCTGCTGCACCTTCGGGTGTAGCTTAATTGGGTATTCCACGGAGCAACCCGTGGGCCGGGCCATGCTTAGCTAGAGGGCTATGCGTTGGTTTCCTTAGTCGTAGGAGACGGCTTAGGACTGTACGTGCAGGAGGTGGTACAGCGGCATTCCTAGAATGCCTTAGGTTCCTATGCGTGCTAGACATCGAGTCGACAGTACGCTTGGCCTGAAGCTTCTTTGGAAGGATCGAGCTATCCGAGATGCATATCTTGGTGTGCTTATGGATATGCTTAGCATGCTTTGTGTTGGGCTATCCGGGGTGGTGTAGCACGGTGTGGCATAGT
Organism: Macleaya cordata; assembly: GCA_002174775.1. NCBI lineage: Eukaryota > Viridiplantae > Streptophyta > Magnoliopsida > Ranunculales > Papaveraceae > Macleaya > Macleaya cordata. Next base: position 41,086 of record MVGT01001971.1, read on the forward strand.
AAGGGGCGAACTATGCCTGGATCATTGGATGCTAGTAGTTGCAGGCTAGCGTTCTCATGTTGCTATACGGGAACCTTATAGCCAGGATGGACCTCGCATATGCGTATGCTTGGTTGGAGCCTCAATGCTTCTTGACAGGTGAAGCTTATGACTGTATGGGCAGTCCGAGTAATGTCGGCTTGGCCAGGTGGACGGCTATTCACGGTTACCTTCCCGGTACTGTGGAGACAGTGAATCCTACCTGTTGGACGAGTGTCATAGGACACGATGAAGTGACTCGTAGGCCGGCATATGAGCGTGGCTCTTGTTGGTTATTCCGCTGTGCATATTTGGTGCAAGATGACCTGAAGGTCTAGAGCAGAACCGAGATGGTTTGTGAGGCTGACTATGGACTAGGAGGGAGTCTGTAGTGCCGCACGGGTAGTCGGTAATATGAATTTCCGCTGCGTGACCGCGTGTGTTTGCCGGTCGACCGATCCGCCCGTGACATTTGGTATCAGAGCCAAGATAGTGAGACATATTCATTCTCTGATCCCATGATTTGGTATCAGAGCGAAAATGATGGCGCATATACATTCTCTGATCCCATGATTTGGTGTCAGAGCAGAAGTTGCTCGATGTTGAATATACAACCTCTGATTCCACGAAGTTGGCTTATGCTAGAGATGCATATTCGATGAGCCAAAGGCAGCGGAGGACTCAGAGCTGGAATGTTGGTGAATATACATTCTCTGGTCCAAGAGTAGGACAGAGCTTTGCTTCCGTTGCATATACATATGATGGTAGCTTCTTGTCCGAGATGAGATGGACAGAGCTTGGCGTATGGTGCTACTTGGTGTAGCTACATTAGTTCTCTGATCCATGGTGTTGGGTGCAGAGCTGTGTACAGAGATGCCTTGAAGACAAGCAGAAGCCGTTATGAATATGCGGGATATTCAGGCATGGTGTTAGTGTTGGATTGGCATATTCGATGTCTCTGTTCCGATGGAGCTTGCGTCAGAGTGAGTTGGAAGTGCAGCTTGGTGTTGCATATGAATCTCTGATGCTTGATCAAAGGTAGTATCAGCTGAGTATGCTTGGATGGGTTCATTGCTCTATGTGGAAGACACAGTGGTGTTGGAGTAGGGGATGTGACTCAGTATATGGGACAGTTGATGCTAGATCAGTGGTGCCAGTTGCAAGAGTGTTACTGGATGAAGGTGCCTCTGAGTTCGGGTGAATATTCAGGAGCACGTATGCTTTGGGGAGTAGTTCAGTCGGCCCGAGGTCACTGACTACACATGCTATGGACGGAGATGACATCAAAGTTTGTAGTACATTTGGAGCGTGGATTCTGTAGAGACAGATTCGCGTGGAGCTTGATTGTGGGTAAACCGTGTTGGCTGAGGCTTTGCTATATGTCGATGCGTACTACAAGATCTGTAGGTGGAGATAACATCTAAGCTTACAGTGCATTGGAACGTGAAGTCTGAAAGAGTTCAGATCACAGGGGTGATATCGTGTAGCTCACTCGGTGCGACACTATGGGCTATGCAGAACCGTTGCGAAGACCATATCCGAGCTTCGGTATATTCAGAGATGGTGAGTCTGGATGAGGTGAATAGCAGTTACTGTGAAGGGTGTATGCTCAAGAGCAGTATTTGCAGAGATGGGTGTTCAGAGGAACACGACCCAGTGAAATCCAAATCTTTCAATGTTCAGTGCGTGTCTTGATGGCTCCAAGTGAAGGGGGCAGACCCAAGAGTATGTTGACAGTGGTCAGTGGTGCGGTACCACGTAGTTCTCAGAGGAGACTACCATGCTCAAGAGCAGTGGCATCGGAGACAGCACATACTTATGTAACCGCACAGTGAGGTGCGTCGTGGCGCGGTGGCGCGTGAGTGGCTCTTCAGAGGAAGGCCAGCATAAGGGTGCAGAGTGAAGTCCTTCAGTGGAAGGCACAAGCACATGTGGGTGCAGATGAGGCGCGGTGGCGCATGAGAAATCCTTCAGTGGAAGGTACATGCACGGAGGGTGCAGTTGTGACGCAGAGGCGCGTAGTGATCCTTCAGAGGAAGGGACATTTCCAGATGGGGCAGTGTTGGCGCAGTGGCGCAATGGTAGGCGATCTTCAGTGGAAGAGTCGCATGAGTTCAGGAATGATTAGTACTCGGGGTGAAGGCATGGTTGCTCAGGTACTGGAGTACATAAAGCTTGAGAGCTTGGCAGAGGCCAATGGGGTGCAAGTCCAGAGGGGATGCGCACATATACCGGTTCAGTGGAACCAGATGAGGATGTTCGCAATGAAGGTGAGAGACCGAGGTACTGGGACACAGCAAGGTGCTGAATGTGATGACCGTCAAGCGGGTTGATTGGTTAGTGTGTGCACAGAGGTGCATGTGGTGGAGCTTTCCGGAGAGGGGAGAGCGCATGAGTTGTGTTGCGGTGCTTGCACTGCGATGCACATGGCAAGATCCTTTGTAGCCGAGGTGAGCGCTTCATTGTGATCTAGATGCTAACTCAGGGCGAAGCCAGTGGATGGTGAGGTGCTAGAGTTGCATGAAGCTTAGTGAAGCTATGATGAAGACTCAAGAGGTCAGGTGAACCAGAGTGGGGGAGCCTGTGATGTGTGAGTGTCAAGAGTGGCACATATGCGGCAGCGAAGAGTCGTTGGGCCGTATAGCATCGAAGGATGCGTGGAGGTGTAGCTTGATGGGGGGATCAAGTACACGTTGAGGTGTAGCTTAGTGGGAGGACTAAGTACACGTGAGCCGAATCAGTGGCGGAAGCTCAGATGCAGAAGATTGAACATCAGTGGATGTCTTTGGCTAGTGAGCCGTGAGTATGCTTTGGGAAAGACTTGCGAGTCTTGTCTTGCGAGACAGTATCAGGCTAAGAGTAGCCGTTGGTGACACAGAGGTGTCGTTGAGCATATGAGAGTACATTGTTGCCGTAGCCGAGTTCAGCAAGAGTGTTGGGCAAAGTGTAGTTGTTCCGTATGTGACAGAGGTCAGGGGCAGCATGAGACACAAGGCGTCAAGTCAGAGAGAGTACTTGATTAGAGACCGGAGCATTGGTACNCACTATCGTCGTCTTTGAGGTTCACGCCTAAGGGCTGAACCTGCCTAACGTCGTCTTCGGGACACCCTGCTTTCGTCGTCTTTGAGAGTCCCAACATTCTTCGTCTTTCAGATTCATGCCCCGTAGCGTCAATGAATCTGCTTATCGTCCTCTTACAGATTCACGCCCAAGATCGTCCATGAATCTGTTTTCGTCATCTTTGTTGGTGCGTGGATACAAAGTACGTCTACGTCACTGGCTTTTCGTCGTCTTTGTCTGTGCGTGGATACAAAGTACGTCCACGTCACTTACTTCTCGTCGTCTTTGGGCACATCCTATGTTGGATGTGATCCCTCAGTGTATGGTGCATACAACACCATATCACATGTTTGAGTGTACGTGTACACATTGCACGTATCACACCCTTTGCTTGCGCGTGGATACAAAGTACGTCCAC
>MVGT01003320.1:1620-20920 GCA_002174775.1 Macleaya cordata
CATGTGATGAAATGATGATGTAACAATGCTTTGACTATTCAATGAATTCTTGTGCGTAACATAATTTAGTATTGATCACATATTTCCCTAAAAGTTTTTAATCGCGAAGTAGAGGCCGTCCTCACGGACGGGCGGTTGTTGGGTGCCTAATACCTTCCCAACCCGTACCTTGATCCCCTTATCCATTATCTCTATACCGCAGACCATCCACTTTGGATTATCGCCATGGTTTTTTCGAAAAGCTAGATCTAGGTTGATTTTCCAAAATTTTGGGTCCTGATTCCCGTAAATCAGGTGGCGACTCCTTTCACATCACATTCACGCTCATACCCCTTTCTCAGGTGGGCGAATCCTTTTTGTGCCCGTTTCACGTGCCACGTGCGTGCGTTCTCCTTCTCTCTCGGGAGGGAGTGCTCTCTCGCGTGCGCGGTGGGATCGCGCCGGATTCTGGCTCCACAATAACAATTTCATCAATCTAGCCTAAAATAAATATCCTCAATGACTCCAACTTCTCTAAGCTAAATCAACTACAATCTAGGTCTTAGCTAGATAACTTAAAATGTTATAATATAAGACTACCTGCTCTAAGAATTTCACCATTACAGAGTAACATAAAATATATCTTGAAAATTCAATCCATTAAGTTCGTAATGTATTTGAAATGTTACTCTCCTATTTTCCTCAATAATGGTGCCTACATCATAAGTTACATCTTCAAAAATATTAGGCGCCCTATAATTCATCAAATACAATATCAATCTTCAATAACAAGCATATATTATTAGTTATCACCAATGAATAATACATCTCTAAATACATAATTTTTCAACTTCATAATCTTCCATATATAATTCTACTCAATCTCCACAAGAGTACATATCAATATAGATAGGGGTTTTTAATCAATCTATCAATAATCACCCAAATCAGTATCATCCACATATCTACTATCTAATAAATTTTCAAATCCTCCTTATATCCTCATAATATGGACAAGTATATCTAAATATCTAATACTACAAGAGTCAACTAAAATCAAAAGTTCTAATCTACAATCTAGGCTATAACAAACAATACATAACACTGAAAACACTTGCAATCACACACACATGCTATAAATACACGTATAGAAAAATTAAGAAAATAATAATGAGTCTTTTAATCTTGAAGAGTTTTATCTTTGATGTCTTTTATTTACCTCCCAACTCGAATCTATTAGTAACGTTGCTCCCAACTCAGATCTAATATTGGCGCACCCATTAAAGATCTAATAGTGGCGCTCCGATATAAGACCTAATACTGGTGCTCCCATATTAGATCTAATACTGGCGCTCTGATACCATGTCTGTAACACCCCAATTTGAAACTCAAATCTCTACGAGATTGAATCGCATCTCAAGGCATTAGGTTTACTATACCAGGTGATTAAACAGTACTAAAACAAACCTAAATAGAGGTTTATAAACCTAAATCAGAGTTAAGCTAATCTAGTTCGTCAGAACTTTAGTCATCTCTAAATATGGTTAGGCCCAACGAAAAATTTGCCATAGTCCCCCCTGTATTTTCAAGGTCTGAAACCTTTCATAAACCTGTAGAAGAGATTATTTATCCATAAATAACATTTCTATATCAATTCCATTCATCCATATCATCTCATCATATCCAATCAACCCTATTCATCGACTAGGCTGGATCCAAACCATAATTCTAAAACGATCTCTCGCTTGATAAAATAATACATATATAAGATTTGTTAAGTGATACTAAATATACATAAGTGTGTTTGTTTTACATTATATAGTTCAAAAGAATATATATGCAAAGCAAGGAAAATAACTGCATCATAACTGAATAATAACAACACCTCAAGTATAATAAATCTGAGGTAGAAAGTCTCCCTATACCAGCCTCCTCAAATGACACAACGTCCAATCATCTATTGTCTCATCGATTTCCTGAGCAAAAAGCCCAGTGAGAACTTATAATACTAACAGCTAGTCACTAATATGAATTTAAGACAATGCAGGTTTTAAAGAAAACCGAGAAATCATAATACAGTAATGTAAAAGCATTTGGTACCTTTACTACAACATAAACCGATAACCATTCACTTACNTACAAAATAATAAAATAGCTAAGGTTAAAAAATCCTAATAGAACCTTGAAAAATAAAAAATAAAAAAGTGATGCATAACAAAGAATACAATTTATTGAATTGTTATTATAATATATTTAGGAGTTTCTATATATTCTAAATAAATAATTAGGAGTTTCTATTCTAAATAAACAAAGAAATAGAAATGTGAACGATTTCTATACAACTAGGAGTATGATAATAAAATAATAAATTAACTCATGTAGGGCTCACATGAAATGCATCAAGGGGTTGATTTTTAGAGAGGATGATCTACATGGTGAGGAGAACATACTCACCTGAAATCATCTGGTTCTAAAACTTCTAACCTCATAAATCTGCCCCTGTAAATCACCAATCAAAATAAAAGTTTAAAACTTACCAAATTTTTAAGGGCTAATTTGAGGGGGTTAGAAGTTTTAGAAAGAACTGATATATTAATATGATGATATACATAGTGAGGAGAACATCCTCTCAAAAAATCAGCCGCTGAATGCATTATATATATATATGTAACATATAATTTTGGGGGCCCTCAAAATTTGGGGGCCCTATGCGGTTGCTTATGCCGCATATGCTCAGATACGGCCCTGCCTGCACTGATCACACGGTGTACTTAAAGTCATAAGTAGCATCAGCATAAGAAGGCCTATAAGCTATTGCCATTTCGCTGTAATCCTGAAAAGTTTAATAACACATTAAGCTTTTTAAAACTTTTAGCACTATGATAGCACCAATAAATTAACTTTTGAGAAATCCAGCCTTATCACATCTGGTCATTAATAGAGATACAACTCAGCCATGTGTTCACAGTAATTGTACGTAACGAATGTTGGTCAATCTAGACAGCCTAAATGTTAGATGATTAATGGATGGATGTGATGTAACCCAAAAACTTCAACTAGTAAACAATCCTAAACATGAGTTGGAACTGAAGGACTCTTATCTACTTTTTCTTTCTTCTCATTTTAATTGGTTATCTAAGTTTTTCCCCACCAATCTCTTAGTCTAGTTTTACGATCTAGCAACAATTTATCAGAACCGGTCAATATCCATGTATTTTGTTGAAAAAAAATTTATTGTTTTACAGGTAATATTTTCAACATATGTCAGCCAAATGGTAGCCTTGCAAAACATGGGTCCTGATAGTCACATATGTACCATTGACATAAAATATATCCAGGAAAAGCTGAGCCATATTCCACTTAAACAACTCTCTAACTTTTTCTCTATAAAACTTCAGATCTCATGTCACATAAAACCACAGTTGTCTGGATACTCACATGTCCTCTCTGATCAGTATTTGGCACACTGACGTGAATCGGAGAACAAGTCATCACTCTTGCAGTACATATATCTTGCATTAGTCCATCCATTGCCTCAAGAAGATCATACATACATTGATAGAGTGATAATTCTAAACTAATATGCTACCAATACTAAACATCAGCCACATCACCAGCATATATCTTGCATGTATCAGTTTCTTTTCTTGGGTTGGTTGTGCGACTCTAACCTAGCCTCCAAAAGTACAATAATTAATTTAAACGTGAATTCTTGGATACTTGGAGAGTTACCTTATCAGTTTAGGCAAAGTTAAAAAAGCATTACCTAAATACTGAAAAAAAGGAAAAAGAAAAGTAAAATAGAAATAGCAGTACATAAATGACATTTTGAAAACTATCAGGGTGCAATAGTATTAGAGATGCATAATTAAGCATGTAAACAACAATGAACAAAAAAAACATTTTGAAAGCTATCAGGAAGAAATTGTATTAGAGATGCATAATTAAGCATGTAGACACCCATGAACAAAACAAAATTCAAAATCAACTAGATATGATCCTCTAAAAAGATCGAAGTAATCAAAACCTAACCACATAAGGAAATCCATTCTTAACAAACAAAGAAAAATTAAACACCCATATAAATTCATGGATTCAGAACAAAACCCAATTTCAACTCACAAACTCACATGACTTAAAGAAACTGAGGAAGAAGAAACCAAAGAGCTAGTGTTGTTAGGGGGATAAAGGCAATGTAGATGCTGACCCATAATTAAACCTCTGAGAAAGACACAAATTATCCGAGACTTTCACCTCACAATATGATCATTTAGAATGAAATCTCAAAAATTCTATCATCAATTTGGACAAAAAATAACTACCAAATCAGCACCAAGGCTTAATTCATCCAAAACAACCTATTTATTTTACCCAATATGAGAATCATATGAAAATCCCCAACATTGACCATGGTTTACTCACCAATTTCTCCCTCAAAGTATAACATCAATCAATTTCACTTCAAAAGTAAGTCATAAGGAAACCCCAAAATTTATGTAAGATTTAACCATTAATTTTCATCATCGAGAAAGATATCATGTAAACCCCAAGGTCTAACATGAAATATTCATCAAGGATTAGACATTTTCATGACCGAATTCAAGATCAACAACAACCTCAAACAAAACTTCATGTTAATCATCAAAAAAGCTAGATGAGACCAACCCTTACCATATATAGTAAAATTAAGTTCCAAAAACTCTAAGGCTTCAAGATTATAAGGTTTCCTCCACCAAAACAGACCCCTACAGAAGGGTTTACTCAAAACCCTAACCTAAAACTTCAAAGGAATTAATTCACTCAAATCAGGTAGAGAGATTTCTACAATCTAAACCAACAACAAGGGCATAAAAATAAACACAAGATTACAGTATAAAATTAAAGAGATTTGATTGATAAAAAAAAAAAATTAGAGATTTGGGACGTTTTTCTCTTTGGCATAGAATGGAATAGAGAGGGAGAGAGATTGCAATACATAGAGAGAAAGAAAGAAAGAAAGAAAGAGAGGGAGAGGGGCAACTTACAGTAGCTGGAGAAGAGGGGAGAGCTGTGTTACGTACCCTATTAGAGTCCCTTGTGAAGGGGCGTGTAATGTTACGTACCCAATTAGAAGATAGACTCCTAGTTAGATAAGTTTTAGTATTGGTTAAGATAAGTATTTAATTATCTAATATTTTAATTTTTTAGATAAGGATTGTAAGCCTATAAAAGGCATGGGTCGTTTGTTATTTGGAGGAGGAATGAATTAATAAAGTTATTTAGTTTATTTAAATTAGTTTAATGGTAGAATAATTAGGTTCATAACAAGCTGTTGGCGAAGAGGAGATCGATCCAACTAATGTGAACCTCTCCTTTCTCTTCTTCTTATTTCTCTTCCTCTACCTTTCTTCTCCTTCGTCCTTCCTTCTCTGTCTGAGTTTTGGAGGCATTGATCGGAGCTTCTGCTGCTCTTTGGAAGAAATGAAGAAGATCGGAGTTAAGAGCCGATTAGAGGAAAAACCCAGTGTCTCCAATCGGGACTCTAGTTTATATAGGGGGGGAGTCCGAGAAAAGGAGAAGGATTACGAATCTTGGGCTAAAATCATGCCGAACTAGTAGGCCGAACCCCACCCTAGATCGGTCTATTGAGTCAAGTTTCCCAAATAAAAACGATTCATTCACGATTCAATAACCTTGGCTTGGATTGAAAGAGGGACCGTTATTTTCCCGCTACCCGCCACAAATGTGATGCAGAAAGGAACCCTATAGTAGTCGTAAACCTCCTTCACAACCACACACAACTTCGCCACCTCCTAAATAACCCCCCACCCCCAAAATGTCTCACTTAATTGGGGTATTATTTCTTCTTCAATTCTTCTTCAATTCTTCTTTCTCACACCAAAACATCTCTCTAATAATTCTAAAACTGTATAGTCATCAAAAACCCTTGTTCGTTTTCTTCTGTCCTCTGCTTCGCTAATTAATGGCGCTATTCACTTCGATGATCTCAGCTGCTCCAAGCAACTTCGTCTCCCTTTCTCTTCCTTCACCATTTCTCTCTCTACAAAACCATACCAGAAGAAGTAGAAGAAGAAGACCCACTTCCCTGATTACTTCCTCTTCTTCTTCTCTCAGCTCCTCCTCCTCATCATCATCATCATTTCCTCCTCCTGAATCTCCTTCTTCTTCTTCTTGTCCTCCTCCAACCAAGAAGACCTCCTCCTTTGTCGAACCCACTACCACTACTGCTACTACTAAAATCCCATCATCATCATCATCAACATCCACTTCTTCCAGTTTCAATTACGCGCTCTCAAATCCCAATGGTGGTGGTGGTAATCCCCTGCTCCGATTCGTTTACTCCGCAGAATCCAACATCGAGAGGGTAATTTCTTTTTAATAATTTATTTCAATGTTCATTTGGTTAGATTTTTCTTTTCTTCTTGATTTTGATACCGTACAGGTACCTAATTGGGTTTCCTTGTCATTAAAAACCCACGTTTCTGAAAGGGTGCTTAATTCTCAAGCAATTTTTCTTAGTTAAGTTTCTTCTTCCTGGTAGGCAGGTGGATGAAGATAGGTTTTGAATCATGTTTGAGGTATCGAAATACAGCCACTTTCACTAGAGTGGGTTAAGCTCGTCTTCTAGGGAGTCCAAATTTTGGTGAAGAAATCACAAATTTATATTCAGTTAAATTGTTAGCCGATACCTGGTTTTAGACTGATAACTGAGTCAAAGTTCCACGTATTATATGTACAATTAACTTGGCTAAGCCATTTCGGTGGTTACAGATTCAAATTCTCATTTGTGCAATCCATGATTCGGCCTCAACCAGGGGCTTCTCCAAACGTCATGCCCCTTGTAATAATAAGCATTTAATTAAGTTCGTGAGGGATACAGTTCAATCACTGAGGCTTTTAAAAAAGATAGATTTCTTAAATTTCTCATTTTCTAGTAAATTTTTCCTGTCTTGTTTATAGTGTTCATTTACCAAGGCATGCTATCAGGGTTAAGCTCCTACTTTTTGAGGCTTAACCAGTCACAATTTAGGCCACTGAAGCACCTTGCCTCATGCTCATGTATTAAAACATTGTTTTGAGTACCTAGCATTAGGTTGGTGAGCCTACCATGAATCACCATCCTTTTCGCTGTTTTTATTGAACTCATGTTGATGAGCCCGATGAATCTGGTTTTTGGTTTCTTATTTATGCCACCTTGTATGCATATTGATACGTTGATTAGTATTTTTAATCATATTTGTAGCTCCTTTTATTGTTTTATTACATTTCATATTTTTTCAGCAAATTAATATCCACACAATTTAAGAAATAAATGTGCCCGTAGTAGTACAATTTTAAAATGTTATCTTCTTTATAGATTTTGCACTTTTTTGCTGTTTCATGGTCTTATATATGATCACAATGTGATGGTACACGATATGTATTATTTGCTGAATGGTCCAAACTCCAAATTGATAGGTTATTCCTCTGGTATGTAAATGCGCTTCTTATCATGCATTTCTTGTTTGGCCTTTTATTTTGCAGGCAATTTTTGACTTCCGCTTCTTGGCGCTCTTTGCTGTTGCAGGTTCATTGGCCGGTTCGTTGTTGTGCTTTTTGAATGTACTTTCTTCTTACAAACCTAAATTTACTTCTCTAGGAAAAAAGTATTTAGATTCGTACATATGGCATTCTAGTGATATCGGAATTATGAACTGAATTTGAAATCAACTAATCCTTCAAGAAGGTGTTGAGATTGAACTTTGGTATATAATGATGTTGGATGTTTGATTTTTTTTATTATTTAATGCATTTTTTTCATTTTTTTTTTTATCAGTTGCAACGGTTTTTTTTTTTTGAAGGTAAGATTTTATATATAAGGGGGCTGAGATAGCGCCAGATTTTATATAGTTGCAATGTTGTTGATAGTTGGGTTCCTAGGAAATGCTTGAGTTATAATCTCCCAGTAAATCTAAAACTGTTGGGAAACACCTTTTAGTTTTGATTAGAGATGGCATATTAGAAGCATAGGAGTATAGTAATTTTCCAAACCTGTATAGACTGTGTGAAAGGAACATTTAGCAAAAGAGCGAAGGTGAAGGCAGCAAAAATCTTTAGTTCTTGGAAATTATTACCCAAAATTTTGGGCCCTTCCCTACTTGTGGTACATAAATGTACTTCCAGAAAAAATTTCTGTGTTGAACTTTCCCCTTGATAAGTAAGCTCCGTAAGGTAGCTCTTTGTTAATTGGTGTCTCCTCCAAGTAAATGAATGTTAATTTGTCTCTCCTCCAAGTAAATGAATGTTAATTGGTCTCTCCTCCAAGTAAATGAATGTCAGGTGTCCCATCTTAAAAAGAGAAAAACGTTATCTGTTGTATACTTGTATTAAAAAATGAACATATAAAGGCATGAGAGAAAAGCATCTCGGATGATGACTGTGAAGCCCCAATTCTTGACAGGAGGGGACACTAAAGGCGTATGTCCTTCAATCCGTAGGAGAGATAATGATGTAGATCAAAATGCGGAAGCGAAAATAACAACTATCAAAATAACTCTCTTTAATTCAATCCATAACAATGCCTCCACGTAAGGGTTTGGCTCCTTATTTACTAGCCTTAAAGGCTTGCTGCCTAAGAAACTAAAAACAAATAGTAACTTAACAGAGAAAGGAAACTAGTTAATCCTAGATCTAAAATAGCAACCTAATTAAAGTATGGAATAAGAATCCAACTATAATAGAAACTACTGTAAAATAAAATAAGAACATAAAAATAAAAACTCTTGGGCAGCACTCCACCGTGCACACCATACTGCTAACACATGCTGACGCATGACACATCAGATAGAGGGGGAAGACAGAGTTTTGTCTTTCATGCTGTCAAAGACCTATCACACTTGTCTTACATATTTATACAGGTATCGCTAATTGTTTCTATCTTTTTTTTTTACTAGGATATCCTGTTTCAACATGATAATGTAGTAGTCAGACTTAAATTTTAAGAGATTATATTGTTTTATTTATATTTTTTATGGTTATATTGTTTTAATTTTACTGGTGTAGTCCCAGTAAAACTTCAGATTATCAACCATTACAGAGAAGATAAATAAAACACTTAGTTGATGCTATTATTATTATCATGACATCTACTGTTATTGGGTGGGTAGCTCCTTTTCTCCTCTGCGTATGTGCGTCTTGAGGAGATTGGGTCTTCGCTTTTTGGATTTTGGGCTTCTCCCTCTTGTTCTCCTTTTTTTCTTTTTTCTGTTTCCTTTTTTTTTTTTTTGCTTCCCATTGTAATTCTTTGCCTCTTTGGCCTTTCTAATAAATTTTCGTTCTGTCAAAAAAGGATCATTTGGTCAATGCCTGTTTCTTATCTTTACATGTATCTTAAATGGTCGAATTGAAAATGGGGAACTTTAGTTCTGACGAGCTGCTTGTAGAGGCTAGAGAATAGATAGAATGAGCTTATTTCTTTGGAAACCTGAACCAAGTAGAATAGCAGGATAGAACTATTTGTGATGGCATGTGAAATGATATCTTATTAAATGTTTGATCAAAGCTTAAGGGATGTTTTTTTCCCTACAAGTTTTGGGCTAAATGTCATTATGTTGATCAATGATCACCATTTGTCTATGTTGTTTAGGGTTGTGTTTACATTGCCGAAGCATACAAGATTTACTGGACAAGCTGTATCAAAGGGATTCACTCAGGACAGATGGTTCTACGATTAGTTGAAGCTATTGGTAAGTTTTTACCTTCAATTTCAGAGATGGGTTCTTTTATGATGTAGTTATTACTCTGTTAAAAATTTTGTCCAATGGAATTGATGTGCTTACCCTTATAGTTCTTTGTCAATACCTTTCCTGTTGTTATTTATTTATTAAGGCCTCATTATGATAGGAACTGCATATAGAAGACTCTCAGACTGTACTGATGCTCTTCTCCTTAGTGTATTGAGGAAAAATATTAAATCGTTAGTCTGACATTTCTGCTTTGTATCTTTCTCTTTTAGAGTTCTTTGTATTGTTCCTTTGCAAGCTGTCATATTCCAGTTCGGTACTACAGTTGATTTCATTGAATTATGCCTTGTGTACTCTTGTTTCTTCTTTCTAGTATACCATTTTTCATGCCCTTTTGTTTACTGCTTGTTCTTGCAAATCTTCTTCCTCAGTCCCAGATGCATTTTTCCGCTATAAAAGATATTAGTGAGAATTCAAACGATTTGATGAGTGAATAATTACAAAAGTGGAGTCGAGACATAATTTTGATGCTCAGTTTAATGAATCAATTTGTCGTAGTTGTTGGTTAGCTTTTCTCTTGTTGTAAAACTTCATTATTTGCAAGAAAATTCTCTTCAGATTAGCAATTGGAACTTCATCTGAACAGCTTTACAATGGGAAAGAAGTGAATATGGATATATTTGGTGAGGTTCATGATGACAGGGCTGTTGCTGTGTTTGAGGCATTTCCATGAAAGATCATACTCAATGCAGTATACTATAAATCTGATAATCTCTAGGGTTTTACATGTAGATAACAAGTGTCTTAGAATTTGGAAGGTTTGTGACATTGGTATATTTGGATGTATATCTCCAGGTGAATCTAAATTAAATCTAGGGAGTTCCCCTCACCTTGTGGGTATTTTATATTAAAAGCTGATGGAAAATTAATAGTTCTTGACCTAGTTAATCCTGAAACAAGAGTCATGAGAATTGTTATCATGCAGTTTTAGCTTCTTTTCCCTTTAAATTTGGATGCTTACTAGTCTACTCATTAGAAGGGCCATTTTGCTTCGTCTGGGTTGCATTATGAATTCGTTTAAATATATTTCTTTTTATTCTGTAGAAAGGTAGAATATTTTCTTGGTTATCTCGACCTTAGGAGCACACAAAGTTTGAACTCTTTATTCTAGCATATATTGAGCCGTAGCTTTATGCTACAGATAGAACGAGGTTTAACTTCTTGTCTTGGTGCAGATGTTTATCTTGCTGGGACTGTCATGTTGATATTTGGCATGGGCTTATATGGACTATTTATTAGTAATGTTCCTAAAGATGCACCTCCGAGCAACGACCGTGCTCTCAAGGGATCATCTTTGTTTGGCATGTTTGCTCTCAAGGTATTTTCAGTTCCTTAAAAGTTAAAACTTAAAAACTTCACATGAAGATTTAGTAAGTGGAAAATGTTAAATTCTTGGTGTTATGATATTTCTAAGTTCACTTCATTTTCCCACTATTTTCTTATATGGTTTGTTACGAAGGAGGATTCCAAAGTAAGGATTCAGTTGTCAGTGGGGATCAGGGATTCATGTTTCTCTAGTTTGTTTGGCTGCCATGAATCCTTGGAAACTTGTTTCCTAAGGAAACATGTTTTCCAGCAAATCTTTGTTTTGGAGTCCCACTTCCCCCTTAGAATTTATTGGAATTCTAAACTAAGGATTCACTATGTATTCACCCAACTCAATGCAGATTACACCCTACAAAATTAAAACAACAAAATAGAGATTTTCTTTGGATTTTAAATGGCAGCCAAACAAACCAAAGGATTCAAGCTTCCAAGGATTCATGAATCCATGGATTCTTTTAGGGTTGCCAAACAAACCAAAAGATTCATATTTTTAGGGATTCATGTTTTCAAACATGAATTCTACATCCAAACACACTAATAGTTTGTTTGGATGGGGGATTTTAGGTAGGGATTTTTTGGGAACCAGGGATTTGGTGGAAAACTAATTAGATTTATAACATGATTTCTGACTAGTTTTCCATCAAATCTCTGGTCCCCACAAAATCCCTACTTAAAATCCTCATCCAAACAAACTATTAAATGAAATCCATTTTCCTTTGTACTCATGGAGTTGGAGATTTGTCCCCGGTACTGTTCGGATTATTAGACTTCACATTCGATATAGTTTTCATATAACGATTAAATTCCCAATTACATTATAATTAAATCTATAACGGATCCAAGGTTTTCGAAAATGGATCGTCTCTTAATACCATACATGTATCCCACCAATCTATCTAGTTCTTCCGTTTAGTCGGCTTTTCACATGTTATGTGACTCAATAATTAACTGAATGGGAACTTCCAAAGGACTGGTATATGCACTTTCTGTCCAGACCTTTAACCTTATGGTGTGTTGGAATTTCGAAGGAGGGAGTTTGGTGGCCAGGGGTTTCATTGGGATTAGTTTTGGTGGTCCATTTGGTTGGCCAAAAGCCGGGGACTATTGTTTCCCATAGAAACTAAAATTCTCAAATCCCCTAGATGGAGTCCGACCTTCCCCTAAGATTTGCCGAGATTCTAGTGGTGGAGTTCTAGTCTTTATATATTTATAAAAATTTTTTTTTTAATAAATTCCAGGATTCGGGGCAGCCAAACAACATGAAGGTTTTTGGGGAGGGAATCTATAAGAATCCTAGGATTCTTTTAATGATTGCCAAACACACCAGGAATTAGTAAGAATCCTAGAGTTCTTGTTTGTAAGGATTTATAATCCCTTTGTATTCTTCCTAAAAAATAACCCAATCCGATTGTAGTCAACTTATTGCATGTTGGGTGGTGTTGGGCCTTATTGCATGTTGGGTGGTCTTGGGCATCACTCAACCCCAAAAGCTAGCTCAAGAGATGAGATTTTTCCTCACGCTTATAAAGTGACCACACACATCGGGTCGTGGGTCGGAGGCAGGACAACCCGTTTTTCTCCCGGATACTATTGGGCTGAGACTGTTGGTAACTTTGGGCTCTGATACCAGTGTTGGGTGGTCTTGGGCCTCTCTCAACTTCAAAAGCTAGCTCAAGAGATGAGGCTTTCCCTCACACTTATAAAGTGACCACCAGCCCCTTCCACAACCGATGAGTTGGTAGCCACATATGGTGTATATTTTGGTTCAATGGGTTGGTAGCCACATATGGTGAATATTTTGGTTCCCTTGAGGATTGTGGACACAGATTTTTTAAATGAGACCTTCCTACGATATTTTGAAGATTGCATCTTCAAAAATATGTCTTTGAAGTGAAATCCAAATATATTTTCTTAATTTGGAATCCAAAATCAAAATCTTATTGGCATTTCATGGTTACTTTACTTCCCTCAGAAATAGCATAAGAGATGCTATGGGACGGTTGATTTCTTCGTAAGTGTTTGTTGACTAATAGCAATACTTATACAGACTACTACCATGAAAACGATCTTAATTTTCTGCTTCTGATTGTTCTGTAGGAGAGGCCTAAATGGATGAAAATAAGCTCACTTGACGAGTTGAAGACGAAAGTGGGGCACGTTATTGTCATGATTCTTCTAGTAAAGATGTTTGAGAGGAGCAAGACAGTGACAATAGCTACTGGTGTGGATCTGCTAAGCTATTCTGCTTGTATTTTCTTTTCATCTGCTTCCTTGTATATTCTTCATAATCTGCACAGGTCAGAATAATGACCTTACGACAACATTGCTTCGTTGAGTTATAGAAGAATTTGAAAAATTATGAAGTATCAGTTCTTCTATTGTCAAAAAATAAAAATAAACAAAAAACAAATAAAAAAATAAAAAAAATGGAATATTTTTAAGAATTGGGCCGCTAAAGTGTATATGAGAGAAGTTGAGAGATTTCTTATAAACTGTTTCAACTTGATCGTACATAAAGTTACATAAGAGTTGGGGTATATATAGAGTAAGATGCATGGTGTATACATGATACATAAGTGCCTTGGTGTCTCATTCCTAGGTGAACTTTCACCAAAAGGATGCCACCAACTTTGTGGACAGCCACATCCTGCCACGTTATAACACTCCCCTTTGGATGTCCACCATTCTAAGGTAATTGTCTCGTTAAAAACCTTGCCAAGAAAACCTAGAAGAACAAAACCTGAGCTAAGGAAAGAGTACAATAGACTTAGAATAGTGCTGGACTCGCATAAGCTACCTCATTAAAAACTTTGACAAGGAAAACCCGGAGAGATAAAACCTTGACAAAGGAAAAAGAGTATAGCGCGAAAAAAGGTCCAGTATGACAAATGCTGACACTGGTATACTCCCTTGATTGAGTAGTCCCTCATATCAATCTGCTTGATGATACAAATATCTCATGCTAATACCATAAACCAGTTTTTTGAACGCCGTTGTTGGCCGAGACTTGATGAATAGATCAGCATAATTCTCACATGATTGTATATGTTGGATATCAATTTTTTGTCTCTTCTGGAGATAGTGAGAATAAAATAGCTTCGGCGAGATGTGCTTGGTTCTATCACCTTTGATGTAGCCTTCTTTGACTTTTGATATACAAGCAGCATTGTCTTCAAAAATAACTATTGGTACATCAGTGATGGAGGGTAGATCGCAAGAGCTTCAAATGTGTCCAATCAGTGATCTTATCCACACATATTCTCTGCTAGCTTCATGCAGTGTAATAATCTCTAAATGATTTAAAAAAGTGTCCAGAAGACTTTGCTTATTGGATTGCCAAGAGAATACTGTATCACCACTTATAAAAACATACCCAAATTGGGAGATAGCTTTGTGGGGATCAGAAAGGTATCCAACATCTGTGTAGCCACGTATTTGTGAGCCATTGGATGGATTCTTAGAGTAAAAAAATCCCATGTCTGTCGTTCCTCGGAGATAACGGAGAATCTGTTTTACACCTGTCCAATGTCTCCTTCTCAGTGCTGAACTAAACCTGGCTAATAAATTTACGAAAAAAGTAATAGCAGGTTTAGTACATTGTACAAGATACATCAATGCACCGATCGTACTGAGATATGGTACTTCTGGACCAAGTAGTGCTTCATTTTACTCCTTTGGGCGAATGGATCTTTTTTGGCATCGAGAGATCTCACAACTATAGGAGTACTAAGCGGATATGCTTTGTCGATATTAAAGCGTTTCAGGACTTTTTTAGTATACATTGTTTGATGGACAAGAATTCTGCGTGTATTATGCTCGATCTGCAGGCTAAGACAAAATTTTGTTTTTTCGAGATCTTTCATCTCAAATTCTTCATTCTAGTATTCTGCAGCTTTCTTGAGCTCTTTAGGAGTCCCAATAAGATTGATATCATCGATATATACAGCAATGATAACAAAATCAGATTCTATTTTCTTAATAGATACGCATGGGCAAATGGGATTGTTAATATATCATTCGGGAACATTCTTTGCTTCAGGCAATTTGAATCCTTTAGGGATTTTCTTTGCTTCAGGCAATTTGAATCCTTCAGGGACTTTCTTTGTTTCAGGCAATTTGAATCCTTCAGGGACTTTCTTTGCTTCAGGCAATCAATCCCAAGTTTCTACGAGAAACCTTGTGCCACAAGTCGTGCTTTACAACTCATTGCGTTTTCTTGCAAATACCCATTTGTAACCTACTGGGTTTACATTTTCAGGTGTTGGAACTATAGATCCAAATACTTCACGTTTTGCAAGAGAATCCAATTCTGTTTGGATTGCTTCTTTCCATTTTGGCCAATCAATTCTATGTCGACAAAGTGTGGTTCAATACCATCATCATCTGTAATAATTCCAGTCTCTACTTAAAATGAGAATATGTCGTCGACAATTATTTCATTGCGATCTCACACCTCTCTAGTGTATGCACAATATATTGAGATTTTCTCATTTCCAGGTAACTGGTCCTCTTCAGGAGGATGCCTCTCGTCAGGGGTTTTATCTCTTCAGGAGTTATTTCTTTAGAGAGTGTGGACCTTGTAATAGCCTCTTCTGGGGTGCTATTTTGCATAATTTTGAATGTTATTTCCGCCTCTGGAGAACAGAATCTTTTGAACTGAGTGGTCGTCCACACTTTAGGTGTGCTTCAAACGACTCATTTGCTGCAATATTCATGGTTTGTCCTACTAGGACAACACGTCTTGCCGGGGCAACACGTCCTGCTAGGACATTAGCAGTGGGTATATGTGACTTAGTCGGTTTTGCTACATCATTGAATGCATTAGGCATTTCATTAGCTATCTTTTGGAGCTGAACAATCCTCTGCACTTCAATTTTAGATTGATTGGTGCGAGGATCGAGATGAGACAAAGTTGGTGTATTTTAACAAAGTTCACGCCGTACTTAAGGCGGCTGAATTTTTCCCCCTAACGGCGGGAAAACTATCTTATCAAAATGAACTTCTGGTTCATCTAGTCATGACAAATGTATGATCATTTGATCACATAACTACCTTCGAAATATAATATTCTGGATCATATAACAAGTTTGTGAATATGATCTTTTGGATCATAGAACTAGTTTCAAAGACATGATCTTCTGGATCATATTACTAGTTTTAGAGATATAATCTTCTGGATCATAACTAGTTAGGAAATACAATCTTCTGGATTGCATACTCAAAGGGGAAAGCATAAAGCTTTTCTAATATGTGCTTCTAGCACGGGATAGTTAAGGAAATACATAGGTATTCCATATAATGTCCATTGATTGTCTCAAGGTGGTATCCCTTACAACGCATATCTATAAAATTCAATAGATTACTTCTGGATCTGGATGAATAGAATGCATCGTTCAATTTGGAATTTTGTAACACCTGGTAATATGACACTGGCTCTGCCGGAGCCTTCGATCAAACTGGTTGAACCAGTTATAGTGGTCACGAAGGATTGTATGCGTTGTTGCACTATCTGCTAGACATATATCCTCTATCTCGTGACTGGATATGTTTCTGCTAGAAACCATATCTTTTCATATTTAAATAAACCAAAAGATAAGTTTAAGGTAAAGCGCACACATGTATATATAAGAGAAGCACAAGTATATACAAGCAAGTACAACAAAAACTTTATTTGGTGCCCATCACCAAATATTTGATCCAAGTCACTGCTTTCAGAGATCATGAAAGGCATCAGGTAATTTCAGGTGGGTATTTTCCAATGGGTTACTGTTGTAACTAAAATTTAACTCAGCATTAGCTTCTGGCCTTCTGAGAGAAGACTGGAAAAGATCTACCAGATGTCTCGTTGTACGACAGGTACGCGACCAGTGCCTATTGGAAAACATCTCTGCTTCGTTTCGGAATCGTTCCTCTTCTGAGAGTTCGATCCTGTATCATCCCACTTCTGGTGGTTCTATTCTGTATCATCCCATTTCGAGTGGTTTAATTCTGTATCGTCCCACTTCTGGCAGTTTGATTTATTCTTATCCGTATTTTCCCACTTTCGATAGTACGGAGCATGTCTAGAATTACTGTGACTACCCCTTTTGCCATAATGACCATGCTTACCACATCCGTTTTAGGTCCAGAAGAAGACATTGCATGTGCTTCTGATAGTGATGCAGAACCAGAAGGAAGATAAGCATGGTTCCTCAATAACAACTCATTATTTTGTTCCGCTACGAGAAGACAAGAGAATAGTTCAGAATATCTCTTAAAAACGACGCTCTCGATACTATTGCTGCAGGAGCACATTCGAAGCATGAAATGTCGTAAAAGTCTTCTCTAAGCTCGTCTGTGACTGTCACACCACACAATTTCAGCTTTGAGCTTATTTTAAACAAAGCGGAATTATATTCCGTTACAGATTTAAAATCCTGCAAGCGCAGGTTTAGCCAGCTATATTGGGCATTGGGGAGTGTGACCAACTTCTGGTTATCAAACCTATCATTAAGATCATTCCAAAGGATCAAATGATCTCTAACTGTTAGATATTCAAATTTTAAAGTTGCACAAAGATGATGACGGAGAAAAATTAAAGCGGTTGCGCGGCTCTACGGGGTCGCGTGATTACCTTCCTTTTTTGTATCTCCTAGGTCTTTGGATTGGAGATGAATCTCAACATCAAGTAACCATGAGAGGTAATTATCTCCAGAAATATCTAGAGCTTCAAATTCAAGCTGTGTTAGATTCGATATAATCGAAATTACAAAGACGATGATTATACCTTTTCGATTTTGTGAGGTGACCAAGAACTTCGGGCTGATCACGAATTGTCGAGGGCTCGTTCTTTTTGTAGAAGATTGCTAGAGACTCATGCTAATAACGTATTATAATTTCAACATTATTTGCAAAAGTGTAAATACTAAAGTGTATACGAGAGAAGTGGAGAGATCTCTTATTAACTGTTTCAACTTGATCATACATAAAGTTACATAAGAGTAGGGGTATATATAGAGTAAGATGCATGGTGTATACATGACACATAAGTGCCTTGGTATCTCATTCCTAGGTGAACTTTCACCAGAGGATGCCACCAACTATGTGGACAGCCACATCCTGCCACGTTATAACAAAATTATATTTTTACTTTGTCAAAAGTTTTTGACCAAAAATAATTTTTATTTTATTTTCTAATTTTGTCCTTTTTCTATTTTGTATATGCTTTTCAAAATACACTTCTTTTTTTTTTCTTTTTTTCTCGCGCTTATTATTCACAGGCTTGTTGTTTGGTTGTACGTGGTTATTTCATTAATTAATTAACTAGCAGCTATCCGTTGAAGCTAATTAACTCTGATGATCAGTATATATATATGAAATTAACATCGATCTTGAGTTTAATTAATTAATATACAAATTATATATATTTCTATATGAATCATCTAATTAGAAGAGTATCATATATAGAGAAAGAAAATCTTCAGTTGGGTCTGTAGTAGCTTGACCTTGAGGTTGAGCTTGGGATCCATCAAACATACAGGCCCGAGATAAATACAGCAGAAGAAGAACGCGAATAAAAACGTTGATGAAGATGAGGGAGAATCCAAAGCAAACTTTATCATCATATGATCGATCTCGATTGATGGATCTCAAGAGGCAGGCATATATGCAACATGACACAAATATAATGGCAGAAATGCATAAAGGCTAACATGGATCTAAGACAATGAGACTTAACAATATAATGTCTTTGGGAAAAATGGCCAAACCAGGAACAGTGCAACCATATTGGTTGCATTGTTTCTAAGACACACCTCTCTTACTCTTCTTTTTCTTGCACCTTCAAACCACCACATCATCGCCACCACCACCCTATCATTGTCAAACCCAGCACTGTTTTAGTAAAACCAAAAAACGATGCAACAATATTGGTTGCATTGTTTCTAAGACACAAACACACACACACACACACCTCTCTTTCTCTTCTTTTTCTCACACATTCGAACCACCACAACTACACCACTCCTACCTTACTACTGCCAAACCCAGAATAGTGCAACTATGTTGGTTGTATTATTTCAGTTAATAATATAAACAGTGCAACTATGTTGGTTGCGCTATTTCAGTCAATAACATAAATAGTACAACCATGTTGGTTGTGTTGTTTCAGTCAACCACCACCACCACATCGCCACCACCACGCCTCCACTACCACTACCACCACCACACCGCCA
>MVGT01003320.1:20930-40768 GCA_002174775.1 Macleaya cordata
CACCGCCACTACCTCACCACCACCATCACCACCACACCACCACCACCATGCTACCACCCCCACCACCACACCTCCCCTACCATATTATTGCCAAATAAAAAATAGTGCAACCATGTTGGTTGTGTTGTTTCAGTCAATAACATAAACAGTGCAACCAACATTGTTGCGTTGTTTCAATCAATAACATAACTGATAACCCCTTGTTGGTTGTTGTTTCAATGAAGCACCACCACCACGTCGACACCACCATACCTCCAACACCACCACTTCCACCACTATGTTGCCACCACCACCGTCATCACCACACCAGTACCACCATCACCATCCTACCATTGCCAAACTCAAAAATAGTGCAACCATGTTGGTTGCACTGCTTTCAGTCAAAAACAAAAATTGCGCAACCATGTTGGTTGCGCTGCTTTCAGTCCCACAACAAAAACAAAACAGCACAACCACTTTCAGTCAATAATAAAAATAACGCAACCAATTCTGGGCAAAAAAAAAACCTTTTTTTTTTAGATTTTAATATTGTTGAGTGGTCTCATTTTAAAGGTCTTAAAAAATACTTTCCAAAAATATAATATATATCAAAATCTATTTTTTAATAAAAAAAAGTTATGACAATTTTTATTTTAAAAAATGTATTAATTACAAAATATCATCTATTTACTTTAATGCCCCTAGACAGGAGTAATTATTTCTAATCACTTCTTGGTCAAAGGTATCGAGTTTTCACTAAATATTTTTTTTGCTTGGTTTTTTCATTAAAGTTTTCTTCTTACAAGCCCTTTTCAATAATCCCCTTTTAATTGAAATTAGGGATATACCCTTAGTTTACAGATTCTGTTAGAAGAGATGTTAAGTGAGTATGTGCACAACACGTGACGTGTGCTTTTACCAAAATGCTCACACATATAGTACACTTAAATTACTTAAGGTCCATATTTTTGAAATACCTAGAGTACCCTTGGGTCCCTTCCACCTAGTCTAATCTTATCATTTTAATCCAACAACCAGGATATAACATTCCAATCTAACGGTTGATAAATAATAAGGACTTACCAAACGGTCCTGACCTTCGAAGGTCAATAATGGCATCTTGAAGAAGAGAAGGGAGAGTTTTAGTGGAAAGAGGGGGAAAGAGAGAAAGAGAGATAATGAAATTAAATACCTAGAAAATTAAGTTAGTAGGGAATCAAAGAGCTTTGATGGGCCCAGTATGCAAATTTGTCAATGAAATTCCTTGGCACGTGATTCTTTAGATCAATGGATAAATCTGGCTCATACGCCTCCCATGGTTGTTCCAAAAAATTCACAAATTACTTATCCTCCCTTCCCAAAAATATTAGAGAAATTAAACCCCCTTAAAAGTGAAACCAAAATACCCATCTTAATCTTCTAAATTTACCAACAAATTCAACAGCAGAAGGACCTAACTACCCTGAAAGACTTCCATTTCCACTCCTTATCGTCCTCTATAATCAACTTAGTTGAAGCGACACCCCAATCCCTCGTTAACCCCTTCTCTGCCCTTTGTTCTTCTTCGTCGTCACTTAATTTCTTTCTCTCTCTGCAACTCTCCTCTCTCTCCTTAAGCCGCCATTAACGACCTTCCAAGGACTGATGAGTCTTTATTATCTCTCAGCCGTAAGATCTGAATGTTATATCCTGGCCGTTGGATTGACATAATAGGATGAGGCTAAGTGTAAGGGACCCAATGGTATTCTAAATATTTTAAAAATAGAGGTAATTTGCGTTTAGATCTTAACTTTTGACCAGTTTTAATGTTTATGCACTAATGTTGTCCAATTTTGAGTTTAGGCTCTAACATCCACTTTTTCGTTCATGATCCGTCAATCTTTTATTTTCTTTCCAATTTTACCTCTCTCTTCAAAAGTCAAAGTCTGATAACTTTTAGGTTTACATAAGTACATGTGCATGCACTAACATCGAAGTAATGACACACATGATGACACTATTAAATTACTTCACTTTTTTAATACGGTAGTGCTAAGGTTATTGCTCGGGTTACTGCAAGGGTGACTGCACGTGACGTGTCAATGATGTGGCACTTCAACTTTGCACAACTCATCTACTGACATAGCTTTAAAACTGATTTTTTTTGGATTAGGGCATAATCAAGAGATCAGAAACAGGGAGGAGAAGAAGTCCGACACCGATGGCATCTCCGTCTATTTCCACTACAAATCTACTTCTCTTCTTCATCTCAAAATACATTTCAGGGAGAGAAGACTATGCAGAGCAACAGTTAACGGACTCTAAATTTTTTTCAGATCAAGAAGAGAAAATAAGAAAATACACCCTTCCCGCCGGCCACCACTGCCTACACCGCCGGCCACAATCGTATTCACACCCCTAGACCGATGGGATGAGTAGATGAGCCATCTCTCTCTCCCCTCTCCCTCTCACCCCTCTCTCTCGGATCTCTTCTAGATCTGAAAAAAAAATTTAGATCTAGGAAAAAAGTTCTCCATCGGTCTCTCTCCCTCTCTCTCCCACCGCCATATCCACCTACACGGATCTCCACCCTCTCTTTTCTCTTTCACCCTCTCTTTCCCCACCATACTCCCTCCTTCCATCTCTCTCCACCGCCATGCCCCCCTCTTCACCCCTCTCTGATCTCTTCCAGATCTGAAAAAAATTTCAGATCTGGGAGAAATTTACTTACTCCCACTGATCTCTCTCCCTCTCTCTTTCTCTCTCTCCCCCTCACTGCCGTAACCCCCACCCCCTACACTGGGAAAAAAATTTCCAGGCCATCTCTCTCTCTAGCCTTTCTCTTCTCTCACTCCCCTCTCTCTCCTGATCCAGATCTCAAAGTTTAAACTCTGCCACGTCAATAGATGGTTTGCACAAAATTGAGGTGCCACGTCACTGGCAGTAACTATTGCAGTCAACTTCGGCAGTAAGTGTAGCATTACTGTTTTTAATAACATAAAATATTTTTTAAAATTAAATAGACACCAATCCAATGGCTTAGATTAAGAGGGACCCATTAAATAAGGGTGATACACCCCACCCCACCCCTACCACCATCATCTTCACCACCCTCACCCCCCACTAAACCGCCGGCCACCACTGCCCCCAGCGCCGGCCACCTGGATTTTTTTCCCTGATACCTAACTTCCCCTCACTTCGACCACCACCACCACTGTCCCACCACTCGCCCCCCACTTCGACCACCACCACCAACGTCCCACCACTCGAGACATCAAACTTAAACGGCTGAGAAAAATTTGTTCCCTATCACTCGACTAAAAAACCAGGTCTTCATCTCCTTCACCATCATCCTCACGCAGCCCACAACCACCCCAAAAAAAAACCTTACCCCACCATCATCAACACTAACTCCACCACCCCACCTCCTCACCATCACCATCATCTTCCCACGGTCACCACCACCACCCCACTCCCACTCAGCTTTCACCACCGCCATAACAGTGAGATTAAAATCAGAAAAAGAGGGGGAGAAAGAGAGAGAGAGAGAGAGAGAGAGAGAGAGAGAGAGAGAGAGAGAGAGAGATTAGTGGGACTAAACCTTTTTCCAGATCTGAAAAATATTTCAGATCTGGAAGAGATCAGGGAGTGGGGGAAAAGAGAGAGAGATTAGTGCGACTGAACTCACCCACCACCGTCACCATCATCCTCCCGCCGGCAACCACCAACGTCCCAAAAAACCCCCCCTCCACCATCATCAACACCAACTCCACCACCCCACCTCAGCATCACCATTATCTTCCCACCATCACCACCACCCCACTCTACCACTATCTCCTCCATAATCCTAATGCAGGGCGTCTTCACATCAGAGATCATTTGATGGTTCATGCTTGTAACTGCTAGAGGTGCAGATTCAAGGAGGAGATGATTGATCATAAAGAGGGATTAAGAGAGATTGAAATTTCTCTCACCGGCAACGAAATTGCAGGCGGTGGTTTCGAATCCGGCTTGGCAAGTATCACAGTAGACCTTACCACGAATGAGCAGGAAGTCTGGATCGTTTTGGACGGGGCGAGAAGCGCTAATAAGCGCAGGGAAGACACAGAGGCAAACAAAACCAACATTCTACTAGCCATTCTTTTTCTTCTCTTCGATTCTACGCTAACACTCACAGTGAGAAAGAGCAAATAAGTAGAGTTTGAAGAACAAGAAGAAAAGTAGAAGTGAATTGGAGCAAGGGTGTAATATTAATATAGGGTTTATGGATAGAGAGAGAGTGGGGAAGGAGGCGGTGGGAAAATGGCAATAGAGGTCGGTGGGTCAATGGCGGTGGCTTGTGGTGGGTCTTATTTAATTGAATTTAATTTAAAAAAATTTAATTGAAAAAAGTTTCAAAGTCTTTTAACTAATGGCCTCACTCGTTGTCTGTGTCAGACTCTTTGTCAGTGTCAAGTTATCAGGATGTCAGACTAAAGGAGGGAGTGCAAAGCTGGAAGAAAAAAAAGGAGAAAACGGATCATGGACGGAAAAGTGGATGTTAGGGCCTAAAATCGGAAATGGACAACATTAGGGCCTAAACATTAAAACGGGTCAAAAGTTAGGGTCTAAATGCAAATTATCCCTAAAAAATATGAAACTTAACTAATTCATGTGTACAACACATGAGGGCATTTTAGTAAAAGTATTCGTCACGTGTTGTGCACGTGGTCACTTAACGTCTCTTTTAATAGAATCTGTGAACTTGGGGGTATATCCCTAATTTCAATTAAAATGAGGGTATATCACAAAAGCAATTAATTTTTTGGGGGTTTATTTCTAATTGTCCCAAAGACCAGTGTTATTGACACTACTATTTTTTATCCCTTGTGACCCAACCCAATTTTTTCTCAAATTTTGATTGGTAATGACCTCTTTTTTTAATATAATTTTTTTATATAATAAAATATAAATGAACTTTTTTATCCCCACCCCACAACCCAAAATACACCAGTCATCTTCATCTTCATCTTCATCTTCCCTACCACCAGCGACCACTAAAACCATCGCCAGCAACCGAAAAAAAAATTATTTTATTTTATTCCTGATTCCCACCTTTCCCCACCCCCTTCCACCAATACCACCACCGTCCCACCACCATCACTACAACTCCGATCTGAAAATTTTCAGATCTGAGAAATTTTATTTCAAATCTGGAGAGCAAAAGGTGAGAAAGAGGGAGGGAGGGAGTGGGTAGAGAGAGTAGGCAGAGAGGGGGGAGTTAGCGAGAAAGAGGAGGGAAAAAACAGATCTGAAAAACTAATGCTTATAGTTGCAGCAAGGAGCGCTATAACCAATGCTCGGAGTCGCGACAAATAGCATTAGTATATATGCTCGTAATTGTAGAAAGAAACGCTACTACTAATGCTCGGAATCACGGCAAAGAGCATTACTGTATATGCTTGTAGTTTCATCAAGGAGCGTTATAATCAGGTCTTAATTTTTTGCTCCTTGATGCAACTACGAGCATATACACTAATGCTCTTTGCCGCGACTCCGAGCATTAGTAATAGCGCTCCTTGCGCAACTACGAGCATATACACTAATGCTCTTTGTCGCGACTCCGAGCATTAGTTAGAGCACTTCTTGCTGCAACTACGAGCATTAGTTTTTCAGATCTATTTTTTTTTCTTCCCCTCTTTCCCTCTTTCTCTCTAACTCCTCCCTTTCTCTACCTACTCTTTATCCCACTCTCTCCACCTACTTTCTCCATCTCTCTCTCTCTCTCACCTTTTGCTCTCCAGATTTGAAATAAAATTTTTCAGATCTGAAAAAAAATTTCAAATCTGAGTTGTAGTGATGGTGGTGGGACGGTGGTGGAAGGGGGTGGGGAAATGTGGGAATCAGGAAAAAAAATAAAATAATTTTTTTTCGATTGCTGGCAATGGTGTTAGTGGTCGCCGGTGGTAGGGAAGATGAAGATGAAGATGACAGGTGTATTTTGGGTTGTGGGGTGGGGATAAAAAAGTTTCTATATATTTTATTATATAAAAAAAATTATATTAAAAAAAGAGAGGTCGTTACCAATCAAAATTTGAGAAAAATTAGACTGGGTCACAAGGGATAAAAAAATTGTAGTGTCAATAACATTGGTCAATTTTTAATGTAATAATTATTGTAGAAATCAGAATGTATTAGTTTCTCAAGTAACGGAAGCATTCATTTGCAATAAGATTTTAAATCTTGATTACAATGACTTTCCCTATCTTTTCCCTTATTAAGGGTATTTGGCAACACAATAATAAGTAATTTTTCAACTTTTATAAGTCAAAAAGTAGAAAAGCATATACGGAATGCAAAAATAAATTAACTTATATAAGTAGAAAAGTTTCTTTTATCAGGTAAAAAAAATTACTTTTGACTTGTGAGAAGTCACTTTTGCTTAGAGTTGCGCATTAAATTTATCTTTTTCTCTCTTAAACAATTACTGGTCTCCAACAAACTACTAACTTATTTACTTAGAGCATCTCCAATGCAAAATGTGATCCGCTTCTTATGTGGCATGGCTCTCAAAACATCCTCTTGATACTTGCTTCCTATGTGGAGAAAAAAAAACTCCATAATTTATGTTGAAGAGAAAAAAGAATCTCTAATGCAAATGTAATTTGCTTATTTATTTTGCCTATGTGGCATTTAATTAATTAAATATTTTATTTTTTAATTGTAAAAAATGAATGAGAAAATGAAATCTTTAATGAGATTTGCTCTAAAAGAGGAGAGAAAATAATATCTTTAATAGAATTTGCTTACTAGGATGGAAAGAATCCTCTTGGTGAACCTTTAAAACAAGATGATGGACTAAAGGATGTCTTCCCATTCACTTGCCACATCATCTTCACTTTAGATGAGCACATTTGCATTGGAGAGAGTTTTAAGAATAAAATGGATGTGCTTCATATGTGGCACACCACTTTTGACTAGACTATATGCTTGCATTGGAGAAGCTCGTATAAGTTAGTACTTTGCCATACAAACATCTCTTAACTTTTGACTTATCAAAAGTAGAAGTGCTTATATGAGAAGCATAATGTCACGGGTTCGGGCTTCCAACCCAAAAGACTAGCCTATTAAGTGGATTTGACCCACCCATATAAACCTAAGATCCACTCTTTATCCATCCGATGTGGGGCTAAACCCACTTTGTCACTATTTCACATGACATTCTCTCCCACCCGAACGTTGCAGTTGTGCCAACATTTCTACCCATCCCCACTCTCTTTTGGGAGACCCACTACCTTTTTGTGGACACAACCCTATGTGTGGGCACCTGGCATATTGAACCCACTCTCTTTTGGGGAACCCACTACCTTTTTGTGGACACAATCCTATGTGTGGGCACTTGGTACATTGACTCGAGCCACCCTACATACCCATCCTTACCCTCTTTTGGAGGACCTAATACTCTCGTGGACACAGCTCCCCGTGTGTGGATGCTTAGAATGACATCAGAATGGGTTGGGTCTGCTCTGATACTATTTTGTCATGGGTTCGGGCTTCTAACCCAAAAGACTAGTCTATTAGGTGGAGTTGACCTACCCATATAAATCCAATATCCCCCTTTTTTCCATCTGATGTGGGACTAAACCCACTTTGTCACTATTTCACCATGACAATAAACACTTTGACTTATGGTTGCTAAAGACGAAAGAGTTTTATGTTCTGTTAATGTCTCTGTTAGAAAACTGTCCCTTGTATTTGAGAGGTAGTGATTAAGAAAATACAAGTCTATCGAAAGAGAAAATAGGCAACATAAATAGAGAAAGATTTCAATCTTGATTAAGCAATGGTTCAAAATTTCAAATGATCATTTTATGGACGTCGATCGATCATCTTCACAAAAAATCAATCCTTAGATCAACTTTATGTAGGCCCTATAAAGCATGTACATATAAGCATGTCAACGGATCCATCCTTATTAATAAAATCTTTAATTTTCTTTTATTAATCTTATTTTCATGGTATGAGAGATTTTATTGAGGTGATTCAATAAATCATTAACAAGTGTAGGATCCCTCCTTATAACTTGGAGGTCTTGGGTTCGAAACTCTTTGGCTGTGGAATTACCATTGAGTAAAGGCCCATGTAATTTTATATGTATATATATGTAGGTACTTCTAAATAAAGCTGATGTGCTCGCTGGTGGTGCCCTTTCGTGCATCCGTTGGTAATGCCCTTTCTTGCACCTATTGGTGGTGCCCTTTCCTGCATCCGTTAGTGGGTGTCCTTTCCTGCACCTGTTATTGGTGCCCTCTGCTGTGTTTGTCCATTGATGG
Source organism: Macleaya cordata (assembly GCA_002174775.1). Taxonomy (NCBI): domain Eukaryota; kingdom Viridiplantae; phylum Streptophyta; class Magnoliopsida; order Ranunculales; family Papaveraceae; genus Macleaya; species Macleaya cordata. Next base: position 29,201 of record MVGT01003320.1, read on the forward strand.
TGACTTGTATCAGAGATGATGTTAAAGGCAGTTTATGTGCTTCTCACACATCTCTTGTGGTGTATCTAAGCCTTGTTGTAACTTGGGCATTAGTCCCTCACCCAAAAAAAAAAGATCCATAAAAAACACGTGCACAGGACCACCTAGCTCATTGATGTACAAAATGAGTACTGGAGACTAAAGTTGACTTAATTCCACCTACCACCTATTTGTTCTTTTTTTTTCTTTTTAGGTTTTGGTGCTGGGTTTCACTTCCAGTTGCAACGAATGAAGAAGAGATTAAACGCGCGACTACGAAGACGAGACATCGTTATTGCATGGAGAGGTACAGTTACGTACATACTTAGAATGGATCCATAATCTCAAAGACATTCTCCATCTAGCCTGTTTCAGGCCATGTCGATCCTTATTCGGTTAAGATTAGGTCAAGGTTCTTTGACTTGTACACCAAGAATGGAGAACTCTTGCAAGTATTGCTCTTTCTCTGCTAGAGAACATACAAATACTAATTGCGAAAATTAAACGTTTGATCAAAAGATACAAAACTGATGAGCTTAGTATAACCATAACTAGTCATAGTCTTGGAGCTGCACTTGCGTTATTAAGTGCTTACAACATTGCAAAGATGAAACTTAACTTTATAAAACAAGAACATGATCATTAGGCGAACTTATGAGAAGATGACGATCGATAGATACTAAAACAATTCCAATCACATTTTTCTCCTTCTCAGGTCTAAGAGTGGGTAATCTTAAGTTAAAAGAATGTTGCGATTAACTCGGACTAAAAGTACTAAGAGTGATCAACGTTCATGGTAAGGTTCCATGTGTTCCAGGGATATTTGCAAATGAGAAAGTTTCAATATCATAAATACATTGAAGAGAAGATGGCATTTCCATGGAGTTATGCTCATGTTGGTGTTGAGCTTGCATTTTGTTTTTTGATAAAGAAAGAAGATATTATTAACAAGAAACTATGTTACAGAAGTAGAAGTTCCCGCAGTATCTATAGGAACAGTATTAACTAGAGTACAAGCCACAGAAGAAACAAAGGAAACATTAGAACTATCCTGCAATAGAACATCTGATAAAAAAGATGGAGGATCTTAAAACCAACGAACTACAGAAGAAGACCTATGAGCATACTTAGCTAGACCATCAACTGCTTGATTACAAACCCTGTTAACATATTTACAATGAACAAAACGAAAAGATTTGAGCAGTTGTTGAGTATCTTCTAAGATTGAAATATTACTCCAGTGTATGGAACCTTGCCCTATAGATAAAAAAGAGATAACAGCCTGATTGTCTCCTTCTAAATTCAGATTATTTATACAAAGATCAAGAGCCCAAAAAACACCATAAAGAACAGCAAAACATTCAGTTTGTTCAGCAGTCATAGCTTTCAATTTGAGTGATTTTCCTCCTCTATGGGTACCTGCACAATCTCGAGCAACCAATCTAATACCTGCAGAATCAGTCTTAGGAACCCAAGATGCATCAACATTGATTTTGATAAAGGATAGAGGAGGTGGAATCTAAAAGGTCGGGTATAGTTGTGTAGATTGTGGCAATTTAGAAGGTTTTGGAGCAGACAACCAAATATGTAAATTAGTAGAGATAAGAGTAGCCAAATGCATTAGAGGAACAAAAACATCTCTAAATATCAGATTACAACGAGCCTTCCAAATTTGCCAGGAAATAAGAATAGCAATTTCAGGAATACCCACAGTAGAAGAGCCAAAAAGATCATGTTCATCAAACCAAGAATGAACCCAGGTCTGAAAATTAAAATGACCAACGCGAGAGATATTATAGTTAAAAGGTGTTGAAAACCAAACAGCTTGTGTATAAGAACATTCCATGAAAAGATGAGAGATGGTTTCTTCCTTTTGATTACAAAAAGGACAAAAAGAGGATGGAATATCGATATATTTGCACAATATCTCCCTAGTAGGTAACGATGCAGTTAAACATTTCCACATAAAGAGAATAACCCTAGGATGAAGATGTAAATGCCAGAGTTTAAGCCAATTAAAGTGATGTGGAAAAAGAGAAGAAGAAAGAGAAGATAATTTGGAATACAAAGATTTAATAGAAAAGTGACCAGATCTTGTAAGGGACCATTTCAAATGATCTTCTCCATGCATCGGAATTCGAATATGCTTAATCTCTATAGAGATGAAACGCGGAAAAAGAAAATGCAACAGGGATAAGTTCCATGAATGAGTATGAGCATCAATAAGTTGGTTAACAGTGATATAGGAAGGATTGATCAAGTGGAAGGGAAGCAGATCTTTAAGAGGCAAATTAAGAGTAGGAATCCAAACATCATTCCAAATATTGATATGACAACCATTTCGGATATCCCAAATACTATACTGTTTTACTAAATTAAGACCTTGAAGAATACTTTTCCAGATCCAAGAACCATTAACTCTAATGGTAGAAGAAAAGGGTGTAGAGGAAGGAAAGTATTTTGATTTAAGGACAGAAGCCCAGAGAGAATTTGGTTCACTAACCATTCGCCAAGCTAATTTAGCTAACAAAGCTAAGTTGAAAGTTGAGGGAATAATAAAACCTAAGCCACCAAATTTTTTAGGTTTACAAACAGAAGCCCAGGATTTGAGATAAAGACCACGCTTATGACCTTTCTTACCCCACCAGAAATCCCTTTGAATTTTTTTAATCTGAGAAAGAGTGTACTGAGGTAATTTGAAAGTTGATATTTGATAAATAAAAAGAGTTCCAAGAACAGATTGAACCATGATAGATCTCCCAGCTTGGGACAAAAGAGAACCCTTCCAAGTGGCAAGTCTAGCATTAAGTTTATCAAGTAAAGGCTCAAAACTTTGGATTTTGGATCGAGAAAGAAACAAAGGAACAACTAGATATTTATCACAGATATCAATTCGTCGAACATGAAGAATGCGGGTAAGAAGACGACGATGTCGATTAGAAATATTAGGGCTGAAGAACACAGCAGATTTATCAAAATTGATACATTGACCAGAAGCCATGCTAAAGGTTTGAAGCAAGTCTATAAGATTACGAACTTGGATAATATTAACTCGAAGAAAGAGAAGACAACCATCAGCAAAGAACAGATGAGAAAGAGGATCACTGCGTCGAGAAACTCGAATACCATGAAGAAGTTTCTGGTGCTCAGCTTGAGAAAGAAGTCGAGAAAATACTTCCATACATATAATAAACTTCTCAATCCCACTAATGACTTAGGCTTTTCACACAATTTGGAGGCCCATTTACATCTGGTTGATGGATATCATGGCAACGATCGGCAATTCAAATTGGCAACTAAGAGAGACATTGTGCTTGTAAACAAAAGTTGTGACTTCTTGAGGATGAGTATAATGTATCACCGCATTGGTGTCAAGATGAGAATAAAGGGATGGTTAGGAGCATCGATGGCCGGTGGGTCTCGCCTGAGAGGCCCAAAATTGAGGCCTACCCAACTGATACATCCCATCACCTTGAACAAGTGCTAAAGATTGTTAAATCACCTTTAGAAGCTACACTATGCAAGAAGCATAGTGTGCATATTTAACCCACATATTATCTTCTTGTAACTATATTTGAATGGTTAACATTTAAAATTGATATTAGTTTTTTTCATTAAAAAATGCAAAACAGTAAAGAAAGGGACATGTTAGATGATCCTTGCATATTATGTTTGGAAGATTTTTAGAAGAAAATATAAAAATAGGAGGAATATTGCAATTTACTTTATTGCTACACTATTGTAATACATTTTTCGCAGGTTACACATGGAGAGATGATTCAAGGGTTGAGATTCAGTAGTTTGTTCTCCTCACAAATCAGATCATCATATCTAGAAATTAGCTTGTTCTAAAAGTTCTAATCCCATCAAAAGTTTATCAAAAATCAACGATCTAAAATATATGCCTAAAATTTATCAATTTTTCATAGTCTGATTTGAGGGTGTTCAAAGTTGTAGAATTAGTTGATTTCTGAATATGTTGATCTACATGGTGAGGAGAACATCTTCACAAAAAATTAGTCCTTAAATCATCTCTATGTGGACCCTAAGAAAATGTGTTGCAAGTTAGGTTGTAGGTTATGGATTATTTTTTCGGAAAATAGGAATGCAACCCTAGAAAAATAAAGGCATTTTTATATGAGGAGGGATATAAAAGCAGCTTCATCTTCAATCTTCTTTGATCTCTTTATCTTCATCTTATTGTTGTCTTTGCACTTCATCATCAATCATCCATATTGAGTAACTCCCAAGTTGCTCTCCATCTTGGGAATCACACTAACATCATCATCAACCAGCGCATCATCATCTTCAAACTTGCACATCTCAAACACAGCATATGTTTGAGCCACATCTTCTTTCATCAACATCTCCTTTTGTACCACTTTGGTAGACTTCATTACTGGCTTCCACTCCTTTGCAACTCTTACAATTGCTCCCCCTACTCTATCAACTCTACTAGTTCCAGCGGCTCTACCAACTGCTCCAACTACTCCACCAAAATTTGTATTCCCTAAAAGGACATACAAATTATCAACTCTCTTTGCCATGAACATGATACGATAATTCCTTTTAACTTTCATGAGTCCATAATTCACATTAACCTGATAACCCTTCAAATCAAGTGCACCCAAGGATATCACATTCACTTTCACACTAGGATCATGACGCATACTTGTCAATGTCCTCAACAAACCATTTGTGGTCCTAATTTTGATTATTCCAATCCCTATCACATCACATAATGCATTGTCACCCATAAAGACTTTACCAACTACAGGTGTGTAGGAGGTAAAACACTCTCTATGAGGATATATATGATAGGAACAAGCGGAGTCAAGAATCCATTCTTTCGCTTTCGTTTCTTTATCGATAATTGACATGACCTCTCCACAATCCTCATCATCTGACTTTCCAATAGCTATAGCAGTTGCCTTCTCCTCCTGTTTCTTTTTCTTCTCAGGACATTCTAACTCCATGACTGGTTTCCTCTCTTTCGAGACTCCACCCTTCTATGTATCACTTCCACTATTCTTCCCTCCTTGAACAAACAGACCTAGTGACTTATCATGTTTCTCTTCTGCTTCTTCAAACTTTTCATCGGAGAATATAGCACTTTTTACTTGTTTTAAAGTGATAGTGTCTCTACCATAAAGTAGAGTCTTAATCAAGTGCTTATGAGTACGGCGTAATGACGCAAGCAAAAGAACTGCTTTATCCTCATCCTCTAACTTAATTCCAACATTAGATAAATCACAAAGAACTCGTTTGAACTCACCTAGATGGGTGTGTAGATCTACACCCTCTTCTCTTACGAAAGAATACATCTGTTGCTTCAAAATCAGTCGATTGGTGAGACTTTTAGCCATGTAAAGGTCCTCTAACTTCTTCCATAAATCTACTGCAGACGTTTCCTCCATCACATCATACAAAACTTCATTAGACAATCCCAAACGTATAGTACTCACCGCTCTTGAATTGATATTCACCCACTTCTCATCATCCATCTTTGTTGGCTTCTTTTCTTTCCCACGCAACGCATCATCTAGACCTTGTTGAACCAAGGCATCCTTCATCCGAAGTTGTCATAAGGAAAAGTTCTTCATTCCATCAAATTTCTCTATTACCACCTTCCCATCTCCAATCGTAGCAAAAGCCGCCATTATTGATCAACCAAAAGCTCTGATACCAATTGTTAGGATTTTTGCCCGCTGAATGCTTAGGATTCACCACAAACAATGACAAACAAATACTAACACAAAAATAATAGAGAAAAGAGATAAAAGAAAACACACCACAAATGATTTACGTGGTTCACCACTCTTTGGCTAAGTCCACAGCAAAGAACCACTTCTTGTTGGAAAAATGGCTCGATTTGAGTCAGTAGGAATGAGTATCGATACCCATTATAGTGGTATCGATACCAGCTGGAAAATCATCATCGAGTAATCAGGGATGTCTAGTATCGATACCCTTATCAATGGGTATCGATACCAGTTGCAGAGTTTGTTATTTTGAAGTCAGGCACCTTGAGTATCGATACCAACACTTATGGGTATCGATACCTTCTGAATGGACCATCTCAGTTGGTGCCAGTATCGATACCCACTCATGGGTTATCGATACCCACTGTTTTAAAAGTTGCGAATTTTGCGAATTTGTTTCCTATTTGAAGTGTAACTCTTACCAAATCGTGGGAACCCTTATGAATCTATAAATAGGGCTTCCCTAAGTTGTTTTTATGTATCAGAGAGTTGTGAGAAACCCTAGGTTTTGTGAGAGAGCTCTTGTGGTGCTAAACCCATTGTACTCTGATCATATTGAATAAATAAGTTGAATCGTTCCTGCCCCGTAGACGTAGGCACCTCGCCGAACCACGTAAGTCTCTTGTGTTCTTGCTTGTGTTCTTATTTGTTTAGTTTTCGCTTTGTTTATTTGCATTGTTAGATTTAATATTGTTCCTGGGAGAGTGCAAAGTTGCATAGAATTTGGGGTCTTTGCACTTCAAATTGGTATCAGAGCTTTGGGTTATCACGGCCGGGTAATCTAGACTATTTGAAGATTAAATCTAACTTGAAGGAGAAGATCAATAGGGAACACAAAGTTTGAAATAGAGAAGTTCGATGGATCAAGAAACTTTGGCATGTGGTAGTGCGAAGTTCGAGATGTTCTGAATCAGCAAGATTTAGAAATCACTTTGGGAGCAATGCCGGCGGGTATAGAAGAGAAAGAATGGAAGAAATTGAACCGGTTGGCTTGCAGCACAATTAAATTGTGTCTTACAAATGACATAAAGTATTATGTCATGAAGGAAACCCTAGTAATAGATCTCTGGAAGAAATTAGAGGAGAAGTTTCTTGTGAAGTGCATGGATAATCGAATGTTTTAGAAGAAACGACTATTGCACCTCGATTTTTGACCAGGTATGTCCATACCAGACCATCTAAATTTGTTTAATAAGATGCTTGCAGATTTGGTTAATTTAGATGAGGTCTTTAAGGAAGAAGATAAGGCTTTACTTTTGTTATTTTCACTCCCAGAGTCGTACGATAATTTAGTCAATACATTCATGAATGGAAAGACAACAACTACTCTTGATGAGGCAGTTGTTGTACTTATTAATTATGAATATAGAAGGAAGGATGGATTGGCTCATTGAAAGTCGACTTCAGAGGCATTGACTGTAAGAGGACAGTCTAACCAGAAAGGTTCTAGTAAGTCACATTCTAAGTCAAGAGGAAAATCTAAAGGAAGACCAGCAATAGATGAATGTTCTTTCTTTCGTCAGAAGAGACATTGGAAGAAGGATTGTCCAAAGTTGAAAGACAAGGGCAAGGGCAAGATGGTTTCAGATGCAAACATTGCACAATCTGAACATGGTGGAGGTGAAGAGTCAGATGTTTCACTTACTGCTTCAGCACCAGGACCTACACTTGTTAGTTATTCTGACGAGTGGGTTTTGGATTCGGGATGTTCTTACAATATGTGTCCCATTAGGGAATGGTTCTCCAATTTTACAAAGGTAGATGGTGGAGTAGTTTTGATGGGAAACAACAGTTCCTATAAAACAGAAGGGATAGGAACAATCCAATTGAAGATGTATGATAGGACAGTTCGTGAATTGAATGATGTTCGGTATATACCGAATTTGAAGAAGAATCTCATGTCACTTGGTGCGCTGGATTCCAAAGGTTTCAAAATCACTGTGCAGGGTGGAGTTTTGAAGGTAGCATCCAATGCCGTAGTGGTAATGAAGGGAGAGAAACAAAGGAATCTGTATTTCCTTAAGGAGAGTACAGTGACAGGTGGAGCAGCAGTTTCCGATAGTGTTATGGATGACACTACAAGGTTATGGCATATGAGGCTAAGACAGGCTGGAGAAAAGTCCTTGCAGTTGTTGATAAATCAAAGGTTACTGAAAAGAGCAAAATCTAGTAAGCTTGGATTTTGTGAAGGCTGTGTGAAGGGAAAGCAAACAAGGAAGAAGTTTAGCACCGCAAAGCACACCACCGAAGGCATCCTGGATTATGTTCACACAGATGTTTGGGGACCTTCGAAGAAGGTGAAAGTCTAAAATCCTTACGGTTATTAGTTGGAATAACCGTATGTCAATGTGACTAAGGTTAAGGATTACACAATCACCAAATAAAAATAATGTTGGTGATAAAGATGGAAACAAAAATCTCTAGTCAAGAGTATTGACTTATTCGATTCTTTAATATGCGGAAACGAGAATCGAATATTTCAATCTCTTAATAAATATAAAGATATGCACAAGAGATTTTGTTTACGAGGAAACCCAAACTGGGAAAAACCCCGGGACCTAGTCCAGAAAATAATCCACTAAAAGAAATGAAAACTTACAAACCGATTTACCACTCGATGGACACGAATTACGACTCCCTCTACGCTCCAACAGCTACGGTGTAAAGTTCTTCAACAAATTCGAACTCCACGAATTTGCCTCTTAGTAGATGATGATGTGTCTCCAACTTGACCTCCGCAAGTCCCACATCTTGAACCAATACTTGACTCCTCAAGTATTTCACCACGAGCTTGACACTTCCAAGCTCCACCACCGGAATACCACCGGTACACAAAAACAGAGTTTTTGGTTTAAAATGGGAAGGATTTGAAACAAGTTCAACAAGCTTGAGAACTAAGAATTTAGAGTTGAAGACTCTCAAGTACTTGTTGAGGTGAGGGGTGAATGGCTGTTGAATACTGGAGATTCAACCCCTATTTATAGTGAAGATGTCCAGCTCAATCCTAGACTAAATTATTAGTTCTAGGTCTAATGGTAGACACCATTATTGGGGATGAGAGAATAATCTATTGAGCCTCTCATCCCACTTAGAAATGTTTTCCCACGCTCAATTATCTCCCTGAAACAAGGCTTAGAGGGAGATGAGCAATAATATGTTAAAAAGTTGCTTTACAGATCAGAAAATCGCACTAGAAAAACGTATATGGGATTTGGTTTCGAAATCAAGCCAGTCGGTTTCGAAACCAACATGTGGTTTCGAAACTGACTGATTTGGTTTCGAAACCAACAAGCACCTGTGATGGTTATTGTCTTTTGGTTTCGAAATCAACAGGTTGGTTTCGAAACCAAACTTCATCTGAAGATAGATGTGGTTTTGGTTTCGAAACCAAACTGTTTGGTTTCGAAACCAAAATTCATCTGAAGACAGATGAGTTTTGGTTTCGAAACCAACAGTTTTGGTTTCGAAACCAAACTTCATCTGTCATCAGATAAAGTTTGGTTTCGAAATCAAACAGAGGTTGATTTCGAAACAGACTTTTCCCTATATAAAAATAACACCATCAATGCAGTTGGTTTCGAAACCAAGCTTCTTGGTTTCGAAACCAAAACTGTCCAGATTAAATTTTTATCTTTTAAAACACATTTTATCAAGAACAAACAGTGTGGGAAACACTCTTAGCAATCTAACCACCTATGGTACTTAGTGTTCTAAGTCACTTACCATCCTAGGATGTCTTCCGGTGGTGAGTTGAGTTTTTCGGAGCCTTTGTAGATTTCTTCTCTTTCAACCGAAGTGAACCGAGACTCACTAGACTCTAACTCAGAATTACAAGAGATCATCTTGAGTTAATTTTTGACACGAAATTCGACAAACATAAAACATGGACCTTTCAATCTCCCCCTTTGTCGATTTCGTGACAAAAACCATTTAAGAGAAAAAAAAAAAATAACCCTTCCCCATTACAGCATAATTCCTCTTACAATGTACTCAAGACATAATAAAGACACACTCCCCCATAGTTATGACATCTAAACCTTAGGAGTAATCTTTTGATGATTTCCTGCAAAGAATTCAAACTCATTCCAGAACAAGATAATACAGATAAGTAAGAAAATACAGTATCTTGTAATGAAAAACACATGAAAAACATAGGGATTTCAACCACTCCCCCTATGTATTTGAATTCTCTCCCCCATAGTTATATATACTCCCTGTTGGGTAATCAATTAGAATGATAAACACTTCTCCCCCTTTTTGTCAGAAATAGACAAAGGTGAAGAAGGAAAAAAAATTCCTGCAAGAAGATACATTCAGGTATATATGGAGAAAGGAAATAACTGATGTTTTGACAAGAAAAGAAAAACTGAATCATCCATCAATTGTTCTAGCTTTCCAAGAATCAGATAATAGAGTTTTAAAGAGTGAAAGATGAAGCCGCAAATGAAAGAAATAAAAATGAAGTATCATTTACAACTAACAAAACAAAAAATAGCAACTAGCTATCCATCGTATCAGCACTGGAGGACTCCGCAACAGTAGAAGAAGGTGGAGGAATGTCCTCATCTCCATCAGAACTGGAGGATTCACCAGAGGAATCCTCATCTTCAGTGTCATCATCAGGCTCAATAGGGCGATCATGACTGGTCTTGGATCTCCCCTCTTCTGGCACAGCAGGAATGCCTTCAACCCCAACCTTTGCAGCAATGGCATTCACAACGGGCACCAACATCTTCATGTATGCAAGGATGGTGTTGGTGGCCTGTACTTGTGCAACCCGTGCCTGTCGTCGAATCTCCCTCCGAGTATGTCTGGAAGTACTAGCAAGTACAGGAGGGATCGAAGGAGAAGGCTCAGTAGTAGCAGGAGCAGGAATCCCGGACTCTGGAGCAGCAGCAGGGTCAGGAGCAGGAGCTTCCATAGATTTTAGGTGTCCTGTGATGCGCTTGACCGTACCAACAGAGATAGGGCGCATAGCTTCGAGAACAACCTCATGAGAAGGAATAGCAACTCCGAAATGTTGAAAGATTCTCTCAATAAGCTTAGGAAAGGGAAGCAAGTGGGAATATGTGGCATACTTATTGATTGTGATCATTTGATACACAATAAAATCCGCCATCTTCAGTTTAGTCCTAGTTCCCAAATGAAACAGAAACTCAGCCATGTCGTCACTGAGTTTGCTCCGATTCCCAGAGCAAGGGAAGAGATTAGTTGCAGCAATGTTCCCTAAAACCTTATAGAATAAGGTGCACCTAGAGGCAGGGAAACTTCTTCTCCACCCAAAACGTTCCCCAGCCAATTCTTCTGCAATGGCTTTGGCGCTAGGCAAATATTCCTCCTCAGTGTCGCGCTCGGGTGGGAATTGAAGTGCCTCCGCATCATCCTCGAACTCGAGGAGAGAGGCAATGAGAGGACTATCCACAATAAAAGGTTTTCCACAAACCATAGTTGAAAACTTAAAATCCTTCTCATCAATATGGTGAAAATTCGAGTAGAATACTCGAACAAGTCTTGGGTAGGCATTCCCATAGCCATTAAACAGCCTATCCCAGTTGCGAAAATTCAACCTTGATTGAATTTCGAGAAGAGTTTCATCCTTTCGAGTATTCCCATAGCCATTAAACAGCCTATCATAGTTGAAAACTTAAAATCCTTCTCATCAATATGGTGAAAATTCGAGTAGAATACTCGAACAAGTCTTGGGTAGGCATTCCCATAGCCATTAAACAGCCTATCCCAGTTGCGAAAATTCAACCTTGATTGAATTTCGAGAAGAGTTTCATCCTTG
>MVGT01003320.1:46086-60442 GCA_002174775.1 Macleaya cordata
GAGATTGAAATATTCGATTCTTGTTCTTAATTCCGCATATTAAGAATCGAATAAGTCAATACTCTTGTTAGAGATTTTTGTTGTACTCTTATCACCTTAGTAATTTTTTAATTAGGTGATAGTGTGATCCTTAACCATAGTCACATTGACATACGGTTAAATTCATTAACCGTAGGGCGAATTTAGACTTTCAACCCCCAAACCTCAACTAAACATTGTCCTCAATGTTTCAAAAGATGAAAACAATGATAGCATATAATAGGAGAAAATGAAAAGTAGAAATAATGAAAGAGATTACCAGATAATGAATAAACTCTGATTGTGCTAGAATCCATGAACAAATGTTATAAAAAAAACATTGGATTAACACAAAATGATTCACAAAATAAAAGCAAACAGGAGAAAGAAAATCCTACTACTACAGATATGGTACAAATGACCAAGTGAGGTCAATCCTGATAAACAGGATCTTTCAAAAGAGTTTCTTCTACTTCTGGAGAAATCATCTCTAAAAATGGCTTCAATCACTGTCCATTAACTTTAAACAAATTGCCATTTTTAAAATCTTCAAGTTCTATAGCTCCATGAGGATAAACAGTTCGGACAAAGAAAGGACCAGTCCAACAGGATCGTAATTTTCTCAGAAATAAATGCAAACGAGAATTATACAAAAGAACTTTCTGACCGGGTGAAAATGATTTTCTCAAAATGTTCTTATCATGAAACCTCTTCATTTTGTTCTTGTACTTTTGAGCACACTCGTATGCATCATTCCTGATTTCTTCTAACTCATTGAGTTGAAGCTTTCTGTGAGCACCTGCCTTGTCTAGAGCAAAATTAAATTGCTTAGTAGCCTAATAAGCTCTATGCTCTAATTCAACGGGTAAGTGACATGCCTTGCCATACACAATTCGGTAAGGAGACATTCTAATTAGAGTTTTAAAAGCAGTACGGTAAGCCCATAAAGCATCAGTTAATCTTAAAGACCAATCTTTTCTTGTGGGGTTAACCGTTTTCTCTAGAATATTCTTGATTTCTCTATTAGACACCTCTACTTGACCACTAGTCTGTGGGCGATATGGAGTAGCAACTTTATGAGTAATGCCATATTTCTTCATCAAATGTTCAAATGGCCTATTACAAAAATGTTTACCTCCATCGCTAATAATAGCTCGAGGCGCGCCAAAACGTGTAAATATATTTTCTTTTAAAAATTTGACTACAATCTTGTGGTCATTCATTTTACTCGCAACTGCCTCAACCCACTTTGACACGTAGTCAACAGCAACAAGGATGTACAAATTTCCAAAAGAGTTAGGGAATGGACCCATGCACATCAAATAGCTCAATGATTAAAATAGGGTGCAAGGGCATCATGTTTCTATGTGAAATACTCCCTAACTTTTGGCAACGCTCACAAACAACACAATATGCATGGGTGTCTTTAAACAATGATGGCCAATAAAAGCCGCATTGCAAAATTTTTGCAGCAGTCTTTTTAGCACTGAAATGACCTCCACATGCATGATCATGACAAAAAGAGATGATATTAGTTTGTTCACTTTCTGGGACACATCTCCTAATGATCTGATCGGGACAATACTTAAATAAGTACGGATCGTCCCAAAAGAAGTGCTTAACCTCAACTAAAAATTTTGAGCAATCTTGCTTAGTCCAATGCTGAGGCATTTGTCCAGTAGCAAGATAGTTCACTATGTCTGCGAACCAAGGTAATTGAGAAACAACTAACAACTGTTCATCAGGAAACATATCATTGACAGGCTCTATATCATCTGAAGATTCAAGAACAAGCCTAGATAAGTGATCTGCTACAACATTTTCTGAACCCTTTTTATCTCTAATTTCTAAATCAAATTCCTGTAGCAAAAGTATCCATCTGATCAACCTAGGTTTGGAATCCTTCTTCGAAAGAAGGTACTTTAAGGCAGCATGATCAGTGAATACTATGATTTTAGAACCTACAAGATAGGATCTAAACTTATCTAGAGCAAAGACAACTGCTAATAATTCCTTTTCTGTTGTTGAATAATTCAATTGAGCATCATTTAAGGTCTTACTAGCATAATAAATCACGTGAAGTAATTTATTTTTCCGTTGTCCTAAAACAATTCCAATCGCATAATCGGAGGCATCACACATTATCTCAAAAGGTATACTCCAATCAGGTGGTTGGACAATTGGGGCAGAAGTGAGAAGAGACTTGAGCTTCTTAAAAGCTTCTAAACAAGCTTCATCAATAACAAAATCAGAATCTTTTGCAAGTAAATTGCAAAGAGGTCTAGAAATTTTACTGAAGTCCTTAATGAAGCGACGGTAGAATCCTGCATGGCCTAAAAATGACCTAATGTCTCTTACTGTTCTTGGGACAGGAAGGCTTTTTATGAGGTCAACTTTAGCCTTATCTACTTCTATACCCTTATCAGATATGACATGCCCTAATACAATTCCAGAACGAACCATGAAATGGCATTTTTCCCAATTTAGTACCAAATTCTTTTCTTTACATCTAACTAACACAAGTGTAAGGTGATGTAAACACTCATCAAAAGATGACCCGAAAACTGAAAAGTCATCCATAAAGATCTCGAGAAACCGTTCTACCATATCAGAAAAGATGCTCATCATACACCGTTGAAAAGTAGCGGGTGCATTACACAACCCGAAAGGCATACGACGATAAGCAAAAGTTCCGAATGGACAAGTAAATGTAGTTTTCTCTTGATCCTCAGGAGCAATATGGATCTGATTATAGCCAGAATAACCATCTAAGAAGCAGTAGTGGCTATGTCCCGCTAGTCTCTCGAGCATCTGATCGATGAAAGGAAGAGGAAAGTGATCTTTCCTTGTGACCTTGTTCAATTTTCTATAGTCTATACAGACACGCCACCCAGTGGTCACTTGGGTAGGGATTAACTCGTTATTTTCATTAGAGACTACAGTGATTCTTGATTTCTTAGGCACAACTTGAACTGGGCTGACCCAAGAACTATCTGAGATGGGGTAAATGATACCTGCATCTAACAGCTTAAGTACTTCCGCCCGAACAACCTCTTTCATGTTAGGGTTAAGTCGACGTTGCATTTTCCTAGACATTTTTGCATCCTCCTCTAAATAAATTCGGTGCATACAAACATTGGGACTTATACCCTTTAGATCTGAAATTGACCATCCTATAGCTTCCTTATGTTCTTTAAGCACATTAAAGAGCCTACCTTCCTGATCTTTATCTAGATTAGATGAAATGACATGCAAGGTCTCAGAAGATCCTAAGAATGCATATTTTAAAGTATTTGGCAATGGTTTCAGATCTAACTGAGGTTACTTCTCTACAGATGGGAGAAGTGTTGACATAGAAGTATGAAGAGGTTCAATTCTGACTTTCCATTTATCAATATCAATTAGTGGAGTGGAATCTAACAATGCATTCACCTCACTAATAATACTATCTTTATCAAAGTCCAAGCAAAAATGGGCCAAACAGGTTTCTAACGGATCATCTGACAAGTCTTTGGTAATGAATCCTGAACTAAAATGTCAATCATGTTTACTTCTTCAAGATCACAAGATTGTTGAATAACATTGAAGACATTAAGCTCAACTGTCATATTACCAAATGATAGCTTCATAACTCCATTTCTACAGTTGATGATCGCATTGGATGTAGCCAAAAATGGGCGACCCAAAATGACAGGTATGTGATTGCTCGGGTTCTGAACTGGTTGGGTGTCTAGGACAATGAAATCCACAGGAAAAATAAACTTATCAACCTTGATCAGAACATCCTCTATAACACCACGAGGAATTTTGACAGATCTGTCTGCTAACTGTAGTGTGATTGAGGTTGGTTTCAACTCGCCAAGACCTAATTGAACATAGACAGAATGTGGCAATAGGTTCACACTCACTCCGAGATCAAGTAATGCTTTCTCTACAATGTGATCGCCTATCCCACATGAAATGGTTGGACATCCTGGATCTCTGAATTTTGGTGGAGTCCTATTCTGAATGATCAAACTCACTTGCTCAGCGAGGAATGCTTTCTTGTGCACATTTAGCTTTTGCTTCTGTGTACAAAGGTCCTTCAAGAATTTTGCATTAACGGGAACTTGCTTGATAGCATCTAATAGTGGAATATTGATATTGACTTGTTTAAATATTTCCATCATATCATTAAAGTGTGTTTCCTTTTGTGGTGAAACCAAACGTTGAGGGTATGGAGCTTTAGGCACAAAAGATTGTGTGGAATCAGGAATAACAGGTTCATCTCTAGATTTGACTTGGTCAGTCTCTTCAACATTTGATGAATCCTGTGAAGGTGAAGGTGAGGTTGAAACTAATTCATTATCTTTAGGAATTCCCACCTTGTTGTCAATTACTTTTCCGCTCCTGAGGGTAATAATTGCTTGAACGTGGTCATTGGGTTTGCTACCAGATGTGCTAACTTCAAATGTACCCTTTGGATTCTGCAAGGTTTGACTAGGAAACTTACCCTTCTCCCTCTCACTCAAGGCAGCTGAAATTTGACCTATTTGAAATTCTAACTTCGTAAGAGATTACGTGTTAGCAAGCAAATTTTGTTGGGTGGTCTGCTGAAATTGTTGAGTGCTCTGTTGAAATTGTATACTACTTTGTGCTAACAGGGCGAAAGTTTCCTCTATTATAGATATCCTTTTCTCAAAAGAATGTTGTGCATGCTTAGGAACATTAAACCCAGGGGGATTAGTAGAACTACTAGTTTGATTACCCTGTCCCTTAGACCAAGAGAAATTCGGATTATCCTTCCACCATGGATTGTACGTGTTGGAAAAATGATCATACTTTTGACGATTTTCATTCCGAAAATTATTATAAAGAGCATTGGCCTGCCTTACATCACTTCCATCTCTCCATAACGAAGTGCAATTAAATCCTTCAGGTGTAGGATCCCTACAAATCGAACACAGTAAAGTGTTGGGTTCATCCCTGCAACTCATGGCCTGCGTGGGCTCAGTCCTACTCTCAACTTCTTTGAAGCTCCTATGGTTAGACTGACTTAGCTCTAGAGCTTCAATTCGTCTTGCCATAGACGCGAGTTTTGCTTCAGATTCAAAGTTTGCATCCACTCTATGCATACCACCCCTATTAACTATGGTCTTCTTAGGTTCTCTAATGGTTTCCCATTGTTGAGTCTTTTCTGCTATTTCCTCTAGGAATGACAAACATGCTTCTGCATTTTTGCTAAGGAATCCTCCACTACAAAGTGATTCAACCATGGTTGTGGTATGGTAATCTAATCCTTCATACAAAATCTGGACCAGTCTCATTTTTTCATAACCATGGTGAGGACACTGTAACAAAAGGTCATTGAATCTTTCTAGGTATTTGTAAAGAGATTCTCCCTCTTGTTGCACAAAATTGTTAAGACTTTGTCTGATATGAGTAGTTTTGTGCTTGGGATAAAACTTGTGAAAGAATGCTCTAGTCATTTCTTCCCAAGTAGTGATAGATTCAGGTTCTAGAGCATACAACCATGATTTAGCTTTTGCTTTCAAGGAGAATGGGAATATCCTTAATCTCAAATGATCAATGGGCATTCTAGAACTTCTAACAGTTCCACATATATCTTCAATTTCTCTAATGTGAGTATAAGGATTTTCATCATCTCCAGCACCACGAAATACTGGTAGTGAGTGAAGGGTACTGCTTTTAATCTCAAAGTCATCAGGAGGAGGAGGTAAATGGATGCATGATGGTCGACTTGTCCTAGTTGGGTTTATATAATCCCTTAGTGTCAAGGGTTGGTTTTGATTTTCACCCATTGTATCACTTAATGAAAGTTTATCAATAAGTCCACACAAATCCTCTGTTCTGACTAGACGACGATTTGAACGTACCCACTCACTTTTGTTCATAAACAAGAGGCCCTCAGAATTGGTGAAATTGACCCTCTTTCTTTCTTTTTTCTTTTTTTCTTTTTTTTTTTTTAAATAAAACAAAGAAAACCTAAATGAAAAGAAAGAAACTTAGGATACTGCACAAACACAAACAATGACTCAACCAAAACAATCCTATAAATTCTAGCAATTCAATTAATTAATTTTGCATTTAACCCAGGGGTAGCCAAATTTTATCCTAGATGGTCTAGACAGCTCCTCTCATGTTCCAAGTTAGTTCTCAATTGCTAACATAGGCATTCCTTCAATGCACCCCGATACAGGTAAGTTCCAAGAAAGTCGGTAAGCTTGAACAAGCTTTGGGCACCTCTTTCTTAGGCTGTCATTTCTCTTTCTCAGAGCGTCCTTTTTAGGAACTACCTTATATCGCTAGCTTTCCCTCGGAATGGTCTAAGTGAACAATAGATTTCTTTCTTTTCTCAAGAGGTCCTATGAGCTTGAAACCCTAAGGCCAATGTCTAAATTAATTTTAAATTAAAGTTCCAAGGGATAGGATCGTGATTGACGAGGAAAGATTAACCTAGATGGGCAGGAAAACGGTGATGAAATCCGTTTCCTATCTTGTTTTAGGGTTAATGCCCTTACTACAACGGCCAAACCACGACAGTTCCTCAACATATAACCACAGAAAAGCGTCCAGTAACCCACTGACAGAAGTTTCGTGGGTGTTAGATATTTTACCTCCCGTTCTAGACGGGTGACGAATCGGTTGAGTCGACTCGGGCCACTAACTCCTGTGCTAGTGTGCTAACCCGAGGGGCTGAGACAAGATTGTACTTGTCCTCCTTCCTTACTATTTATTACAAAAGGTGTTTTGGTTAAACCAGAATCAAAACAAATTAAAAAGAATATATTTTTACACCTCAAAATCCTAATTACAAGACTAAGAAAATAAAACAAAAATTTCAAATTCTTTTCCTATTTTTTTTCTTTTCTTAGAGTGTCCACCTCGAATCCTGTAAAAACAAAAACAAAATAAAAGTTAGAAAATGTGAAAAGGAACAAAGAAAAACAAATCCTAGCCCCTAAAAAAAATAAAAAAAAATAAAAAAATAGAAACTTTTTTTTAAATGACTTCAGAATGATGTCTTTGATGACATCAGCATGATGTCATCAAAGACACTAATTATGGGAACGAAAAATCAGGAGATTTTTTTTTAATAAAACAAAACAAAAAAAAAACTAAACCTAATGAACAGTACTGTGAACAGTACCGTGAATAGTGAAATAATTTTTTTTTTTTAATTATCCTAAACAACTGAAAATAAATCCTACAACTAAGAATTAGGATAAGTAAAAATTTTTTTTTTAGATCACACCGTCAAGTCCCCGGCAACGGCGCCAATTTGATTGATGGTTTTTCTGTCAATAAATAAAATATACCGCAATCGCACGGTCTACCAAAGTAGATCTAGCAAGTACGGGTCGAACCCACAGAGACTTGTGCTTGGCAATCTAAAAATAAAATCACCTAAACTAACCCAAAAGTGATAGTGATCGATTTGAGATGGATTGAATTAACTAAAAATGCAATAATGAAAACTACGAAAATAATATGATAAGAAAAAAATGCAAAGGCTAAGAATCTACCACCTTACTATTATAATTCTATGGATTTAATTTAATTGTTCCCGATTAATAGTTACGAGTAACACTCGAGATGAAAATCTCCTGTTTTCTCGAAGATGGGATCGTTGAGTTCTTCAAATAATTAAGATGACAATTATTTCTCGATCAAAAAATACAACTCTAAAGCATTACTTGTCTTCTTACAGCACAAATAATCAAAAGTGATGTATCATGCAATTAAATCAGGACCCAATTAATTGATGATTTATATAAACTCAAACTACTACATATGCATCACATAAATAGTGAAAGAACAATAAATTCATCAACTGATTTAAATGAGAAATAAAATTAATGCATTAGAGGTCATCAAGGAACCATACAATTAAATCCTAGAAGTACTCAAGTTTGGGGCTTCATCATAGCCTAAGCTAAGAATTAGAACCCCATAACTGAGATCATGGTTCTAATACAGTTAACACAAGAGATAAACATAAGGTATAGAGAGAACAGGATGCAATGAACTGATCTCCCCTCCCTCTCTCTTCAGTAGCTAAATCCCTTCAAAATGCTCCTCCAAAAAGCCCCCCACAAAAGCTTCTGGTTCGTTCTCTTTTAAGAACCGAATACCCCATTCTTAATCAAACACCGCGTGCATGTGATGTCAGTTGCTCTCTTTATTTCTTTATTCTTTAATCTCTCGAGCCCATCCAACCACGCATGCTTGACATTTAAAGGGATTTCAATTTTTTAAAATATAAAATTGTAAAAGAATGGGCATATGAGAACAAAAGAACATAGGTGGGAAGAAAATATTCCCTTGTGGGTCCCATTACCATATAAAAATCTCACTCCCACGTGAAAATGGAAACTAGATTTAGATATGGGATATGATGTCACCAATTTTGTCCCATCTCATGATTCAGTGTATCTAGTGTAACTTAATATCATATACCCCAATTTGTATTTATGCACAAAACTTGCTGGTGTGAAACTCATCATGTAGTTTTGGTCATGAACCTACGTCAGTATTAGTGAGTGAGCTGCCGAAGCTATAATTCTGGCCATAAGATTTCTTTTTGTGATTTTCAAATAATTCCTGCAAATAAATAAAAGTATACTAATTAACTTGAATTAAATGAAATGAGTGACTACTAATATAAATATAGGGGCACTAAATGTAATATTTTTGTGCTTATCACCTAGTATAGCCGATCTCTCCCTCTCTCCCTAGATTTTCTCTGTCTCTACTAATTTCCTAAACCTCCTCTCATTTTCCTAGTTATCTTCGTTGACCAAAATAGAGATTTAACATTCTATTTGATAAGGAAGTCCGCCCCCTCAAGCTTACACGGTTAGGGTCTTGTGGTTTGGAGGGTGGTGATTGGATGATTATCATCCAACGGTTCAAATAGTTCTAAACTCATAGGAAACTTTTAATACTTTAGGACTACTCATAGGAGAATATTTAGCTAATAAGGTAACTAACTTAGCAAAGGGAAAAGATTTATATCAAAGGGGAGATCGACGTATCTACCCTTAGTTTGGCCGACCCATATATGTTGAGTATTATTTTGTGCATAACAACCTTCTAAAATTTATGGAGACCCACTAGGATGTTCACAAGTGCCCCTAGATTAGATCCAACGGTTATGATGATCCCAAACCTCACTAGATTACCAAAAATAACCCTTCCTTTAATTTAGGGTAAGTTATCTAAGTTTTGTGAAAAAATGGGATTCCTAACCAATTTAGCATGGGTGGGTCGATTCTCTCCTATTTAGAGATCGACTGCACTCTTTCTCTTTCTCTTTCTATTTATATATATATATAAATATATATATATATTCAGAACGCTAAAATTTTCTCCATAACTTATTTTCTAAAATATCTCCTTTCAAACTAATCTAGAGTAATCCTAAAGAGTTAGTATTTTCTTCTTTTAGGTACACACGTTTTCTTCCATAGGTGGGGTCCACACAGTTTCCACATACACTATATATATGTCTATATTTTACATTTACTGAACATTGTACGCCCCACCTATACGTCCCCTTATGCATGCATTTAATTAATTAAACTTCCTATATATATATATATGTATATGTATATGTATTTATACCATTACAGGCATTTAATTAATTTAATTATGTAAAACCTCTCATACATATATATATATATATATATATATATATATATTGTATGCATTATTCACGTAAAATAATAATAACGATAATATTATACATATATATATATATATATATATGTATATGTATTCATGCACGTGCACTCTTAGTGTACGTCCCATATTTCACGTGCATGCATGCATGCATGTAAACTTTTACGTAAAAACTGTGAAACCCTATATTTATAAAAAAAAAAGTTATGCTAATAATAATTTCAATAGTAATAACAATATTATTGGCAAAAAAAAAAACAGCAACAAAACAAAAACGCAAGAAAGAAAGAAAGAAAGGAGAATAAAAAAGAGATTGTGAGAGAGAGTGAAGGAGGAACCGTGAGGGAGAGTTTGAGAGAAAGAAGAAGACTAAGAAAGAAAAGAGAGAAGAAAGCTGAGAGAGAATGAGAGAGGCATATCGTGAGGGAGAGAGAGACCTTGAGAGAGGGAGAGCAGAGAGAAGGAGACAACAGCAGCAGCAGCAGCAGCTGCTGTCCTCACCGGAGAAGTGCCGGCAGCAGCTGCCGACCAGCAGGAAGAAAAGAAGAAGATGAAGAAACAGAAGAAGAAGAAGAAGGAGAGGAAAGAAGAAGAAAAAGAAGAAGAAGAAGGAGAGGAAAGAAGGAGAGGAAAGAAGGAGAAAAGGGGAGGTAATTTTTCTAGCCTAAACCCCTAAATTTTTCCTAATTTGTAGTGTAATAACTTAAAGATTTTTGTTCAACATGCATACTAGTGTAGATCTTGTTTTTTTTTAGAGCTTAATAGTGGAAGAAGGGATGAGATGGGCTAATATTTTTGTATTAAGATGAGAAATCTGCACACTAACATTGTAGATCTTGAAATTTTTGTGATGTAAATTGGGGTTTTTAGAAGAAAAATGAAATTTTGTTATGCATTGAAATTTTTAGATGGATGGGTTGAAGATTTGATGTGAAAATATGGGTTTTTATGATCTAATTTCCCCCATTTTGATGCATGCAAATAGAGACTTAAATTCGATGAGATTATGGTGATTTTTCCTTGTATAGCATGCGAATGGTGATAGAAAAAAAAATAATATATTTGATGTTCAAAGTAAATAAATTTGATGGTGAAACCTATATTATGGGGGATTCATAAGATTATGATAAATCATGATATTAATTTATGAGAAGCCATGAGCTGATTTTTTTTCTCTAGTTTCATATTGAAAATGAGGTTTGATTTACTCTTGAACTTAAAAGTGACCCGATGAACCGTTTTGGGCATTTTGAAGTAAAGATGACCTTATTTATCTTTAGTTTTAATAATGGTTCCTGGAAGTTGTTGCTATAATGAGTAAAGAGTTTGGAACTATTCGTGTTTTGAAATCCATATGCGCTTATGGTTAGAGTGTAGAAGTACCTTGTTTGGGTTAAATTGGAATGTGGAGGGTGACTAAATGGCTTTAACTCCGTTTTCATATCTTACTTGAAAAAGGGCAGAGTTGGTAATGGGAAATATGAAATGGATCTTGTGTGACACTGATGGATGATGGTAAACACAAGGAAATTCAAATATAACGGTTAGTGATGAACCTGAAGTTCACGAAGGGTTTTATGGACTAGTTTTGCTCATTTTGGACTGACTCTGTTAATTCTAAGCAACGGATAAGTTAAACGGTATAAGTATCTTGGTTGAGCTTGAATTAGAATGGTGATAGATTAGATGCTTACAATGGGTGCTTATAGCTCTTGCCTTTGAGAATTAGTATGATGTTAATGAATTGAATTGGACTCGAGTTGTATAAGAAATTTTTTTTTGAGGTTATAGATGTAGGGGTGTTAGAGAGTCAATTGCAAATCAACTTGGTTATGTTAGACCAGGAATCTAGGCGATTATGGATGAAGCTATCGTATTTGAAAACCTGGAGGATAAATCTAAGCCTAAGATGGTCCGGTTTACCTATTTCTGGATTTTGAGGATTTCTAGTATATTGGAGGGTTATGGTAAAGTTAACTTAATCGATGCTTTAAACGATATATAGTCTTGACTTGTCTCTTGATAAAAATGGTTGATTAGAGACGTTCGAAGTAGGAGTAGTACTAATCTTACTAACTTGTGAGGTTTAGAGTAGTACTCTAAGTCGTTGGTATTTCTTGATTTTAAATTTTTATTGTTCCTCTTTTTTTCTATTCGACTTTTGGTTCTAAGTACTAGAACCTAATTCTGCCTTTTGTTTTCTTCTCCAGCTGGTGAGCTGGGCGTTGCTGACTCTCTGGGTGAGGAGGATCAGTTTCTGTACCGCTAGAGGTAGGTGGTCAATTCATCTTAATAGCACCCAACCTTTTAAATGCATGTTTCGAACTGCTATATATGTAATTTAGTATGCAAAGCATGGCATGAAATTTATGGATAACAACAAACTGATGTTATGAAGAAAACATTGAGAAACTGGTTTAAAATACGGAAATATGCATGCTTGACTTCATATCATGTTTGTGAAATATTTCTCTCGAATTGTGAACAAATACGACTTCAATTTTACTATCACGGTTTATGTGGGTGAAAGGATGGTTATGTGGAAAACCATGTTTAATGTATTAAAAACCTTTGGAAGAGACAAAAAGCTGTTTATTCGAGTGTTTCCCCGATGTGAAACCCAACTTTGAAATTGCGACAAAAAGGAATTTCTCCCGTGACTGCCTAAAGACGGTAGTGGCGTCTCACTACCGGGCTTAATAGGGTTCACGACGACACGGGGAATCGTGTATGCCTTAGGTGGACTGGTGCCTGTGTTACTTCCACTCGGATTCCCACCCGAGTGATCTGTGTGTGTTGGCCGCCAGGGATCCTCACCCTTACGAGGGTGGGTGAGTTGGTTTGCCAGGTCCCGCAGACTTGGGTGCGTAGGTTGGCCTGCCAGGGATCCTCACCCTTACGGGGGTGGGTGAGTTGGCTTGCCATGGGCCAGCACCCTATGGGTGAGTGTGTTTGGCTTGCCAGGGATCCTCACCCTTACGAGGGTGGGTGAGTTAGTTTGCCATGGTCCCTCACCCTTAGGACCAGTTTCACTTGTTGTATGTAGATTTTCAAAACAGAAGAAATTTCAAAAAGGGAATTTCTACAAAAAGGACTTCGGTTTTCAAGAGGGTTCTTCCAAAATAGTTTTCGAACTTTAACTTAAAAGAGACACAACCTATATATATATTACTATATATTATCACTAAGGTGAGCTTGTGAAAGGTTGAGGACTTTCTACAAGGATGGTGGATCATGTTTATCTGGATGTGGTACACCATCTGAGACTTTGCTAGTTGTTTTTGTCTTCAGGGTGGAATGGGACGTCAGGGAGACAGGTACATCTAAGGAAGTCTGGGAATTCACGATTATTTCCTGGTAAACCATGTTTGTTGGTGGTGTTGAGTAACTAGTTTAGCTGAGGTTCGCATGCTTGCCCGATGTGTGTTAGACGCGGGGGAAGGTTGTCGAGGAACCTTCTCTGGATTAGTTGGGGGCCCTTGTCTAGTCTGCAGTGGTCAACTTTTGCGTACTTGGTACTTGATCTTAAAGCAACTCTGACTGGGGTAACCCGGTTGTGTTCCTTGGCTATACTAGCAGAAGTACACTGCTATTGTTTGTATATGTATATGCAGGATTTTCTTTGATGTTTAAATCTACTATATAATATGCATTGCTCTTATAAATCTTTTGAGTTGTTATTGGATTAATCGCTGCACGTGATGGTATTAGGATGGTTGATCTACCTACTGAGTTTCTCACTTAATCATTTTCGTTGTTTTTACAGTTGATGTTTGAGGATCGAGATAGAATTCTTAGTGGCGCTGTGACGAGGTCCTTGGCGAGGGATTCCTGGTTTTGAGTTTTGAAGTAGGTTTCCCTCTCTTCAGTCACGGTGGATGTTTTGCTACTGTTTTATGGCTCGGTTGTGAGCCTTATGTTACTTGATCATATGAAAACAACTCCTACTTTATCTTTCTCACTATATATATATTTTGACAGGAAACAACAAACATAACTATATATTATATCACAGTTATATCCATGTTAAGTGAGAAATTTGAATGTCGTAGTTATTTGCAGGTTCCTCCTGGTCCTACATCGTTGGGATTTCAGTTGAGTTAAGTTGAGAAAAAAAATAGGTGGCAAATTTTTAGTGCATACCCTTTTGTTTAAATTTGCTTCCACTGCGTATTTCTAATATGCACTGTGTTTATTAGGTGACAAAAGGTCCAGTTTACAGGAGAGACTCTGCCGGATTTGAGTCTCGTTGTAGACTGATGGTAATGTCCCTTATTCTAGGGTACGGGGCGTTATAGGTGGTATCAGAGCCTTGTTAGCTCTGAGTAGACCCAATAACAAGATAAAAGCCACCAAGAGTAGGAAAATATTTTAAAAGTTAAAAGCTTTAAAGAACTAAAAGTCACCAAAATATAAAAAACTTCAGTATTGTACTCTGATATTTTGTTAATTTAAATGCTTTCAATCGGTTTATGTTATTTAATGATTTTACAAGTTTTGGTGGAATATGAGGCTAAACTGGTTATTTGCATGACTTTTGGTAGTGAATGATGCCGAGGGGGCAACCTAGACGGCAACCACCACCTCCACCACCGCCATCACCGCCTCATGCACCTGATCCCCTGCCACAACCACAACCGCAACCCGCCGAACC
>MVGT01003320.1:63167-82830 GCA_002174775.1 Macleaya cordata
TTCTTAATTCCGCATATTAAGAATCGAATAAGTCAATACTCCTGTTAGAGATTTTTGTTGTACTCTTATCACCTTAGTAATTTTTAATTAGGTGATTGTGTGATCCTTAACCATAGTCACATTGACATACGGTTAAATTCATTAACCGTAGGGCAAATTTAGACTTTCAAGTTCAGTTAAAGGCTGGAATTAATCCATCAACCTCTTACTCATCACACGAAGTCACGTGTGGCATTACTTCCTTCCATGTGCATAGTTTTAGTTGCCATGCTCTCTTCGCAAATGCCACCCCACATTGGGTGTGCACCAAGACTTGAGCCCAGCCCATAGGCTTTTCAAGGCCCACATAAGAATTTTTATAGTGTTACATTATCACCCCCTAAAAAAAATTTTGTCCCGAAATTTAATCTACAAGGCCTAGGAATTACCTATGAAGAGTTCCGGATGTTTATCTTTCATCTCCTTTTTCGATTCCCATGTTGCCTCTTCTGGTCTATGGTGTTTCCACTGAACATTCACAAACCGTTTCGTTATGATCCGAAGTTCCCTTTCCTTAGTTTCTAGGATTCAAATAGGTTCCACCTCAAACTTGAACTTCCTGCCACTCTGTGACGTGCTCGGGATCCGAGTTGTACTTTCGCAACATGGACACATGAAACACATTGTGCACTTTTGCCAACTGTGGAGGAAGGGCTAAGTGGTATGCTAATTCCCCTACTCATTCATGAATCTAGAATGGTCCAATGTACCTTGGGGTGAGTTTCCCTTTGCTCTCGAATCGTTTGACTCCCAATCAAGGACTAACCTTCAGGAATACATAATCTCCTTCCTGGAATTGCAAGGGTCTCCTTCAGTTGTCCGCATAGCTCTTTTATCGGCTTTGCGCAATCTTCAGTCGCTCCTTGATCAGTTGGAACTCCATAGTCTCCTGAATGACTTCTGGTCCTAAGACTCTTTTTTCTTGGACTTCGTAGCTATTATTGTAAGTGAACTCTACAAATGGTAATAGGTCATGCCAATCAGCTAAGAAATCAAACGCACAGGCTCTCACCATGTCTTCAAATGTCTGAATTGTTCGTTCAGACTGCACGTGCGTTTGTGGATGGTGTGCAATACTAAGATCTAGTTGCGTCCCCATTGCTTTCTGAAAACTTTCCCAAGACTTAGAGGTGAAAAGTGGGTCTCCATCCGAGACGATTGATAATGGCACGCCATGGTATTTTATAATCTCTCGGATGTACAAATTATTAAAGTAGTAATTATTTCTGTCCTTTTCACAACCAAAAAGTGTGCAACCTTCGTGAGTCGATCAACTATTTCCCACACACTGTCGAAGCGTTGCTTAGTCTTAGGCAACCCTCTCACGAAGTCCATTGTGATAAAATCCCATTTCCATTTCGCTATTATGAGTGGCTTTAGTGTTTTGTCTGTCTTCTGGTGCTCGATCTTCATATGTTGATAGATAATCCACCAGAGATGCCGCTTCAAGTTGTTATACATTTTTGTACTCCCCAGGTGCGTGGCGAAAACTGATTCATATGCCATAGTCAGGGTCTCCTTTCTAAGTGCTTCATCCTCTGGTACGCATAGCTTTCCTTGGAACTTTAATCCTCCATCGGTTCTTTGTGTCCGCCCTTCGTGTGCCTCATTGATGTCATGTTTTCCCAGAACTTCTTGCAGACTCATGTCCTGCTTTTGCGCTTCCACAATTCGCTTAATGATTTTCGGTTCTGCCACTATGTTGCCCAAGTATGCTCCCACATCACCTTTTTTTACCCTAAGATCGTACTCGTCCATTATCTGCAACATCATTGCCACTGTCTCCTGATGCTTCCTACTGAGCGCATCTGCCACCACGTTTACTTCCTGCATTAGAACTCCTCCCAAATCGACCCTTGATGCGTCAGAGTATACGACGTATCCGACTCCTGATTTGGGTGTAACCAGGATTAGTGCTGTTGTCAATCTCTCTTTGAGTTTCTCAAAACATTCCTTGCAGTCTTGACTCCACAAAAATTTTACACCCTTTTTAGTTAAACGAGTAAGAGGAGATGCCAACCTAGAGAAGTTTTCAACAAACCTCCGATATTAACCAGCCAAGCCTAAAGGCTTCACATCTTAAGGACACTCTTTAGTCGTTCCCGTCCTACTACAACTGTAATCTTCGCCAGATCAACTGCAATTCCTTGTTCAGATATTACATGTTCAAGAGACAACACTTTGGTCATCCAAAAGTCACAATTGTTCTTTTTAGCGTATCACTGATGTTCTCTTGAGATTTGCAACACCACTCTCAGATGTTCCTCGTGTACTACCTGAGCCTTCGAGTGGACTAAGATATCATCAATGATCACTACCACAAAACGATTTAGATATGGTCGAAAGACCCGGTTCATCAAATCCATAAAGGATGTTAGTGAGTTGGTTAGCCTGAAAGGCATCACCAGAAATTAAAATGCTCATACCTTGTTCGAAAGGCTATGTTTACGATATCTATCTCTCTTTCTTGAGCTGATGATATCTGACCGCAGATCAATCCTAGAGAAAAAAATCTGGTGCCTCTCAATTAGTCAAAAAGATCATCAATCCTAGGAAGTGGGTGTCTATTTTGAATTGTGACCTTATTGAGTCCCCGATAGTCAATGCACAGTTTCATTGACTCATCCCTCTTCCTCATGACGATACCGGTGCTCCCTATGGTGACGCACTTGGTTGAATGAAAGCAAGTTGTGGCAATTATCTTAATTGCTTCGCTAGTTCCTTGAACTCTAAGGATGCCACCTAATATGGTGGAATAAAATTTCCCTCGTTCTTGGTTGCACATCAATGGTAAACTTTATCTCTCTTTGGGGAGGTAAGCCAGGTAATTCCTCAGGAAACACATCCATGTACTCTTATACTATAGGAATATCTCCTTTCTAATAGTTTATAGCTTCATTGTCCTCTAGGAATGCTAATAAAGCTCTATGTTCATTAGTGAACCTACGCCTTACTACAACCGGTAGCAATGAATCGATACTCTTATTCCTGTCTCCATGGATCGACATTCTTTGTCTATCCACTGGAAATAGGGTAACCTTCCTTTCAGACAAACCAAAGTGATATACTAAAAGGACAATCAGAGTATGACACTATATTCTACCATGCTCATATAAATGAGATCTATTGATAGTTCTCGATCAACAGGATAAGTAGGGTAGTCCCTGCACACACTTTCAAAAGTAACCGTTCTCTCTACAGGAGATATAATGTGTAGGATATAACCTTGAGATATGGCTTCAAGCCTAATGGAAAGCCTAAGTGAGGTAACAAAATGTATAAACACATATGTGTGTATAGCACAAATATCAATGATATCTTAGCCCAAGAACTCTGGACTAGGAATCTTCCTCTAATGACATCATTCTCATCCCCCGCTTCCAGTAGTGTCATATGTTTGATGTGTCCATGCACTCGGGAATGGCCTTGCTGAGGTAGCCTGTACTGGCTCAGCTGAGCATTGGTCCTTTGTCATCCTATTGTCCATTCCTGACTCTTCTGTGCTTCCACTGGTCCAGTGGTCCTCACATGTGGTGCATTTCATCGTAATTCAGAAAACTTCCTATCGTACCAACTTTTCATCACGTCTTGTGTTAATTCGATGAACTCCACACCTTTTTATGCCCGTGCAATCTCAGGAAAATACTTTTCTAGAAATAATGTTTGCCTTCATCTGCATGGTTCAAAATATAGCCTCGTACACATCGAATAATTTATGTTGCGATGGTCTGCGTGTTATTACTTTAATAGAATTCAATTCTATTAATCCACTGGGTCGATTCATATCGACACTCACAACTACTTGATTAAGGTTATAAAACCTTTCACCAAATTCTTAAATAAGGATTTTTACTTGGACGTGAGAGATTTATTTTTAAACCATTTGTTTTAATGACGTAACATCAAAGTAAAACAAGTATACACCCACTTATATATATATACTTATATATATATAAAAACTTTGAAAGCATTTTCACTTTAAGGAATATAACAAATCATCGAAACAAATACCTTTTCATTTTTTTTAAAAGAAAAAAACTTTTACCAACAACAAATGGACTCCGCAAGCTCCAAAAAGATCTAGAGCCTAAACTTTAATACCAACTGAAATATCCCAGACCTTTGGTGTACTTACACATCACCTGGGTGTAAATATCCAAAGCCCAAAACATTAATTAAGCGAGCTTTTTTTTTTAAATACATTTAGGTCTAACTCTATTGGGCTTGATCAGCTCAGGCCCAATTAAACAGGATTTGGATCTTAGCCAGATAAGTCAAACTGGGCCCACATCTAATTTAGGATTATTAAAACAAAATCTAACTTGGTTGGCCCGACCATGGGCCCATGCAAGTCTATAGGTCTGACTAGGGTTCTAGGGTCCGCGTGCCTTAAACCTTATTATTTCATAAAACATGCCAGCAGTGGGTCTAAAATCTTGCTAGACGCTACGCAACGTATTGAGTGATCAAACAGGTAACCCTTCTGGGATTTTGTTAAAAAATGTGTCTATATTCTCACAATATTTTAAGAAAATTTATAGACCGAAAAATATACATAAAATAACACTTTAATTATACCTCACGCAGCAGACAGATTCTGCATGACGTTCATTTAAAAATTTATAGTTTGTGTTCTATATGTCGGAATCAGGTCCCGTTAGAATCTTTTGAAACTAAACTCAAAGCCGCACATCTTTCATGTTTTAGGGACTCATACTGAATCCAGATGTAATCCAGCACAAGTGAAACTGATTTCATCTTTCAGTACGCATGCATCAAATTTTAAAATATAAAAACAAACTTATCCATCTTCAAAAATCACGAAATTGTTACTGTAACTTCCTCTGGATCTCATGAATCCAGAGGTACAACCAAAATTAAAATCCCATGAACAAAATAAGAATTATGTTCAAAATACTAACTGCTAGTCAGAGAAGTGAACCTACTGTCCAAAAACTGAAATAGTCTCAAATCAACGTAAAAACATCCCATCTTGTCCAAGTAGCCTTTCCAAACTTATTTAAACATTAAAATACCAAAATAAATGTTCATGGAAGACCTACCTAGTCTTACTCCTCACGAGTACGCCGCAACTCGCGTTCCTTCGTATCTCTTTCACTGATTTGTGAAAGATAAAAAGAATGGGGTGAGCCAATGCTCAATAGGGATTCATATTTCATCTAACACAGTACAATATCATCACAAACATATATTAATCAGCAACAAATCAAAATGAATAATATCTACAATACCGATATTTCGGACTGAACAATTTGTTCGCTTTCTTGTTTAAACATTAGGTTTCTCTTTCCATTGTACATCGTACGATCTTCTGCAGGAATCCCTTAGTTTGGCGGACATGGTTTGGAATAACCCATCAAACCATGCATCACTTTTCAATATTACTTATTAGAGGAACGTTTTCTTCATTGCTTTTCATAGGATTTAATAATATGAAATAAATATCAACGTATGTAACATATATATGTATAGATGTATATATATTGTGAAACCCCGTTAATAATATTAAAATTAATAAGAATAATAATAAAAATAAAAGCAGGCAAAAAAAAGAGAGAGGGATTTATTTTTTAGCTAGGTTTGGAGGACATGAACTGGCCTGACCCACGGCCCAGCCCGTTACCCAAAATTAGCCTGCCACCACCCTCTCCCCCAATCAGCTGAATGCTGATCGAAAAAAAAAGAAAACAAGAAAGAAAGAAAAGAAGAAGAGGGAGAGAGAGCTCGACAGAGAGACCGAGAGAGAGGCAGAGAGCTGAGAGAGAGAGACCGATAGAGAGAAAGAGAGGCTAAGAGAGAGAGACCGACAAAGAGGCAAAGAGCTGAGAGAGAGAGAAACAGAGAGAGAGAAGCAGAGAGCTGAGAGAGAGAGACCGAGAGAGAGAAAGAGAGATTGAGAGAGAGAGAGAGAGAGACCAAGAAAGAGGTAGAGAGCTGAGAGAGAGGCTGAGTGTGAGAGAAGGAGGAGCTGAGAGAGAGGCTGAGAGTGAGAGAAGGAGAAGCTGAGAGAGAGAGAGAGAGAGAGGAAGGAGAGCAGCAGTTGCTGCCGGAGAAGAAGAGAGGAGCAGCAGCAGCTGCCGTCCCAGCTGCAGGGAGAAGAAGAAGAGAAAAAAAGAATAAGAAAGGACCAGCAGAAAATGCAAGAGGAAGAAGGAGGAAGAAGGAGAAGAAAGAAGGAGAAGAAAGAAGAATAAGAAGGAAGGAAAAGAAGGGGAATCAGCCCCATTCTTCTCCCTCAACCTCTAAACTCCTTGGGTAAGATTTCTAACCCATTAAACCTTCAAAATTTCAGCTGATTTTTTTGGGTTAATAACCTAGGGTTTTTATTCAACATGCTTGTTAGTGTAGATCTTGATGAATGGGAGCTCAATAGAGGAAGAGGTGATGAGATGGGCTAATTTTTTTATGTTAAGGTGAGAAATCAGCACCCTATGCTTTAGATCTTATGATTTTTGTGATGTAAATTGGGGTTTTTAGAGAAAAAAGAAATTTTATTATGAATTAGAATTGTTAGATGGATGGGTTGAAGATTTGATATGAGTTTATGGTCTTTATGATCTTGATTCCTCCATCTTTGATGCATGCAAGTGAAGACTTGAAAATGATGGGGTTATGGTGGTTAATCCTAGTGAAGTTGTGGATGATGATAGAAAAAAAAATTGATGTTCAAGATAAATAAATTAGATGGTGAAATCTATATTATTAGGATGATTTCCTTTAGTTTCATACTAAAGATGGTGCTTGGTTGTGGTGAATATAAAATCTTACATTGTTTTGGTGGATAATGACTTCTAAAACTAGGATGAAGTTTGTGGATTATTTTGAGTATTCTTGGGACCGTTAATGATGGTTAAAGTTAAAGTTTACCTTGCTTAGAGTTTGGGATGTAGGTCTTGATCAATATATGAATATTCATAATGGTTATCAAATTTCGAAGAAGTCTAGTAGACTATTTGGACAGATTTTTGTAAATTGAAGTGGTGAGATTAACCTTGTTGGGATTTAGGTGATCATGATAAACTATATATCTAAATTTGATGTTCGGCCATTTATAAGTCTTGGTGAGCTGATTTTGGGCATTTAGGGATTTGTAATTATGTTTAAAGAAATGAGATGATCCTTGTTTAGTTTTAAGTGATTATTCCTTAAGCTTATTATTATAATGAACACAAAGGGCTTGAAAAAAATGATTCATGGTCTAGAATTTTATATGCTCAGTAATTACACCTTGTTTGGGGATTTTGATGATTTCCATGGAACCTTGAGTTTGGGTCTAGAAATTTGATGATGTTGGTGTATGAAATTTTGGAGATTCATATGTAATTCAGCTTGGTGATAGTGGGTAATGAATCTAAGTTATTTTAGATGGAACTATCATGTTGAAGACCATGAAGATCAATCTTAAGCTGAAGATGGGATATATGGGATAGGTTATCTTTTTTGTACTGTTTTGAGGAAGTTTATTTCATTTGAGAGCAGCAATGAAGTTCACCTTATTTGAGGCTTTAAGTGATAATCCTATCTTGCCTTTCGGTGGAAATGGGTTGATTAGAGACGTTTGAAGTAGGAGTAGTACTAATCCTACTAAATGAAGAGGTTTAGAGTAGTACTCTAAGTCGTTGGTGTTTCTTGATTTTAAATTTTTATTGTTCCTCTTCTATCTATTCGACTTTTTGGTTCTAAGTACCAGAACCTAATTCTGTCTTTTTGTTTCTTTGTCCAACCGCTGAGCTGGGTGTTGCTGACTCTCTGGGTGAGGAGGATCAGTTCCTGTATCGCTAGAGGTAGGTGGTCAATTCATCTTAATAGCACCCAACTATTTTAATGCATGTTTCAAACTAATATGTATGTATTTTCTTTGTATACACGGCATGGCATGTGATTTATGAATAACAACGAACTTATGATATGAACAAAGTATTGAGAAACTGATTTTAATAAGGAAAAATGCATGCTCGATTATATATCATGTTTATGAAATATTTCTCATGGGATTTGTGAACTGTTGTGACTTCAAATTCTCAATCATGACTTATGTGGATGAAATGATGGTTATGTTTGGAAAACCATATTTTACATGTGAAGATGAAACCGCGTTTGATATATTGAAAATCTTTGGAAGAGATGAGAATCTGTTTTATCGAGTGTTTTCTCGATGTGAAACCCAACTTTGAAAATGTGACAAAAAGGAATTTCTTCCATGACCACCTAAAGATGGTAGTGGTGTCTCACTACCGGGCTTGATAGGGTTCACGACGACACGGAGAACCGTGTATACCTTAGGTCGACTGGTGCCTGTGTTACATCCACTCGGATTCCCGCCCGAGCGATCTGTGTGTGTTGGCCGCCAGGGTTCCTCACCCTTATGGGGGGTGGGTGAGTTGGTTTGCCAGGTCCCACAGACTTGGGTGCGTGGGTTGGCCTGCCAGGGATCCTCACCCTTACTGGGGTGGGTGAGTTGGCTTGCCATGGTCCTGCACCCTATGGGTGAGCGAGTTGGCTTGCCAGGGATCCTCACCCTTACGAGGGTGGGTGAGTTGGCTTGCCATGGTTCCTCATCCTTGGGACCAGTTACACTTGTTGTATGTAAATTTCAAAAGAGAATAAATTTCAAAAAGGGATTACTACAAAAAAAAGGACTTTGGTTTTCAAAAAGAAGGGTTCTTCCAAAATAGATTTCGAACTTTAACTTAAAAGACACACAACCTATATTTATACATACTACTATATGTTATCACTAAGGTAAGCTTGTGAAAGGTTGGAGACTCTCTACAAGGATGGTAGATCATGCTTATCCGGATGTGGTACACCATCTGAGACTTTGCTAGGTATTTTTGTCTTCAGGGCGGTATGGGATGTCAGGGAGGATAGAGGGAGAGATCGGCTATACTAGGGCTGATCCCTCCAAATCTCTCCATTTTTGTGAGTTAAACAAAAAAAAAAAGAAAAGGAGAGAAGGGAAGGAGAAAAACGGCAGCAGCTTCAAGGGCCTGTGAAGGTGGTTTTCTTCTTCAAAAACATAGAAAAACTCAAGGTTCTAAATCTTAGAGGAAGGGGAAGAAACTAGTGGATCAACCATCATCAAATCGTGTAGTAAAGGTAGGAAAAACGTGGGGGGTTTGTGAGTATAAATTTATTGTTTCCCTTGATTTTGAAGTTGAATATATGTTCATGAAGGGCTGATTTCTATGAACTAATGAATATATGTAACGCCTCGTACCCCAAAACACGGGACATTACCATCAGTCTACAACGAGACTCAAATCCGGCAGAGTCTCCCTTGTAAACTGGACCTTTCTGCCACCTGATAAACACAGTGCATACAATAAATATACACAGCGGAAGCAAAAAAGCTAAAGGTATGCACAAAATTGCCACCCATTTTTTTTTTCTTCAACTGGAATCCCAAATACATGGGACCAGGAGGGATTTTCTCTATCTCTACTAACTTCCTAAACCTCCTCTCAGTTTCCTAGTTATCTTCATTGACCAAAATAGAGATTTAACATTCTATTTGGTTAGGAAGTCCACCCTCACAAGCTTACACGGTTAGGGTTTTATGGTTTTTAGGGTGGTGATTGGATGATTATCATCGAATGGTTCAAATGGTAAACTCATAGGAAACTTTTAATATTTTAGGACTACTCATAGGAGAATATTTAGCTAATAAGGTAACTAACTTAGCAAAGGGAAAAGATTTATATCAAAGGGGAGATCGACATATCTACCCTTGGTTTGGCCGACCCATATATGTTGGGTATTATTTTGTGCATAACAACCTTCCAAAAATTTATGGAGACCCACTAGGATGTTCACAAGTGCCCCTAGATTAGATCCAACAGTTCGAATGATCCCAAACCTCACTAGATTACCAAAAATTACCCTATCTTTAATTTAGGGTAAGTTTTCTAAGTTTTTTGAAAAATGGGATTCCTAACTAATTTAGCATGGGTGGGTCGATTCTCTCCTATGGAGAGATCGACCACACTCTTTTTCTTTCTATCTCTATATATATATATATATATATATATTTTCAAAACTCTAAAATTTTTTCCATAACTTGTTTCCTAAAATATCTCCTTCCAAACTAACCTAGAGTAATCCCCAAGACTTAGTATTTTCTTCCTCTAGGTACACACGTTTTCTACCTTAGGTAGGGTCCACACAGTTTCCACATACACTACATATATATATGTCTATATAAGCCCCATCTATATGTCCCGTTATGCATGCATTTAATTAATTAAACTCCATATATATACATATATACACATACAAATGCATTAGTATGCATGCATGTGCACTCCTTGTGTACGTGCCATGTTTCACGTGCATGCATGCATATAAACTTTTACTTAAAAACCCTAGCTATATGCATTGCATAACTATATACGCTTTGTAAAAGTATTTTTACAACTATTCATTTATTCATTTCACGCATTTAACCCTATACTTGTTATCAAAAATCATTTTTGCGCTACTCTTCATCTCATCCTATGCATGAAGTACTAGTTCAGTTAAAGGCTGGAATTAATCTGTCAACCTCTTACTCATCACACGAAGTCACGTGTGGCATTACTTCCTTCTACGTGCATGGTTTTAGTTTAGTTGCCATGCTCTCTTCGCACATACCTCCCCACATTGGGTGTGCGCCAAACCTTGGGCCTAGCCCATGGGCTTTTCCAAGCCCACATAAGAATTTTCATGGTGTTACACGTAAAGAGGACTCCAATATATTATATGGGTCAAGCATAATGGCAAACCACAACCAAGAATATTTGAACCCAATACCTCCCAAGTCATAGGAAGGGTGCACAACTACTGGGCCAAGGGCCTACGTGCAATAATTATTTTCTTTTTTAGAGAAAAAAAAGTTTCAATACTTAATTAATATTTGATAGTAAGTGATAAATAGTTAATTATTTTACTTTCAATTTTCAATTGATAACTCTGTAGGCAAGTATATGTAAATTCTTCCTCCTACTACATTAAATATATTTCTTTTCGATAAAAAAAAAAGTTTATTATTTTAATATCGTTACTATTAACGATAATTATGTACACATTTTATCTTAATTTTTGTTAATTATATTTCAATTATTAATCTTCTCACTGAATTAAGCATTGTTATTATGCATGCATGATTCTTCTTCTCTGGTTTTACAGATATTTTTGGCATATTTACTGTTAATTTACAGATATCCGGAGTTAGTAGAAGGTGGAAGAGAAATAAGAGCGTAAAGGTCAAAAAGAAGAAAAGAATTAACCGGCAACCTAAAAACATGCGTTTATTTACCATTTCTTCAAAATATGTGTTTATTTCTTAGATTTACCATCTATCTATATATCAAGGCACACTAATAACTAACTGATTTAAGACTTTAGATAAAAAATTAGGAAAAATATGGTCATCCAAAGATTTAATTTATAACAAGTCTCTGATACAATTGTAATAGATAAAGTGCATTCATATAACCAAATTTTCTTTTAAAATATATTCTTTATAGGGTCTATATTTTTTCTATTTTTAAAAAATTCATATAGTACATATATAAGAAGTCTTTTACGACCTCATCAAAAACAAGTCTTTTACATAACCACTTATTTTTAACGAAAAATGACTAGGATGCCCTTGCATGGGAAAAAACTGATGTGGAGGACAACCTTTTTTTTTATGCACAGACAATCCTCGATACATGTTAGCACGATGCAAAAAGACGAAAAAACCATATGCTGAATAACGACGGTGCACGTTAGCGAAACCCAATTAATGAATTTTAACATAAAAATGACTATAACTTTCAAAATATAAATCAAATTTGAACAAAATCCAGAATTCAAAAAAAATCTAGAAAAAACCCATTTAACAAGCTAAAAATTTAAATAATTGTATGCAAATTATAATTTGCATTGTTTTTACTATGAAAATTATAATTTGCATTGTTTAAAAATAGTTTTTTTAATTTTTTCTTTTGCAATTTGTTTGTGTAGAGGCTTTGAAAAGTGCAGGTGCTCAAAAGTATTTAAAACGCCTATGCAAATTATAATTTGTATTATTTTTTACTATGCAAATTATAATTTGCATTGTTTAAAAAGTAATTTTTCTACTTTTTTCTTATGCAATTATGCTCAAATGTATTTAAAAACGCCTATGCAAATTATAATTTACATTTTTTAAAAAGTAATTTTTCGGCTTTTTTCTTATGCAATTTGTTTGCATAAAGGCTTTGAAAAGTGCAAATGCTCAAAAGTATTTCAAAATGCCTATGCAAATTATAATTTGCATCTTTTTAAGTATGCAAATTATAATTTGCATAGGTTTTAATGTATGCAATCTGTTTGCATAACCCAGTTACAAAAAAAAAAACGCCTATGCAAATTATAATTTGCATAAGTTTTTATGTATGCAATCTGTTTGCATTACCCATTTACAAAAAAAGAAAAGAAAGCATATGCAAATTATAATTTGCATTGTTTTTAAGTATGCAAATTACAATTTGCATAGGTTTTTATGTATGCAATCTGTTTGCATAATCCAGTTGCAAAAAAAAGAAAAAAATGCCTATGCAAATTATAATTTGCATTGTTTTTTAATTATAACTTTTTATGTATGCAATCTGTTTGCATTACCCAGTTACAAAAAAAATAAAAAAATTAAAAGCATATAGTCCGTCAAAAAACAAAAACAAAAACAAAAATAAAAATAAAAAACAAAAAATAAATAAAATAGCCTATGCAAATTATAATTTGCATTACATATACTTAAAACTAAAAGAGGGGTAGTTTAGGTGTGCAAAATTTGTCATTTTAAAAAACTAAAATAAAGCTAAGGACCTACTTTACAAAACACAAAAAAGGAAGGACGGTGCTTACAACTCAAAAGTTCATCCTCTCCGTGAACCTGCCCCTAAAAAAGGGGTTTTAACCCAATATTGTGTATTTAAAGTGGTATTCTTGACCTCTTATAAGATGCTGTGAATCTTGGAAGCTTATACCTATTTCAAAATTTTGTTGGCAACTTTCAACATACTTGTAAGAGATTGATAATTGGCATATATGGTGGAGCAAGCGACACATGAAGATATGTTCCTTCTCCAAACAAATAAATTGAAAACATTGACAATTAACTGAAAGCATTTATGGAAACAAATATTAATTAATTTATTAGATGTTCCTCTTATTTTACATTGATGCCACATGACACCCATTCACTAATCATGAGAATTTTTTTGAAAAATAAAAAAACAAATTATGTGTACATCAACACTGTTAATTTGTTACTCACTATTGATATTTGATCAACCAAAAAAAATACAAATATAGTGTATATCAATATTGGTACTCTATATTTATGCAATTTTGATACTTAATATTGTTTTTTTTTAAGATACTTAATATTGTTACTCACTATTATTAATATATATTATTTTTAAAAATTTCTTTAGAATCAAAGAAATATCGTATATATCAATATTGAGATATAATATCTTTTTGAATTCACACATATATAATACAAGTTCGGTAGGCCCGAGCTAAGCCCAAGCAATTCTTTAAATTAATTATTAATAAGTATAATATTTTAGATATATAGATTTTTCAAATAAAATAAAAATAAAAAGTAACAATTTTGTTTAAAAACCTTCAATATGACCTTTCTCGTAAAACCCTACGGTTTTCTTAAGCCACGTCAACCGCATACTCCCATAACCTTTTAATCACGCCCTCAGACATTAACAAACTTACACATAGTACTGACTTATTTGGGATTCTTTGATGATCTTGTCATTGTATTTCAGGCAATAGTCCTTCGTACCAAAAAAAAAACTCCATAAAAAATATTTAAAATCTAATCATATGAAAATTAATGTTTGAACTGTATTGGCGCCAATTTGGGTCTAATGGGGCACAAAATTCAGAAAGTACGTATGTCTACCATTAGCTAGTTTTGTAAAAGATCACAAAATCGATAAAGTTTTGGTAAAAATCTATTTTTGTTTTTTGAAGTAGGGGACTATTGCCCAGAATATATATTTAAGAAAGCGAAGATACACCATGAAAAGCGTGTGAGAAGCGCAGAAACATTGCCAAATACACTAACGAAACCGCTACTAAAGGGCTATAGCAACAGCCACCGAAGGACTATCTAAATACTATTAAATATTACATGAGACAAACTAATAGCAAACCACATGTTAATAGTTTTGATCCCAAGACAACCTAATTTATTTACCAATAGTTCTCTAATGTAAAGAAATAAACAAATTTTTTGCAAGAAACTAAACTTACACGCCGTTGAAAACTTGGAAGTGATTGCCAGAACAACCCCATCAGAAAAACGAAAAAAACATCCTAATGAATTCCTCCAAAATCTTACATCAAAACACACCGTGAGAAATTGATTGAATTAATATAACATAATTTAAGGAATATAAAAAAATCATAGAAATTGTGGCCACAATATCATATTGTGACAAAGATCCAAATTATACGAAATTCGTATTACGAATCTATCTCTAGTTTCGGTTATCCAAATCTTGTAATGTTCTCGTTATGAGAAAGATTTGGAGAGTCAGAGAGGAAACCTGTAACAAATTTAAATTTTATTGTGGCACATCAAACAATAGATGCGCCAAAAAACAGTGAAACTTTCTTCTTTATTATATATTAATTACCTGCATATAACATCAAATCTGACGTGCTTGGTATGTAGCCAAACTAATTCATCTTTATCCAACCCAAATCCATCAGTATTGAAAAACCAAACCCACACCAAAAATAGGTACAAAATACTGGTTTGGGGAGTGAACGGAAATGGCGACTGGACCTGCAACATACATTGAGGCCCTCCCTCTCCATCTCTTAATTCTCTCACTTTCTCTATCTGTTTCCACAATGCATGGTGAAAGTTGCAGGGGTCCTTCAATGCGGACATATTTATGAAGCAATAACTTTTTGCCGAAATGGTACAATACAATGACGATTTTAGCGATGGTGGTGATGGATGGAGATGGGTAAAGGGATCGGTTATGGCGACTGCTCCTTTTCAGGAAAAAAATTCTCTTCTATTGAATCAATCACTTCATATTCCTCTTTTATAGGATTTCTGAAGCGTTAATTAAATACGATCTAAACGGTGTCAAATTAAAATAGAGGTAACTGCTCATGTACAAATTAAATTTTTTTTTTTCAGATCTAACTACGTTGAGACTCTTCATGAACAGATAAGATGTGATGGCCATTCAGTTTCTTACTAAATTTGTTTGATTTCACTGTTTTAATTTTTTTGATCTCTAAACTATCCATCTTGAAATGGCGTAAACACCTTTTCGTGAAGAGGCATAAAGGGATTTATCGTTCAAAGAATGAAAGAGAAAACTGATGACGTAGCTTAATATACTTGTAATAAAGTATGAGAACATTTGTGAGAGTGCTACGTGGCATTGTTCGAGGTTCAATTATAATATAATAAAGATACTAGCCCCTATATCCCGTGCAAGGCACGGGGCTTCTTTTGAAAAAAAAATTTAAATTTTTTTATTGGATAATTAAAAAATTTAGTTATTTTAGATTGGACCATATGTTTATAATGTAGGTTTTTTTTAACCCACACCTAAAAGAGAGGGTTTTGTTAACCCAATAATAGTTAATAGATTAGACCATATGTTTATAATGTAGGTTTTTTTAACCCACACCTAAGAGAGAGGATTTTGTTAACCCAAGGCTTCTCCTATAGTATATTATAATAGATATATGATTTAAAATTTCTTTCCAAGTTACTTTGAAAATTATAAATAATATTTATAGTTAAAATTTAAACTATTTTACATGTTGTGTCATCTTTTTAAAGACCATTGCCCGTGCTTAGCATGGGCTTTCAATATTTGTAATATACTATTGGAAAAGCCTTTCTCTGCCACATGTCTCTTGCCTAAGTATTCCTCTTAAATCATGACACGTGGCGCTTTCTTCTAAAATTTATCTACTTAACTACTTCACAAATCTCTTTCTCCCAAAACATGTCTATTTCCCAAGCATTACTTTTAAAAGCATGATACGTGGTGCTTTCTTCTAAAATTTATCTACTTATAACTACTTCAAAAATCTCTTTCTCCCTAAAAATTTATAGTAATTTTAAAGGAATAGTATCACTCCCCCCACCCATTACTAATTACCTAAATCACATAACCCCCCAACTTTATCAACAAATTAGATGCCCCCCAAATTTCATAGAGCTATGATTCAGTCGTTTAAAAATTGCACGTGACCTCATGTGCATACATAAAATGACTCAAATACCCATTTTTAACTCAACCCAAACCATCGTTGGGTTAGTACAAAACCCAACACAATCTTTATAAAAAATAAAAAAACTAATAATGATACAACTTTAACACTTTTGTTATAACATGAGGTGGCTATCCACCGTTTATATGAAAAGAGGTCGCTGTTAGGTGGCACAAGATGGTGAGAGTTCACTTTGGAACTCGACACTTATGCACGTATGTGTTGTGTATATACTTCTCTACACCATGCAACTCTATGTATATATCCCCGTATCCTTTGTAACTTTGAGATATGAATGTATTAAGTTATGAAGTTAATAAGATATCTATCCCACTTCTCTCGTGTGCACTTTTGTATTTACACTTTTACAAATAGTGTAGAAATTATAGCACGTTATCAACACGAGTCTCTACCAATCTCTTACAACAAGCTCGAGTCCTCGACATTTTGCGTGATTAACCCGAAGCTCTTGGGCACCTCACAAAATCAAAAAGGTATACTTGTGTAGTTTTATTTTAAAATGTCGAATCTAACAAAGCTCGAGTTTGGTGCTTTAGATATTTTTAGAAATAACTATCTCACATAGATCCTGGATGTTGAACTACATCTCGAGTCAAGAGAACTCGCAGATACTATAAGAGATGGAAATCAAGCGACCAAGCAGAGTCACACTGTTGCACTTATTTTCCTTTGTCACCATATCCATGAAGGACTTAATCAAAAAAATTTAACGGTGAAACATCCGTTCGTCCTCTGGAATAATTTGAAGGAGATATATGGTCACTTGAAGATGGTTATACATCTTATTGCTCTGAATAATTGGAGAAACATGCGTTTGTAAGAATTCAAATTAATAACAGAGTATAACTTTGCTTTATTCAAAATAACCTCACAGCTGAGACTGTGCGGGGATACTGTTATTGATGAGCAGCTATTGGAGAAAACCTTCAGCACTTTCCACGCTTCTAATATGTTTTTGCAGCAGCAATATAGAGAGCATTGTTTCAGAAATATTCGGATTGATCTCATGCCTTCTTGTTGCCGAGAAAAATAATTA
Organism: Macleaya cordata; assembly: GCA_002174775.1. Taxonomy (NCBI): domain Eukaryota; kingdom Viridiplantae; phylum Streptophyta; class Magnoliopsida; order Ranunculales; family Papaveraceae; genus Macleaya; species Macleaya cordata. The sequence continues at coordinate 80,569 of MVGT01003320.1, forward strand.
ATTGTTATTGATAAACCATGATTCTAGTCCCACTAATTTTGTATCTGTGCCTGAAGCTTATGTAGTGACTGCTTTAGGACATGGACAAGGACGACAAGGTTATAAGGGTAGGCGCGGTAGACGCTACCAATGGTATAATTCTAGGAATGGGAATGATAAATATGCCCCGTACCATCGGCAGTGGAATGGTACGGAAAATGTCAAACAGAATCCCCTGGAGAGGGATAATGTTGATCCCCAGAAGAGAGATAATGTTGATCCCTAGAAGAGGGATAATGTTGAAACGAAGCAGGGTAAAGGGAGAGGTTGGCAGAATAAACTCCTTAAAAATCCGGATGTAACCTGTTATTAATGTGGCATGAAAGGGCACCTATCCCGTAATTGTTATACGGCAGAGTATCTAGTTGATCTTTATCAGGCTTCATTGAAGAAAGCTAAAACTGATGTTGAGATAAATTATATCTATAATGGTATCCCTACCAACGATACCCACCTGGAGTTATCTGATATGTTCCTCGATCTTGAAGGGGAGGATTTGAGCAAACTAATTGGTGATGAGCATGTTCATACCAATTAGAGTTTTGTTGTACTACTTTTGTTGTACTATTTTTGTTGTTCTACTTTTATTGTGCTAGTTTTTACTTATAAATATTATTTATATCCTGTTATATATATAATATGAGTGTTTTATATATGTACTTATTTTACTTTATTTTATTAAAGGATATGGACTCAACCAGAGGCATATTCAAGGATATTGGTCCAAGTAGATACATATCCAAACAAAGCCTATACGGCGAGGATGTTTGTCTAGCAGACAGTGCAATGACGCACACGATCCCCCGTGATAATAAATATTTTACGACCTTGAGAATATTCAAGGCTAGCATAACTACTATCACTGCCACAACTAATTTGATTGAGGGCTTTTGCAGAGCTAGTATTATGTTATTTGGTGGTACAATACTTCATATTAACGACGCTTCGTATTCCTCCAGATCCAGGAGAGACCTGTTGAGCTTTAAAGATATACGTCGTAATGGATACCACCTTAAAACAGTGAATGAGCATGATATAGAATACTTGTGTATTACTTTAACTGTCTCATACTAGAAGCATATATTAGAGAAGCTTTCGACTCTCTCTTCTGGTTTGTATCATACAATAATAAGAAGAGTTGAATCTTATGCCATAATGAACCAGAAGTTCAATGACTCGAAAGTTTTTATGCTTTAGCATGACAGACTTGGTCACCCAAGTTCTGCCATGATGAGTAGAATAATTCAAAATATGCAAGGACATTTATTACATAACAAGAAGATTCTGATGTCCAAAGATTATGCTTGTGTAGTGTGTTCCCTAGGTAAATTGGTTCTTAAACCATCTTTAACCAAGGTCATGGTTGAATCCCCAACTTTTCTGCAATGAATTTAAGGAGTTATTTGTGGACCTATCCACCCCTGATGTGGACCATCTCAATATTTTATGATTTCAGTGGATGCTTATGCGAGGTGGTTTCGCATGTTTTCTTATTTTCCACTCACAATATTGCCTTTGCACATATGCTTGCTCAGATTATTAGATTACGTGCACATTTCCTTGAATTTTTCATCAAGTCTATCCGTTCTGATGGAGCTGCTGAGTTTACATCTCAAGTTTTTTACGCTTATTGCCAAGTAGTTGGCATTGACATGGAGCATCCTATTGCTCACATTCATACACAAAATGGTCTAGCAGAATCATTTGTTAAGCGTCTTCAACTTATTACTCGGCCTATGCTTACGAAAACTAAGCTACCAGTTGCAGCATGGGGACATGCCATTTTACACTGTAGTTGTATTAGTTTGGATTCGTCTGACTGTATATCATTTGTTTTCTCCTATGCAGCTAGTTCTAGATCACCAACCAAATATTTCACACTTACGTATTTTTGGTTGTGTTGTACAAGTTTCTATTGCCCATACGCAACTGTTGACACCCAATTTTGCACACCTCGTAGAATTATCCAATTTTAGTGTACCTCGGGACACGCACAGATCAATGGTTTATACTTGATCCTGATTGACCAACATTTAATCTCAATTTGATCAGAATCTAAGATTTGGATAAAATCCGGGGCAAAAATTGAATTTGGACCAAGTTTGAAACTAATTGGTGGAACCACTCACCTTTTAATTAAAAAAATAAAAAGAGATTGACAAAATAAAAAAAAATATTTTGGTCAAAGAAGCTATTTCTGTTGAAAAATTTGTTTTTTTAAAT
>MVGT01003320.1:88225-107862 GCA_002174775.1 Macleaya cordata
CTAATGCAGGGTGATCGAGTTGTCGCTTATGGATCGAGGCAGTTGAAGGTGCATGAACAGAACTACCCTACACATGACCTAGAGTTAGCTGTCGTTGTTTTTGCCTTAAAGATTTGGCGCCACTATCTTTATGGTGAAAAGTTTGAGTTGTATTCAGATCATAAAAGCCTTAAATATCTATTCTCACAGAAGGATCTGAATATGAGGCAGCGTACATGGACAGAATTCCTTAAGGACTACGACTTTGAATTGCACTACCATCCGGGAAAAGCAAATGTAGTCGCTGATGCCTTGAGTCGGAAGAAAGAAATCCTCCTAGCTCATATGATGGTGAAGGAATGGGGTATGTTGGCATCAGCAGCCGACTATAAACTCAATTACCTCATTGAACCTCCAGAAGAGTGGTGTGGTGTTTTTGCCACTTACAAGAGAATGCATCCTTCCTTGTATCCTGACATTACAGTAGCGCAAGGTAGAGATAAAGATTTCGAAGGGTATAGAAAGAAGGCTAAAGATCCAAAGGTTGAAGATTGGAGACAGCATGAGGATGAAAGCTTGAGATTTAGAAACAGGATTTGGGTCCCTTCTGATAACAGTTTGAGAAAGACAATCCTCGATGAGGCACATAAGACTCCATATACAATTCACCCGGGTAGCACCAAGATGTACAGGACCTACGTAGAAATTTTTGGTGGCCGGGAATGAAGAATGACATTGCCCTATATGTGAGTAGATGCCTCACCTGCCAGCAAATCAAGGCGGAACACCGAAAACAAGCTGGTGAACTTCAGTCGCTTGAGATACCCGAGTGGAAGTGGGAACACATAACTATGGACTTCGTAACCGACCTACCGAAGAGCAGGAAGGGTCACGATGCCGTTTGGGTGATTGTTGATAGGCTGACAAAGTCTGCTCATTTTCTCCCAGTCTCCATGACTTACACCTTGGAGAAGCTTAGTGGGCTGAACATTAAGGAGATCGTCAAATTTCATGGAATACCAATGTCCATTGTTTCCGATCGAGACCCTCGATTTACATCCAGGTTGTGGGAGAAATTATATACTGCCTTGGGATCAAAGCTACGCTTTAGCACCTCCAACCACCCACAAACGGATGGACAATCAGAGCGGACAATACAGATTCTTGAAGACATGCTACGGGCTTGTGTGTTAGACTTTGGAGGCAACTAGCAGAAACACTTATACCTCGCAGAGTTTGCTTATAATAACAGCGACCAAGTAAGTATTGGCATGGCCCCTTTTGAGGCCTTATATGGTAGACCTTGCGGATCTCCTATTTGCTAGTCGGATGTTGGTGAAAAAGCTGTGTGGGGTCCCGAGGTGATACAGGAGACCACAGAAAGAATGAAGTTAGTGAAAGAATGAATGCTCAAAGCATAAAGCCGACAAAAGAGTTATACAGATCGTCGCAGACGACCTCTTGCCTTCAGTGTAGGGGACTATGTATATTTGAAAGTATCCCCTAGGAAGGGCATTCGACGGTTTGGACTACGTGGGAAGTTGGCTCCAAGATATATGGGCCCCTTCGAGGTCTTAGAACGTATAGGTCCTATAGCTTACAGAGTTGCTCTGCCACCACATTTGGAGAGGGTTCATAATGTTTTTCATGTATCACAGTTGAGAAAGTATGAACCCGATCCAGAACACGTCATCAATTGGCACAACTTAGAGCTGGGAGAAGATGCCTCGTACGATGTTCAACCTATTCAGATTAAAGATCACCAAGTGAAGGTGCTGAGAAATAAGGAAATTCCTCTAGTTTGGGTCCTTTGGAGGCACAATAACATCGAGGAATCTACGTGGAAGAAGGAATCCGACATGAGGAGATAATACCCCGATCTCTTCTCGGGTTGAGGTATGCCCTTTTAAAATTTCGAGGACGGAATTTCTTTTAAGGAGGGGATGATTGTGAGACCCCACTAACCAAAAGAAAATTTTTTTACTAATAATAATAATGATATTAGTAGTATTAGTAATATTAAGAATTGTAGTATTAGTAATATTAGAATTGTAACAAAAGGAAAGGATTTATTACTAATAATGATAATATTAGTAGTAAATGTGGTGTTCTAAACAACAATAAGAGAAAAAAATATAATAATGTTAAGGAAGAAAGAAAAAGGAAATAAGAGAGAGAATAAAGAGAGACTTTGAGAGAGGGTTAGAGAGATCGTGGGAGAGAAGGAGAGTGAGCTGTGAGAGAGTGAGAATCGTGGGAGAGAAGAAGAGTGAGCTGTGAGAGAGAGAGATCTGCAAGGGAGAGAGAGAGAGAGAGAGAGAGAGCTAAGAGAAGAAGAAGGTGACAGCAGCAGCAGCAGCAGCTGTCCTCGCCGGAACCGTACAGCTGCCGACCAGCAGAAAGGAGAGGAAGAAAAAAGAAGAAGAAGGAAGAAGAAAAAGAAGAAGAAGGAAGAAGGAAGAAGAAGAAGAAGGAAGAAGGAGGAGAAAGGAGAGAGGAAGAAGAGGGATTACTCTTTGGGCAAGTTTTTCCTCACCATTTCACTCCCATTTTAGCTGAAATTTTAGGTTGATAACTTAGGTTTTTGTTGTTAAACATGCATGCTAGTATAGATCTTGTTTTTTGAGCTTAATGGTGGAAGAAAGGGATAAGATGGGCTAATATTTTGGTCTTAAGATGAGAAATCAGTACCTAAACATCGTAGATCTTGAAATTTTTGTGATGTAAATTGGGGTTTTTGAAGAAAATAAAATTTTGTTATGCCCTAGAAATTGTTAAATGGATGGGTTGAAGATTTCATGTGAATATATAGGTTTTTATGATCTAATTACCCCCATTTTAATGCATGCAAGTGGAGATTTAAATTTGATGAGATTATGGTGATTTTTCTTTGTATAGCTTGTAAATGGTGATAGAAAAAAAAAATATAGTTGATGTTTAAGGAAAATAAGTTGATGGTGAAACCTATATTTTTTGGAGATTCATAAGGATATGATAAAATCATGATTTTTGATTTATGAGAAGCAATGAGTTGATTTTTCCTTAGTTCATACTAAAAAAATGTGGTATGATTTACTCTTGAACAAAAAAAAAAGAGACCCGATGAACCGTTTTAGGCATTTTGAGGTAAAGATGACCTTGTTTATCTTTAGTTTTAACGATGATTCCTGGAGGTTGTTGCTATAATGAGTAAAGAGTTTGGAACTATTCGTGTTTTGAAATCCAAGTATGCTTATAGTTAGAGGGTAAAAGTACCTTGTTTGGAGTTAAATTGGAATGGTGGAGGGTCACCAAATGGCTTTAGTTTTGTTTTTCATATTTTTACTTGAAAAGGGTAGAGTTGGTGATGGGAAATATGAAATGGATCTTGCGTGATATTGATGATGATGGTGTGTGTGAAAATTTGAAGAGTCATATGAAATTTAGCTTGATGATAGTGAGCTATGAATCTAAGTTATCTTGATGGAACTAGCATGTTGAAGACTGCGGGGATCAATCTTAAACTGAAGATAGGATTTATGGGATAGGTTGTCTTTTTCTACTATTTTGAAGAATCATATTTCATTAGAAGAGCAACAATGAGGTTCGCCTTATTTAAGGCCTTAAGTGATTATTCCATCCTGTCTTCGGTGGATATGGGTTGATTAGAGGCGTCGAAGTAGGAGTAGTACTAATCTTACTAACTATTGAGGTTTAGAGTAGTACTCTAAGCCGTCGATGTTTCCTGATTTTAAATTCTTATTGTCCCTCCTTTATCTATTTGATTTTTGGTTCTAAGTACTAGAACCTAATTCTGTCTTTTGTTTTCTTCTCCAGCTGGTGAGCTAGGCATTGCTGACTCTCTGGGTGAGGAGGATCAGTTTCTGTACCACTAGAGGTAGGTGGTCAATTCATCTTAATAGTCCCAACCTTTTTAATTGCATGTTTCGAACTGTTATATTTGTACCTTGTATGCAAAGCATGGCATGAAATTCATGGATAACAATAAATTGATGTTATGAAGAAACCGTTGAGAAACTGATTTTAATATGGAAACAATGCATGCTTGATCATATATCATGTCTTATGAAATGTTTCTCATGGATTTGTGAAATATGTGACTTCAATTTTGCTATTTTGATTTATGTCAATAAAAGGATGGTTATGTTTGGAAAACCATGTTTAATGTATTGAAAACCTTTGGAAGAGACAAAAATCTATTTTATCGAGTGTTTTCTCGATGTGAAAACCCAACCTTGAAAATGTGACAAAAGGAATTTCTCCCGTGACCGCCTAAAGACGGTAGTGGCATCTCACTACCAGGCTTGATAGGGTTCACGATGACACGGGGAACCGTGTATGCCTTAGGTGGACTGGTGCCTGTGTTACTTCCACTCGGATTCCCGCCCGAGTGATCTGTGTGTGTTGGCCGCCAGGGATCCTCACCCTTACGGGGGTGGGTGAGTTAGTTTGCCAAGTCCCACAAACTTGGGTGCGTGGGTTAGCCTGCTAGGGATCCTCACCCTTACGGGGGTGGGTGAGTTGGCTTGCCATGGTCCGGCATCCTATGGGTGAGTGTGTTTGGCTTGCCAGGGATCCTCACCCTTACTAGGGTGGGTGAGTTGGTTTGCCATAGTCCCTCATCCTTAGGACCAGTTTCACTTGTTGTATGTAGATTTTTAAAAGAGAAGAAATTTCAAAAAGGGGATTTCTACAAAAAGGACTTCGGTTTTCAAGAGGGTTCTTCCAAAATAGTTTTCAAACTTTAACTTAAAAGACACACAACCTATATATATATATATTATTATATATTATCACTAAGCTGAGCTTGTGAAAGGTTGAGGACTTTCTACAAGGATGGTGGATCAAGCTTATCCGGATGTGGTACACCATCTGAGACTTTGCTAGGTGTTTTTGTCTTCAGGGCAGAATGGGACATCAGGGAGACAGGTAGACCTAGGGAAGTCTGGGAAGTCACGATTATTTCCTGGTAAACCATGTTTGTGGTGGTGTTGAGTAACTTATTTAGCTGAGGTTCGCATGCCTACCCGATGGGTGTTAGACGCGGGGGAAGATTGTCGGGGAACCTTCTCCGGATTAGTTGGGGGCCCTTGTCTAGTCTGCAGTCGTCAATCGTTGTACTTGGTTCTGATCTCGAAATAATCCTGACTGGGGTAACCCGGTCGTGTTCCTTGGCTATACTAGTAGAAGTACACTACTATTGTTTGTATATGTATATGCAGGTTTTTCTTTGATGTTTCAATCGACTATGTAATATGCATTGCTTTTATAAATGCTTTTGAGTTGTTATCGGATTTATCGCTGCATGTGATGATATTAGGATGGTTGATCTACCTACTGAGTTTCTCACCCAATTGTTTTCGTGGTTTTACAGTTGACGGTTAAGGATCGAGGTAAGATCCTTAGTGGTGCTGTGACGATGTGGTTGGCGAGGGATTTCCTTGTTTTGGGTTGATGTAGGTTTTCACTCTCTTCAGTCACAGTGGATGTTTTGCTACTACTTTATGGCTCGGTTGTGAGCCTTATGTTACTTTGTTTTATATGAAAACAACTCCTACTTTATCTTTCTCACTATATATATATTTTGACAGGAAACCACAAACATAACAATATATGGTATCACAGTTATCTCCATATTAAGCGAGAAATTTGAATGTCGTAGTTATTTGCAGGTTCCTCCTAGTCCTACATTGTTGGGATTTCAGTTGAGTTGAGAAAAAAATGGGTGGCAAATTTTTAGTGCATATCCTTTGTTTAAATTTGCTTCCGCTGCGTATTTCTTATATGCACTGTGTCTATTAGGTGACGAAAGGTCCAGTTTACAGGGGAGACTCTGCCGGATTTGAGTCTCACTGTAGACTGATGGTAATGTCCCTTATATTTGGGGTACGGGGCGTTACACTGAATGTACAAGCAAAAGAGAACGAAGATCAATCAGGATGTGGGCTGCCCAGTTTGCAGTATGTGGTGGAATCCTCTTCAAGAAATCATCAGATAATACCTTGTTGAGATGTGTGAACCAAAAAGAAGCAAAGGAAATCATAGAAAATGTTCACGCAAGAGTGTGTGGTTCTCACATGAATGGTCGAATGCCAACAAGGAAGATCCTAAGGTATGGATATTATTGGCAAACAATGATAACTAACTGTCACAAATTTGTGCAGAAATGCCACGAATGTCAGGTGCATGCAAATCTGATGCATACACGTCCATCACAACTGAACACTCTATCATCTCCTTGTCCATTCTCAACATGGGAGAATAAATGTAATTGGTAAGGTAAAGCCATCATCATCTAATGGTCATAAATTCATCATTGTGGCTATCGACTACTTTACAACTGAACACTCTATCATCTCCTTTCCTGCAAGAGCATCAAGGTAAGACCTACAACGAGGTTTATGCAGAACCATATCATATGCATATATGGGGTACCACATGAGATCATCACCAACAATGGGTTTAACTTTGCTGGATCAGTGGTTCGTTAATTATTTGCCAAATACAAGATTCAGTACCATAACTCATCACCTTATAGGCCGCAGACAAATGGAGTAGTAGAAGCAGTAAATAAAACGCTGGTGAAAATCCTAAAAAAAATGACTGTGACCTATAAAGATTGGAGCGAGAAGTTGCCTTATGCCTTATGGGCATATCGAACATCATATACGCACATCTATGGGGGCAACTCCTTTTTCATTGGTGTATGGAATGGAAGTTGTACTCCCAATCGAGGTAGACTTACCAATTTTTAGTGTACTAAAAGAAGGGAAGGAAGATGAAGCAGAATGGATCCAATCCAGAGTAGATGTACTTAATCTTATCGATGAGGGAAGGATTCAAGCCGCCTATCACTCACAAGCTTACCAGCAAATAATAGTTCATAGTTTCAACAAGAAGATCCACACTTGAGACTTGAGAGTAGGCGATCTGGTGCTCAAGGAGATTAGACCAGTCTCACGTTCTGATTCTAGGGGCAAATTCAAGCCAAATTGGGAAAGCCCTTATATCATCAAGAAGATTCTCTCAGGTATGGCAATTCAGCTCACAGATCTCGATGGAATAAAACACGAGAGACTTACAAATGCCGACCAACTCAAGAGATACTACGGGAGAGTAAATCACTCAACTTCTAAACTAGGGGCATGTGAAGCCGATAGAGGTTCAAAACAAAAGGCAATTCTTTGTCGAACAAAAAAATCCCAGAAATGACCAATTCAATTGATAAATACCACTAGAAAATAAGTTTTGAGCCTAAAACTTTCTTTTGTATATAGAAAAATAATCCTTATCTTCTCTTAAAAAAGAAAATAAAATGAAAGTTTTTTCCTATTCTGCAGATTCATAAATAGCCTAAGCTAGAGGCAAGCCAAATTTCTAAAAAAAAAAATCAAATATGTCAAAAGTCGAAAAAATATATAAAAAAAAAATCCGTTAAAAACAAAAAAGAAAAAGAAAAAGAAAAAGAGAAGGTATCCGAGAGGGCTATTCATCAACTTTAAGCCTTTAACTTTTTTGTGCCAGCCGGTCCTAAGCCATTGTACAACCTAAAAGACCTCTTAGAACCCTATGAGCAACATGTATCTTTAGTAGGGAAAAGGGTGGTGATCTCAAAAAAAATGTCAAAAAAAAAAAAACGTAGTGATAAAAATTTGATCGACATTTGTAGGACTTTTAGTGTTAAAGATGTTTGAGCTGCGCCAGTGATGCAGAGTTTTAAGGGGTAAGCTTGGAGGCACCAGATCATAAGAAAAATTCTTAATTTCAACAGTAGAGATATTAGAGTATCTCTTTAATTTAGGGACAAGCTAAGATCAAATCAACCAAATGAGCTACAGTCTTCTGAGAAAAGGGAAATCAGGGTAAACTATTCGGAGGCCGGGCGTTGGTTTATCTTTGTCGGAGTCCAAATGTCTGATTATTTATCATCAACATTTGAAGGGGTTAAAATTAAACCAGTGATATTTTTATGTATTCTCATTTTTTTAAGAAAAAAAAGAATTTCAAAAAAAGAAAAGAGTTTTGATTTTTCATGTTTTCTCGGACTTTTAAAAATGAATTTCAAAAGGAAGAAAAATATTTTGTTTTAAAAAAATCTGGACAAACCTAGGATACTAAAATTATGCTATGCATGATTATGGTTAGGCAATTAAGGCAAAATTCCCAAAAGACAAGTGCAAATTCATTACATAAGTAATTAATTCATAACATGTGCAGGAAGTAAATACAATCAAGCAGATCCAAAAAAACAAAAATAGGGCAAACAAAAATCACTCCTCGGTTATTCTTTTGGTTGAAAGATAAGCTCCATTCAACGGCTAAGATGAAGAGATTTGCAACCTTATTCCTTGACGGTTTTTCGGTAGGCTACAGTAAACACCAAATCACACTAGCAACAGGCAAGAGCTCCACAAAACCTGTTTCCAACGTTTCAAACCAACAAACTTCAACAATACCTACTCAAGACATATACCAAAAGCCATATCAGAAAGATCATTACTATCATAAATCCAAGTATACACAAACGCAAAACCTAACAATCATCCATTCGTTTCGAAACAGCAGTAGCAGATCACAGTTCGATCTATTTTGGCAGACTGAAAGAGCAGCAATGACAAACCACAGTCCGATTTCCTTCGATAGATTGGAGCAGTAGACGATTAGATCTCCCTCGTCAATGGCGGATCGGAGTAGATCAAGGTTTTGCGTTCAACATATGGTAAAATGGTAAATAGAGGCAGTGTCGTTCATAGAAACCAACCAAGGTTTAAGGAAAAATGGTTGATGAAAATGATGGATCGGCTATCGATAATGATCAGCCCTCGTTTTGCCAGAAATCAAAAAAAAAATGGTTATTCTTGAAGAAATCTTCTCTTATCAATGATCGTGTGAAGAAATAATGAAGAATGATAAAGAGGAAGATGTTGACTCGAACTCGGAGTAGGTGTTAATGGAGGAAACAGGGGGCTTAGTTGTGCCCCGTTTCCAAATTTTTCACTCTCTCTGTTAGAGAAGATTATGAGACAAAGAGAGATGAGATGATGCATCTTTTGAGGAAAGGGAAGGGGTCCCATACAGTTCACCCTAACCCTAACCGTATAGGTACTTTGTACAGAAAAAAGAAAAAAAAGAGGAGAAACATCTCAGGCTAATAACTGTTTTTGCAGGCTAACAGGTACAAGCTATTAAAGAAAATTTCACACAGGTACAAGCTATTGAAGAAGCCATAGGAATAAAAGCGATTCCATAATTTCAAGGATCATAGTGTCAAAAGGAGCCAAAGAGAACTGAAGTGTTGTATTATTGAGTGGTGTAAGAGATCAATCCTAGGTAGCAAGTTCTTTGGCGAGAATCAAGCTAAGAAATCCCTAGTAGTTCTCCTAGCGCATGAAAAATTGGGTAAAATAAAATGAACCAGATTTCCAAAAATCATCACCTTTTAGGGCTAACTTGTCGAAAAAGGATAAATCGATAAGTTTCCTCTGACCATTGGTTAACAAGAATGTGTAACCAGTAGGACATGTTCTATTAGGTACTAGATGGGTGTTTGACAGGGGACTAAAGGTATGTCATCTACAGTCCAATTGAGCCACACAGAGAATTTATATTCATTTACTTAGTTTGTGAGTGCAAAATTGATTGTCGACTGCTTTGACATTCAGCTGCAAGCTTAAATATCACCTATTCCTAGGTTTAAGTCTTAACTAATAAACACTAATCTAGGTATATATGGAAGCGGGATCAATATCGACCTATTTAAAAATTAATTCTCAATGCAAGCATAATAAGTAGAAATTGAAACAAACAAGTATTGACCTATTCGATTCTCAAATACAGAAATAAGGTAAAATTCAATATTTTAATTTTGCACAAAAATGATTTTTGTTGACGGGGAAAACCTAACGGAAAAAAACCCCGGGACCTAATCTAGAGTTACGGGAAATCTTACAACCGTTCACATCGATAAGATGAATCCCTCATGCAAACTCGACCAGTCTTTCTCCACAACCCGAATCCACGAATTTCCTCTTCAATGATATGTGCGTCTCCAACCCAGAATCCACCAAGTGCCGCACTTGTTAGCTTGAATCCACAAGCCTCTTGTATGCCTCCAGCTCGGAATCCACCAAGTCTCGTACTTGTATAATCGAATCTACGAGCCTGCACCTCGCTGGAACTCCACTGACGAACTCATCGGAACTCCACCGGTGACTGTAATGGTGTTTGAAGATTTGGTATTCTTCAACACTTTATGGCTCTCATGCTAGAATGATATGCATGATCTAGCGAAAATGAAAAGCCCTATGAGAATAGATCTAAATCAACTCTCATGAAGAAGATAACTCAATCTCTCTCAAGATCTTGAAGCCCTAGCTGTTTGGAGAAGATGACTACAAGGAGTCTCTTAATGGTTTCTCACTCTAAGCTCTCTAACTCTCTTCTTCTTAGATGCATCACCTAAAATAGTTTTCTTATCTTCTTTATATAGAAAAGGAGCAAAACCTAAGGATTTTGGGCCAAAAGACCAAAAGGGCATAAAGCCCTAGGCCAAAAATCGTGCAGGATTAAAACCCAAATTTGCGAATAGGCCTGAGTATCGATACCAGCTGAGTGGGTATCGATACTGACCTAGCACGTGTCACGCAGGCTAAGTCAGTATCGATATTCCCTTCAGAGGGTATCGATACTTGCCTCAGTAACATTTCAAAAGCGTTACAGATTCTAAGATCAGTAACACTCCAAAAGCATTACGGAGTCTAGTATCGATACTCTCTTAGTGGGTATCGATACTGACCTAGCCTATCAATCAAGCATTGACTTACGATTGAGTTTATTGTCTTACCATAAACATTGACAAACCCAAAGGTACCTTTCACAAGCAACCTCTGGCAAAGAGGGGCAAGCTGTTGACACCCAATTTTGTACCCTCGTGGAATTATCCAATGTTAATATACCTCGAGATACGCATAGAACAATATTTTATATTTGATCCTGACTGACCAACATTTGATCCAAATTTGATCAAAATCTAAGATTTGAATAAAATCTGGGACAAAAATTGAATTTGGACCAAGTTTGGAACTAATTTTTGGAACCACTCACCTTTTAATTAAAAAAAAAAGAGAGATTTACAAAATAAAAAAACAAAAAATAAAAAAATAGTATTTTGGTCAAAAAAGCCGTTTTTGTTGAAAATTTATTTTTTTAAATATATGTATAAAGATTATGGTTTTTTTAGATATATTTTAAAAAAAGATATATTATAAATAAATAGATAAAAGTAAAAACAAAATAAAAGGTCTTTTAAAATAAAAGATGTCGTTTTTCTTAGTTGTTTATAGTATATCTATAATAAAATATTAGTTTTCACTATATTTTAGTTTTAAAAATAATAATAAAAAATAAATTCAAAAATTCAAAGCAATAAAATACTAAACGGTAGGAGACATCATCTCCCATCTTTTTCTCCCGCTTTCATCAATTTGACCCCTCTTTTCTTTAGAATTGATCTCAACCCTCCATCTAATACTATGATCCAAGGGTCATAAATCAAGCTAATAAACCCTAAATTTGACTATAAAATGAGGCATCTAGCCTTAAATTTTTTGGGGAAGAGGGAATGAGAGAAAATTAAGAGAGAAGGAATTGTGAAAAAAAATTAAGAGAGTTTCTATTTTAAGTTTATTTTCAAGAGAAACTCTAGCTAATTAATTCTCTATCTTCTCTTCCTTACTATCTCATGTAAGTGGAGAGAAGACAATGAGATATTTGATGTGCTAGAATTTATACCAATTTAAGTTTGAGTACTTAATTTCATTACTTATTTTGGTTGAGTGTTAGAAGTTTGACAGAACAAAAATAGTGTTATAAGCTGGGATTTCTAATCTTCATTCTTATCAAAGGATTTTCACTAAACTAGGTAATTTTCTTTTATCTTTTCTAAGATTTATTATTTATGTTCATGATGTGAAAGCATAAATGTTTTTTTATTTTTGTGGAATAAATGATGTATTTGAGTTGTAATTCTAATTAAATATTGAATGTGACTACAAATATCATATGGGATGTTTTATTTATATAAAGTTAGATTGTATTATTTTTTAAAATAAAAAATGATTTTTTTAAGAAATAAGTCAAAATTCACGTCAAAATTTAGATTTTTGGTCAACATCATATTCCGAGCATCGCAAGGGGTATGCATTTGATGTCAAACGACCCTTGGGTAGGGCGTCTAAAGTCAGACGACGCACAGACACTCCAAAATGGGCTTCGTGTCCTAGTCTGACACGTATTGGATACGGACACAGCCCGAACATGGGTTGGACATGAGATAGACACGACTACAACACAACCCACGCAAATTTTAGTTTAGACACGGCTTGGACACGGCCAGGACACGTTTTGGACAAGGCATGAACACGTTTTGGGCATTTTTTTTAATTTTTTTTCTTTAAAACATCTAACTTATACATTGTTACATCTTATTTAATACGCAACCCCCTTAAAAGTCTATTTTAAAACTAAAACATAAAAAAATCTTTATAGTTTTTTAATTAAAAACTCTTAAAAGTAATACTTTTAAAATCCTAACCTTTAGTACACAAGATAAGAAGGTTGGAGCCTCGTCGTGTGACTTTAGGGCATCCACAGCGGTGCATTTGGTAAGCCAAATTTGAAAAACATGTTAGACACTGAGCATTTGTAAATATCCAAAGGGACCCTACAAGTCTCGTTCCCCAGCTAAATTTGGTAACGTGCATATCAAGTTACAAATTTTTTGGCCAGACGGGTGGAGATATGCGCATTTGAACTCGAACGACTAAGGAGGGGGGTGTGTGAAGATGGGGCGGGGTGCAGTTTGGGCGTCTGATATCAGATGGCCCAAGGGGTGGGCGTCTGATGTCAGACGACCCTAGGGTAGGGCTTCTGAAGTCAGACGACCCTATTTGTTTTAGTAATTTATGGATGCAATTGAAAATTGAATGGTGATGCAGCTCTAAATGTATTAATGTTTGTAATAAATCAGTTTAGTTTTATATAAACCAAATAATGAATGGATTAGATCTTGAAATTCATAATCAATTGACATAATTTGTGAGATTTTGTTCTCATTTTTTTTTCTAAATGTCTAACATGCTAGAAATTTCATTTTGATGTAAATAATCATTTTGAAATTAAGAAATTGCTATGAATTAGTGATTATCTAAGAAGCACGACACTCCAAAATGAGCTCCATGTCCGTGTTTGACACGTATCGGCCACGGACACGGCTCGGACACGGGTTGGACACGGGGTGGACACGACTAGAACACGGCCCACGTAAATTTTAGCTTGGACACGGCTTGGACAAGGCCAAGACACGTTTTGGACAATGCATGGACACGTTTTGGACATTTTGTTCTTAATTTTTTTCTTTAAAACATCTAACTTATACATTGTTACATCTTATTTAATACACAACCCCCTTAAAAGTCTATTTTAAAATTAAAATACAAAAATAATCTTTATAGTTTTTGAATTAAAAACTCTTAAAAGCCATACTTTTAAAATCCTAACCTTTAGTAAACAAGATAAGAAGGTTGGAGCCTCGCCGTGTGACTTTAGGGCATCTACAACGGTGCATTTGGTAAGCCAAATTTAGAAAAAATGTTACACACTGAGCATTTGTAAATATCCAAAGGGACCCTAAAAGTCTCGTTCCCCAGCTAAATTTTGCGACGTGCATATCGATTTACAAATTTTTTGACCCGACGGGTGGGGGTGGGGGCGTTTGAACTCGGACAGCTGAGGATAGGGCGTGTGAAGATGGGGCGGGGATGGGTTTGGGCGTCTGATATTGGAGGACCCAAGGGGTGTGATGTGATGTCAGATGACCCTAGGGTAGGGCGTCTAAAGTCAGACGACGCACAGACACTCCAAAATGGGCTTCGTGTCTGTGTCTTACACATATTGGACACGGATACGGCCTGGACACGGGTTGGACACGGGGTAGACAAGACTACAGCACAACCCACGTAAATTTTAGTTTGAACACGGCTTGGACACGGGCAGGACATGTTTTGGACAAGGCATGAACACGTTTTGGACATTTTTTTTTCTTTATAACATCTAACTTATACATTGTTACATCTTATTTAATACGCAACCCCCTTAGAAGTCTATTTTAAAACTAAAACACAAAAAAAATCTTTATAGTTTTTGAACTAAAAACTCCTAAACGCCATACTTTTAAAATCCTAACCTTTAGTACACAAGATAAGAAGGTTGGAGCCTCGTCGTTTGACTTTATGGCATCCACAGCGGTGCATTTGGTAAGCTAAATTTGAAAAAAAATGTTACACACTGAGCATTTGTAAATATCCAAAGGGACCCTACAAGTCTCGTTCCCCAGCTAAATTTGGTAACGTGCATATCAAGTTACAAATTTTTTGGCCAGACGGGTGGAGATATGCGCATTTGAACTCGAACGACTAAGGAGGGGGGTGTGTGAAGATGGGGCGGGGTGCAGTTTGGGCGTCTGATATCAGATGGCCCAAGGGGTGGGCGTCTGATGTCAGACGACCCTAGGGTAGGGCTTCTGAAGTCAGACGACCCTATTTGTTTTAGTAATTTATGGATGCAATTGAAAATTGAATGGTGATGCAGCTCTAAATGTATTAATGTTTGTAATAAATCAGTTTAGTTTTATATAAACCAAATAATGAATGGATTAGATCTTGAAATTCATAATCAATTGACATAATTTGTGAGATTTTGTTCTCATTTTTTTTTCTAAATGTCTAACATGCTAGAAATTTCATTTTGATGTAAATAATCATTTTGAAATTAAGAAATTGCTATGAATTAGTGATTATCTAAGAAGCACGACACTCCAAAATGAGCTCCATGTCCGTGTTTGACACGTATCGGCCACGGACACGGCTCGGACACGGGTTGGACACGGGGTGGACACGACTAGAACACGGCCCACGTAAATTTTAGCTTGGACACGGCTTGGACAAGGCCAAGACACGTTTTGGACAATGCATGGACACGTTTTGGACATTTTGTTCTTAATTTTTTTCTTTAAAACATCTAACTTATACATTGTTACATCTTATTTAATACACAACCCCCTTAAAAGTCTATTTTAAAACTAAAACACAAACAAAAAATTTATAGTTTTTGAATTAAAAACTCTTAAAAGCCATACTTTTAAAATCCTAACCTCTAGTACACAAGATAAGAAGGTTGGAGCATCGCCATCTGATTATAGGGCATCCACAACGGTGCATTTGGTAAGCCAAATTTGGAAAAAATGTTACACACTGAGCATTTATAAATATCCAAAGGGACCTTAAAAGTCTCGTTCCCCAGCTAAATTTGGCGACGTGCATATCAATTTGCAAATTTTTTGACCCGACGGGTGGGGGCGTTTGAACTGGGACGGCTGAGGATGGGCCGTGTGAAGATGGGGCGAGGAGGGGTTTGGGCGTCTGATATCGGACGACCCAAGGGGTGTGCATCTGATGTTAGACAACCCTAGGGTAGGGCGTTTGAAGTCAGACGACGCACAGGCACTCCAAAATAGGCTTCGTGTCCGTGTCTGACACATATTGGACACGGACACTGCCCGGACACGGGTTGGACACGGGGTAGACACGACTACAACACAACCCACGTAAATTTTAGTTTGGACACGGCTTGTACAAGACCAAGAGACGTTTTGGACAAGGCATGAACACGTTTTGGATATTTTTTTTAAATTTTTTTCTTTAAAACATCTAACTTATACATTGTTACACCTTATTTAATACGCAACCCCCTTAAAAGTCTATTTTAAAACTAAAACACAAAAAAAATCTTTATAGTTTTCGAATTAAAAACTCTTAAAAGCTATACTTTTAAAATCCTAACCTTTAGTATACAAGATAAGAAGGTTGGAGCCTCACCGTGTGACTTTAGGGCATCCACAACGGTGCATTTGGTAAGCCAAATTTGAAAAAAATGTTACACACTGAGCATTTGTAAATATCCAAAGGGACCCTACAAGTTTCGTTCCCCAGCTAAATTTGGTAACGTACATATCAATTTGCAAATTTTTTGGCCAGACGGGTGGAGGTGGGCGCGTTTGAACTCGAACGACTGAGGAGGGGGGCGTGTGAAGATGGGGCAGGGAGGAGTTTGGGCGTCTGATATCAGATGGCCCAATGGATGGGCGTCTGATGTCATACGACCCTAGGGTAGGGCGTCTGAAGTCAGGCGACCCTATTTGTTTTAGTAATTTATGGATGCAATTTAAAATTGAATTGTGATGAAGCTCTAAATGTCTTAATGTTTGTAATAGATCAGTTTAGTTTTATATAAACCAAATAATGAATGGAGTAGATCTTGAAATTCATGATCAATTGACTTAATTTATGTAGATTTTGTTCTGATTTTTTTTTAAATGTCTAACATGCTAGAAATATCATTTTGATGTAAATAATCATTTTGAAATTAAGAAATTGCTATGAATTAGTGATTATCTATGAAGCACGGACACTCCAAAATGGGCTCTGTGTCCGTGTCTGACACGTATCGGCTACGGACACAGCTCGGACACAGGTTGGACACGGGGTGGCACGACTAGAACATGGCCCACGTAAATTTTAGTTTGGTCACGGCTTGGACACGACCAGGACACGTTTTGGACAATGCATGGACACGTTTTGGACATTTTTATTTTTATTTTTATTTTTTTCTTTAAAACATCTAACTTATACATTGTTACATCTTATTTAAAACACAACCCCCATAAAAGTCTATTTTAAAACTAAAACACAAAAAAAATCTTTATAGTTTTTGAATTAAAAACTCTTAGAAGCCATACTTTTAAAATCCTAACCTTTAGTACACATGATAAGAAGATTGGAGCCTCGCCTTGTGACTTTAGGGCATCCACAACTGTGCATTTGGTAAGCCAAATTTGGAAAAAATGTTACACACTGGGCATTTGTAAATATCTAAAGGGACTGATGTCAGACGACCATAGGGTAGAACGTTTGAAGTCAGACGACCCGACCCCCCCCCCCTCCCCCCCCGCCTGAGTAAATTTTTTTTAATATATCAGATTAAATCTGAGCCTTAGATTATTTTAGAATTTCTTTTAAAAATATCCTGATCCTCCACTAATGACTAGTTTTAAGTGAAATGGGACAGATTAGGTATTTTTTTTTAAATCTCGAATGTGTCCCATTTTTGGTTTTTTATCAATTTTTTTAAAGGAAGCGGAAGATGTTTGATGTGCAACTCAAAAATCTAGTCCAAATTTGGAAAGCCAAATTTAGCTTTTACCAAGGTACCGCTATGGATGGCATTATGACTTATTACCTCCTATGTTTTGACTTGTAATAAAGCAAAAATATGAATATTTGTAGTTAGAAATATAAATTTTTGATTGATTATGTGTTTTGTAATTAAATTACTTATATATTTTATTAATTGAATAATTATGCTAGCCGTGTCCGTGTCCTACTTTTTGAGATTTTGTCGTGTCACCGTATCCGTGTCGTGTCGTGTCGTGTCCCTGTCCTGTGTCCGTGCTGGAAATTGACCCTGAACTTATCTTCTTTCTACCCATGGACATAATTTGCAGTTAATTAGGTCGTGAAAGAAAGTTCAGAATCATGACCAGAAATCAGTGCTTCATAGGTGATTATTGAAGTGTTGAAATCATAATGCTAAAATTTTAGAGTTGAAAATCAATGTTTCATAAAAGTTGATGAATTGCTTTAATTTCTTCTTTGTTCTTGAATATGATATTTTTTTATCTAAAAATGTTACTTTCTTTTTTAAATTTGTATCAAAAAATGAAAATAAAAAAAATGAATGTTTGATCTTAGTTGGGCAAAAATTAGGATTGTTTGAAACAAATAAAAATTTTAGGATACAACTTATACTTTTGCCCTAAAACATCAAAAACAAATCTGTGAATAAATCTTTGGGCTAATATCCGATTTAATGGGTTATTGGGCTCATTTCGTCACATTAAATTTCAAGTCCATGATTTGCATCATAGGCTTTAGATTAATATGCATTCCATTATTCTCTCTGAAATTTTGAAGCCCATTTCAAACAAATTGGGCCTCATCATTCATTTCTTTTCTTTTGGTCTTAAGAAACCCATGTTATCCAAATCTTAAAACTCTAATAGTTAAAATAAGGATAATCTTTTCTAGAATAAGATAAATCTAAGCTAGATTTTTTTGATTATAGTTTAAGAATGCATTAGCAATAAGGTTGCTTATTAATTTCGAGATTAAGATAGAAATTCTCTTAAACTTGTTAAGTGAAACCACTAAAGACGGGCATATAAGCCAGACATTCGTGCCTAAGATGGGTCGATGGTCTTGCTCACTTAATTTAGTTGGGTTAATTCTTAAACTAATCCTGTAACACCCCACTTTTCAAATCTTGTAATTCAACTCAAATCTTTAAACTTGAAAAGAAGAGTATTAGAAGGATACGTAATTATAGGCATTGTAAGAACAAAATTTGAAATTCTTTTTCTCTATTCCATAAAATTCAACCATAATAGGTCAACAAAATTAACTCAAAAGAGTAGTTAAATATTAATTCATGGTTAACTAAGTTTGGATAAAGTAAATCAAAAGGTTTATGCAAACTAATAGGTGTTTTAGACATATAGTAATCTGTCCAGAATCTGCATCAGGTCTGTTATTTTATACATAAATAATTCATCATAAATTATTTTTAAGCCATTCCAAAACTAAACGAAAATAGAAAAACAGATCTAAAATAACACAGAAGGAAGTTTTTCAATTTGGANATTCCGATCCCAGAATTCAGAGAAACAATTCAAACATCATAGTATTATCAGATTTTGAGTTCAAAACCAAACTTGAAAAGTTACAATTCCAACATGTAAAACCATTCTCCAAACTAAAATAAAACTTAAAACATCCCATAATCCCTGTGATATAATACATAAAGTAGTGTGATCAAACAAATTAAGCACACCTACAAATTATGCTAGAAAGNCATAACATACTGTAAAATCTACTGTAACTGGGTCTATCTGCATTAACAGCAGAAATCCAGCAACGAGATATGAAGTTTAACCCTATCAACTAGACCATAAGTAATCCAAAAAATATGAAATTTTAGGAGGAAATAAATGAGTTTATCAAGAAAATAATCCAACTGACGGAATATCATTCCGATCCCAGAATTCAGAGAAACAATTCAAACATCATAGTATTATCAGATTTTGAGTTCAAAACCAAACTTGAAAAGTTACAATTCCAACATATAAAACCATTCTCCAAACTAAAATAAAACTTAAAACATCCCATAATCCCTGTGATATAATACATAAAGTAGTGTGATCAAACAAATTAAGCACACCTACAAATTATGCTAGAAAGTAAGTCCTTCCACGATCGTCAGATTCACGATCTACGCTCCAACACCCTCCTTGAACTCTGTGGGGGGAAAATTATCGGGGTGAGCAAGCTCAGTAGGAAACTAACCAAAAATAATAGATTCAAACATGTATCAATGAGGAAACACATTTAAGAATGCAACAACACATATGCAACAGTAGAAACCACGATTTTCAGTTAAAAGCGTTGCTGAAAACTCTGCAGTGTGACTAAAATGTCACAAAACCATTG